>PRKT01000049.1:1048364-1077570 GCA_003671525.1 Saccostrea glomerata
AGTGAATGCGGGACTGCCCTTCTCCCTGTCTCCAGCGCCACCTGGTGTACCCACTTACTTTACCAGACTGTGGCCTCCCCCCGCTTGTGCGAGGTGGAGGTGGAACCAGCCATGACAGGCCATGAACCACGGATGTTACCATATAATGTTACTTTAGACAACTTATGTGCTACATGTACTTATGTATTACATACCAAAACACCCCCTGCTTTGAGGCAGGGTGGGGAGACAACCAGGTTATGGGGCCACTTGATCCCAACATACACAAAAGTAGGGATGTGCGATTTTATCAGTATACCGGTATATCGCGATTTTTTGTTGCGTGATACGTATCGTGATACGGAGACCTAAATACCGGTATTTAGGTACATACTTTAAAGTCCAGAAATTATTCATTTATTTGTTCAATCTTTCAAATTACAATTATAGAAAGTCTAAAAAATGTTGTAAAAGGTGAAAAGAATTGCATCTTACCATCCAAACATGATTAATTTTATGTACATAAAATTTTTTTAAAAAATGAAATTTTGTTTTTCTAGCATATTTTTAAGAAAAATAATGACAATTCATTAAAAACCATTGTAAAAATTGCGTGTAAAAATATCATGATATTATCGTGATATTTTGAGAAAAAATCGTGATATATCGCGATACGAAATTTTTGGCGATACCCATCCCTACACAAAAGTATCTCCCAGTCCCCATCCCCCATCCCGGAATTGCGACAATAAAAAAGGGAGTTAAAGGATAAATTCCCAAACATGATTTTCCCCATTTATAATTAACCAGGCTTCCCCTGTTATGGAAGTGTCCATGGTATATAATTTACACTACATGCACTAGAAAGTCTAATGAACTGGTATAAGCGTGTATTCTTTGATGGTCATAGGCTCTGTGCTGCTCACATTTTCCTACACTGATGGATGCCTGCTATCCCCATGGATCCACATTCCAGTTTCCTGCAAGATAAAACAAAACACAGCAGAAAAGAAAACTCTTTAATTTATAATTATTAATGACCTTTCAACTAATTATTACAAGGGTGGGTGGGCTGGGAAAAAAGCGTCTGATTTCAACAATTTGCTGGTTTGAAAAGGGGGATAACTTCCGGTGCACCTTTATAATTAATTCGTACACAGTTTGACTCGTAATACGACTTTGTATATTCCTGATGTAATAACTTGTGTACACTTCGTCCCAACTAACCAAACATTAAAACCCTGTCCTAAATTAATGATTTACTATTTGATATAAAATCAAATAATCTTGAATAGATATTAAGTTGGAAATACCAAGTTTAAAGTTGGAAAATCAAAAATTGGTTTCATAACTTGGTAGTTGTAAAATCCAAGATTAATGTTGGAATTTCCAACCTTAAAGTTGGGAAAGCTTAATTTTAATTTCTTATTTTAAAGTTTGTAAAGCCAACATTAAAATTTGAGTAAGCCACTTCATCCTGTTGCTTCGCCTGTCAATCATTGTGAAATGAAAAAAGTATTTCCCTTGTGATCTGAAACATTCTTACAGCTGAATATTCAAAATCCTGCGCCCTGAATATATTTTAATGTGTATTTAAACAACTCTCATTTCCTTTTTAATTTTGAATATAGACAGCGCTTGTGAATTTTGAATTTGATTGTCAACAAAATTTTATAATTTCGCGACTTTCATTTAAAAAACGTGCATCTTTTTAGCCAATTGAATTTGAATGTTTTTAAAATTTAAGATAAAAGTTTGCCAAAAAAATCGGTTTAGATAAATTTCTTAATTACCTTTTAATACAAACTTGTAAAATGCCCAAGCATATTAATTTGAAGAAAGGGGGGATTTATGCAATATAGAAAAATGGGATGAGGGATAAACTAGTTAAATCATTGCTGTGTTCTGGCAGTCTAAACATTTACCCTTAATACCGATGTTTCCATTAATATAATCAATTCCTGAATTGCTTATTTTTTCTGCTAACGGGTGTCAAAGATCAGGGTAAATGCGGACGCTTAACATAGAAAACACTTAAAATTCAAACTGCATTTTCCACTTCCATTTCAAAAAAAGCATCAATCATTGAATGAATTGTTAATCATAATCTGAAGCATTACTGTAATCTTCGCGTATATTTTAAGAAAGAAAAGTTCCACGGGGTCTGGCTTTTATGTTGCCTAAGTAAGGACAATGGCAACAACGGCTCGGTGTTCAGTGGCTAGTATATTTTTCCCATAGAATGTCTTAACCGTCATCAGAGAGGGCCTTGAATGGTTTTCAATCAACCGTGACGATGACGTTGACGCGTTACAAAGCCACGTCAAGATCGGATTAATCATCCTGCCACCTGTTTATCGACACCTTACTAGCACAAAACTGTATTAATAAAGTAGGTTATCATAATAATTACATTCACCATAAATTTTAAGAAACTGGATCTTTGAGCTGGTCAGCTTTATGATGTCGTTCCTCTCACTGGCGCATGCGTGCGCCGTTTGCAAAATTTTTCGGCGCGTTTACTTCCGGTGCAATTTAGCATGGGTTTATCAAGATTTCTAAAAAACAATCACATTTACCCACTCGACTGGTCTCCGTAAAGTCCATATTTTTTCATTGAGCACCTGTGGGACTGAGTGGACGACAGGGTTAGAAATGTCGATGATGGTCCCTTTCAACTAAAGGCTTTTTTGTTATACCCCACGCAACAAGCTGCGGGAGGTATAATGTTTTTGACCCGTCCGCCAGTCAGTGTGTCAGTCAGTCAGTCCCTTTTTTTTTGTTAGCGCAACTCCTCATAAACCACTGCACAGAACTTCGTGAAACATTGCAGATATTTAGGACACAATGTGTACATGTGCATATTACTAAGAAATTCCGATTCCTTTATTTTTTCCGGGAATTTCCGCACTTTTACACTTGGATTTTTTACCATACCTTGAATATAGAGATGAACAGTTTGTCAGCACAACTCCCCATAAACCGCTGCACAGAATTTCGTTTAACGTAGCATATATTTGGGCTTTCTCATATAAAATAAAAAGCAATGTTTTAAGTATGATATATGCCTCAAAGAACTGTAAAAATTACATTGAAAGGAAAAAGAAACGCAAGGGAACGTAATTTGCGAATTTTTTTGACCGCATGACCAAAAATTACGAAAAAATTGTTCAGATGAGAATCTTGGTTACTATGCACTAAAATCAGTGTTCAGAATTACTCAACTGTGAAATGTATAACGTCACGTCGGAAAAGTGCTAAATAGCCAAAAACACGTAAAAATTAACTTGATGACGACAAGTTTGTCAACGGACTTCTTGCATGATGCACTCGATGTACACACATTGATTTTAAGTATTTGTACACGAAATGCATTTCTTGCAATCTTTTAACAATTGACGGAAGTTCCACGGGGTCTGGCTTTTATGTTGCCTAAGTAAGGACAAGGGCAACAACGGCTCGGTGTTCAGTGGCTAGTATATTTTTCCCATAGAATGTCTTAACCGTCATCAGAGAGGGCCTTGAATGGTTTTCAATCAACCGTGACGATGACGTTGACGCGTAACAAAGCCACGTCAAGATCGGATTAATCATCCTGCCACCTGTTTATCGACACCTTACTAGCACAAAACTGTATTAATAAAGTAGGTTATCATAATCATTACATTCACCATAAATTTTAAGAAACTGGATCTTTGAGCTGGTCAGCTTTATGATGTCGTTCCTCTCACTGGCGCATGCGTGCGCCGTTTGCCTAATTTTCGGCGCGTTTACTTCCGGCGCAATTTAGCATGGGTTTATCAAGACTTTCTAAAAAACAATCACATTTACCCACTCGACTGGTCTCCGTAAAGTCCATATTTTTTCATTGAGCACCTGTGGGACTGAGTGGACGACAGGGTTAGACATGTCGATGATGGTCCCTTTCAACTAAAGGCTTTTTTGTTATACCCCACGCAACAAGCTGCGGGAGGTATAATGTTTTTGACCCGTCCGCCAGTCAGTGTGTCAGTCAGTCAGTCCTTTTTTTTTGTTAGCGCAACTCCTCATAAACCACTGCACAGAACTTCGTGAAACATTGCAGATATTTAGGACACAATGTGTACATGTGCATATTACTAAGAAATTCCGATTCCTTTATTTTTTCCGGGAATTTCCGCACTTTTACACTTGGATTTTTTACCATACCTTGAATATAGAGATGAACAGTTTGTCAGCACAACTCCCCATAAACCGCTGCACAGAATTTCGTTTAACGTAGCATATATTTAGGACATAATGTGTTGATGTGCATATTACAAGGAAATTCTGATTCCTTAATTTTTCTGGGAATCTCGGCACTTTTCAACTTAGATTTTTGGCCATACCTTGAATATAGAGATGAACAGTTTGTCAGCGCAACTCCCGATAAACCGCTGCACAGAATTGGGTCAATCTTTGCAGGTATTTAAGACACAATGTGTTAATGTGCATATTACCAGAAAGAAATGATTCCTTTATTTTATCGGGAATTTCCGCACTTTTCAGCTTAAATTTTTGGCCATTCCTTGAATATAGAGATCAGCGCAAATCCTCTCAAACCACTGCACAGAATTTCGTTAAACGTAACATATATCTAGGACACAATGTGTAGATATGCATATAACCAGAAAATTCGGATTCCTTTATTTTTCCCGGCAAATTTCAGCATTTCGAGTTTTGAGGGAGCGTGGGGTATGTGAGCATGCTCACTTTTTCTTTCATTAAAAAGGTTGAAAAGTATACATACATGTATTTCTAGGATAGTAGAAATACATAAGGAAAAATAAAATTATTTTACCTTAAAAGTTTACCCTACGTTTCTTTTTCCTTTCAGAATACATGCATTATTAGAACACAGTTTTGACTCTAACGGGCCTCAAACTGTCTGATTTTTTTCTTACAAAACTGTAAATCTAATATCTAATAAAGATTAGAAGTAATGGAATCTGTGCTTTTACCTAATTTTTGATTTATCATGATAAATCTGCACAAAAGAATATTGACCTCAGATCTGCCCTAAAAACCTTCTTTCCGGTTTTTCATAGAATCATAATTATTTGACAAATTCACAAATGCAAAGCAGAAACACAGAAATATATGAATGAAAATAAATGTTGTTAATTGATAAAACATATTCGATATTTGAATGTCGAATTGAAGTGTTTTTCTTTTCTCATGTATAAATTTTTATTTAATTTTATTTGGCATCACAGGGATTTAATAATAATAATAATAATAATAATAATAAATACTTTATTTAAAGAAGGTAACCTGGTTAGTGCATGCACTATTCTTCCCAAGGGCCTTCTATATATATATCAAATACAAAAATATACAGAATACAATTCATCATATATAATAGTAATATGTTTAATCAATTACAATCACAAGATTATGAATATAGCGTCCATGTATAGTTAATTAACAATCATAATACAATATACAATATCGAAACCTTATTGTGCTCAAATAATTGAGCGACAGCTGATGATGTAATTTTCTATATTACGCTTAAATGCTTGTAGAGATTGAGAGAGTCTAATGTGTTGGGGAAGTTTATTCCATAGATGTACACCTGAATACTGAAAAGATGTCTTGAATAAGTTTGTACGAAATTTCGGCAATCTTAGATCATAATTACTTTCAGATCGAAGGTTATAAGAAGATGATGAATGAAATTCAAATAAATTACAAAGATATTGGGGAGTCGTTCCACTGAAAATTTTGTATAATAATATGTATTTGTATAGATCAATTAGCTCATAAACTGTTAACCATCCAAGTTTCTCAAACAGTGGTTTAGAAGAAGAATCGGGACTTGCGTCAAGAATAATCCTTGCTGCCCTTTTCTGTAATTTAAATAGTCTGTCCATGTCCTGCTTGGGGGCATTACCCCAGATAGTCAAACAATAGTTAATGGATGGTAAAATATAAGCATTGTAATATAGTTTTCTGGTATGTAGAGGGAGAAATTTCTTAATCCTTCGAAGAGTAAATAACTTATAATTTACCGTTTTACAAACCGAATCAATATGATTTGCATACTGTAACTTATCATCAATATGTACACCAAGTATTTTTTCAGTTTCAATCATTTTAATTGTTTTGTCTGAGGCATAAAGTTGTAAATTTGGAATATCTAATTTTGATTTTCTTTGCTGTGTTCCCATTAACATACATTTTGTTTTATCTACATTCAAAACCATTTGATTTTGAGCACACCATTTCTCAATCTCACTAAGGTCTGAATTTAGTGTATTTTCTAAACATCTTGCATTATTATTATTAGAATACAGAGTTACATCATCAGCAAACATATCAATATTTGAATTGTTTACATGTAATGGAAGGTCATTTATGTACAATTAGAATAAAAGTGGGCCCAAAATTGACCCTTGTGTCACTCCTGCTGTGACGGGTAGAATATTGGAGACACATGATCCAAATTTAACACACTGGGTCCTATCGTAAAGATATGATTTAAACCACTTTATAGCTGTTTGGTCAAATTTGTAATGGGTTAATTTTTCTAGAAGAATATCATGATTCACTAAATCAAATGCTTTACTAAAATCTATAAATGTAATGCCGATTAGTTCACTACGATCCATTGCAGTAAGCCAACTTTCTGTTAGTTTTGTAAGTGAAGTTTGACAGGAATGGAGTTCTCTAAACCCTGACTGGGATTGTGTTAGTAGATCAAATTCATTAGTGAAATTTTGTACTAGCTTAGCTACATGTTTTTCTATCAATTAAGATATAGTTGGTAGAATAGAAATAGAACGATAATTAATCGGGTCAGCTTTGTCACCTTTCTTAAAAATAGGTGTTACTTTGGCTTGTTTTAAATTTGTCGGGAAAATACCACTTACTATGCTAGAGTTAATAAGATGAGTTATAGGTTTACATATATATTTAGATGTGACTTTCAGAAGACGCGGCCCAATAAAGTCAATGCCAGCTGATTTATTGATATTTAGAGAATTTAACATGTTAAAAACTTCACTTTTCTCAATTTGATGAATACTTAACAAGGTTTCCTCATCAAGCTTAGACCTAACAAAATTACATAATATATTAGGATCACAATCATGTTTTGGCATATCCAAAAGAAGTTTGTTAGAGACATCCGTAAAGTGGTTATAAAAAGTATTTGCAATATCCTGTAAACTGTCAACAATTTCCCCATTAGAAGACACATGAGATGGAGTTGTATTCTTAAGATTACATGTTAATTGATTAAGATAGTTCCACATTTCTTTGGGATTTGAACTCTGTTCAATCGATGTTTAAAAGTAAGAAGATTTTGATTTGTTTATGAGAACGCTAACTTTGTTTCGATAAATTCTATAGTTCTCCATATCTCCTTCTTTATGGTAAGAGTCCCGTAAATGTCTAGCATTGTTTATTTCTTGTGTCATCCTTTTAGGACGAATTTCACCTTTTACTCGTTTTGTTTTAACCTGTGCATGCTGGTCAAGTATGCTATTAAATAATTCATAGAATTCAGTTAGTATTTCATTAGGGTCATGCAGTTGGAGGAGATTGTTAAATTCTACATGTTTTAAGTCTTGGAGGAATTAATTTTCATCCAACTTTTTGAAGTCTCTATACTGAATTTCTATGTGTTTTCCTTTTTGCGGCATGCATTTTGTTTTTCTAGTGGCACATATTGGGTAGTGATCAGAGATGGCTATAAAAGGTATATTTACTTCACACATGTTATCTGGTTTATTGGTGTAAAAGTGATCTATTAGGGTACTTGAGGTATTAGTTACTCTGGTTGGTGCTGTAATTAATTGTGAAAAACCATACTCTTCCATAGCATATGTCCAACTTTGTGGGGGTTCTTTGAATAAGTCTACATTAAAGTCACCTGTTAAGATAATTTCTGCATCGTCACAGCAGGAGGCACAGTTAATCTCTCTAGCCAGGTCCTCTGCCCAGCAGGAGGGAGCAGATGGTGGACGATATGCTGAACAGTAATAAATTGGTTTAGAATTTTTAATCTTTAATTCCAGCCAAATTGTTTCAATATTACTGATTTCAAAATCAGGCCTACGTTTATATCTTATATTATTAGAAATGTAGACAATAATTCCACCACCTGCTCTCAAAATGCGATCTTTTCTTTCCATATCAAAACCCTCAATATACAATTCAGAATCACTGACTTGATCATTCAAGAAGGTTTCACAAAGTCCTAAAATATTTACAGTTTGTTTGTCATGAAGTAATAGTTTAATTTCTTCAATTTTAGGCAATAAGTGGCATATGTTTAGATTTCCAAATCTTAGACCCTTTTTCACCAAACCAAACCCATTATTGCTCGGTACATGTGGTACATGTATATTCTTATTTTTAGATATAGTATGATTAGCAGATTGTGAAACTTTTTTGGTATGAAATGTATGAGTATTCTTGTCTGGTTTTGAGAATTTAGAAGTATTTGGTGAAGTATTTAAATTTTTTGAATTTGTTACAAAATCTAGAGAAAAATATTCAGCTTGTTTGCGTGAACAGTGGATATTATTACATTCTGAACAGGTCAGGTAATAAAGAAGAACAATAAGTGTCCCTCCCATTGAATGTCCAACAGTTTGACAACTTGATCTCAGAATACTACATAAATGTTGTTAATGAAAAACGCCATCAACCTTTTAATATCAACTTCAGAGTACTTGTACTTGCGTGTACAGTCAGAATGGTTTTTAACTAAGTAATTTTGCTAATAACATATAACAAGGTTTCCTAGTTTTTAATTTATTGAAAATGCATCTGCCTATGGTATCAGAAAATCTAGATTTTAATTTGTCTTTGGAATTATTTTATAAAAAGTAGAAAAGTCGAAAGTTTTGATGATATAGACTTTAATTTATGTTTGGTTATCTTTCATTTATTATTTATTTTAGTGGTGTTGGGAGCAGCAGGAATGGGGATTTTTTGGTCCACAATGAAATCAACTCTTAAGACTGATACCTACAAAATGGGATATTCAATGATCTGTCCATTGACTGGAACTGTCGTGTTGTTTTTAACATTCGTCCTTGGACTAGGCGAGTATTAACATTGTGTTGTTTTTAGCTTACTCGAACCAAAAGTGCAAATAAGCTTCTCTGATTGAAAAGTGTCTGTGTCTGTTGTTTATCGTCTGTCTGTAAAGTTTCGCCCCCCCCCCTATCTTTCAAAAGAAGCGCTTGGCAAACTTTAATTAAAGAGCTAAAACCAAAAGGAGTTTAATTGGCCTAATATTTTAAGTATAAAAAATTTAAATGAAGAAAATTAACAACTGAAATATTAATCATTATGTATCGAACTTAAAAATTTATCTCAAATATTTATTTGATGACATATTTGTTCAGTTTAAAACTAATTGCGTGCACCTTGTTCAATAATTTTTTCCAGCAAAAAAAATCACAATTATATTTAAAATAGACATAGACGAAAATGAAAAAGATAATTCTCTTCCTTTTACTATTCAAATTAGGTTCTAAAATAGTAACAGCCTTACAGGTGTATTTCATTTTACTGTTTAAGGTCGTAACAAAATAGGGCACAGTTTCTTTTTGTAACTATAACATTATCAGATAATTCATTGCCTGGTCCGATTTACAGAAGAAATGCACAATGATAAAATATTTACAAATTCATAATTTCATCTTATAGTTCCATTTCTTACAACAAATGCGTGATGTAAACAAATAAACAATATAAAACAATGAATAATATCTTCATTATATCTTTTAGATAGTCTTTTAGAAGTTTTGATTTCATCTTCAAGAGTTACATGTATGTTGTCAGGTTTTATTCCAAAACCTGTATCTTTCATAACAAATATTGTTAACTAAACTATGCAAACAAAAAATCCACCAATACTAGTGCATTACATTTTGGCAAAATACTTATATAGAGCTATCTTCTTAGGAAAAATACTTTTCAAATGTATCTTAATTTAAGCCATAGGAATTCAGAGACAAAATGAGGATATCAATTGCAGCCACTCATAAAAAGGTGAAATTCGAAACAACTATTGATTTCTAAACTTATTAAGATATCGGTATTAAAATGAAAATGTTGCAGCTTTATTTCAACTTTCATATTGAAAACAAACACGATCCTCTAGAACATTAAATATGGGATTTGACCAGTACCATGATGAAGTGAGCATCCCCTGCCAACCGGTCACACCCGCTTTGTGCTTCTATTTATAACAGGAAACTTAAGATGAAACTGCAACGGAGTCATGAAACTAGAGGTACTGTGAGCAATGAGCTCACTAAATGATACCCCCCGCCTCCCATTATGTCCATGTGTTGCTATATATTGTTTTACGGTAATGTGTAAAGAGGAATAACTCGTCCTATCAAATGTTATCCAGAAGCTTCTATATGTGACGTCATAGGTAAACATATAATGGCAATGTCCATGTTTTGCCATGGGAAACCTAAAATACGTGTCGAATAAAAAAGTAAAATAGGAGGTGCACAATGGCAATATGTAATAAAGATTCTATGAAAGTTTCATTAAATTTCACTCATAGTATAAGAGGAGTTGCGGATAAGAGATAAAGCGTAACAGACGGACGGACGGACGGACGGACGGACGTACAGACGGACGGAAATCCCGATTACTATATACCCTCCCACTTTTCAAGCGGGGGGTATAATAAAAAACAACTCTAGAATGGCTAGTCATACGTTTGCATCAAAACAACCATTTACTTCCATCTAACCTCCCTGGATATTACATTTCTTTAAAAGTGCCCGATATTGTGCTCACCTTATATGTATATCAAATAAATTGGAGACATGTACATGTACTTCTTGGGCTCTTTTATTCCAAATAATAATTTCGATGCGTGTTAGTAAGCAGTACGTCTTTGTAATACAACTATTCAACTTAAAGAATTAATTTTCCTTTTCTTCGCCCCTCTGAACTATACGTTTATATTTCTTTATGTAAATCTTCAGAATTCATTAATAGACATTAATAATTGATGTATTTCAAAGCTCTGGAAAAGCGAAATTTATCTTTCCCATTACATAGAGAAGAATAAACGCATGCATTTAAACTTAAAGTTTATATGCAAATTCTAATATCACGAAGGAAACTAATGTACTTAGTAACAGTAGGAATAGATACACCAGCTAAAGGTACAAACTTAGATCGATTATTGTTCTTTATGTTCACCTTTTACATTATGAAGAGTAAATCGATATTTAGAATTTGATTTTTCATCTTTCTTCCTTTTCTGTCTTACAGGAGGTATAACAACAGGAAAAATTGCTGATGCATAAAGCTTTTTTAAGTCCATGAAGAACACATCTTACAAGTGTAAAATTTCTTCCAATCAATTCAAGATTATGAAAGATTATGAAGATCTAAGTGATTTTTTTTTAAATTGCATTGAAATGTTTGAAATGCAATTAACATATCAAAAAATTCGATTCTGACCAGTCTGCTTCACCTTTTTGTTTGCAGTGATATTGTTATGTTTTTTTTAAGCATTATGTTCAATATTTGGTATGGATAATTAGATGAAGTGTATAAATATTAAATAAATCAATAGATCACTATCTCCATTATGCATTGCTGCAAAATACTAGATGATGCGAAATTAATATTTATTGAATGAATATACATACATGTGTTATTTGCGTTGCAGATTGTAAAATTCAAAATCTATAAACTGTAAACCAACTTTTATTCGCGTGTGAGAAATTTTCGCGATGTCTGCGAGAGCTTCGTCTTCGCGAATATATTTTGCTTGTCTCTGTGTCTATTTACAACAGATCCCCCCAAAAATGCTTTACCACGAAAATTATTCTTCGCGAACTAGTTTAATCCCCCACCCCTTTGGTAAATCACAAAATTAAGTCTTGGCGAATAAATGATGGTATACAGTATACGAGGGCTGTACCAAAGTTCCGTAGACAAACATGTTGTAGGAATCCAATGTCGTCCATCAATGAAACTTTGTACTAAATCAAACTAACAATTACTAATTATTTTATGGAGAAACATTAAGCAATTTCTTAGATTAAGCCTAGTATTTAGATAAAATAATAAATTTAGATAAAATGTATCATTGTTATGTGAAGGTCAGTAGCGCAGTACCCAAAAATTGCAACTGAAAACTTAAAAAAAAAATTCTTATTGTATAGTTAAACAACTTTTTTTCAGCTTTAGTGTGTAAATGCTTTAGCAAATATGGAATCTGTGTTGACACAGGTAGCATAGTGGAATGTCATAAATTATTCTGATATTGAATTCGCTCCTGCAGAAACGCAAGAGGCATAACTGTTTAATATACAGGAAAATGTTTCCTGTCTCTTAGTAATTGAAAAAGACTTAACGGTTTTTGTAAGTATGTGAAGTTGGGAAACTAAAACAAATGCTGACCAAGTTATCTGGCCAAATTGACTCTGGAATCTCATTGGTTTTTTAATCTTTGTTAATTGTTTAACGTCTCTCTTGAGAATTTTTAACTCATATGGAATCGTCATCACTTCCCGTCGAAAACTACGAATTTTGACCCATACTCGGCACTCAGGTCAATTAAGCAGTGAAGGATCATAATTTCGTGCCAACATCTACACGGGACCTCGGTTTATATACGATCTCATCCGAAGGACCGGTCTCCACGTCCTAAAGTGGATTTCGAACCCGCAACGTGAAGATCAATTCCTTACTCTGCGACTCTAAAGAAGCTAGACAAAAGCCAATAGAAATAGTATTTTGATATGATTTTTCATGCATGAGCATGAACATACTTTTTTCATATATTTTAATATTTAGATTATGCCATAATGACTAAGTCAATTCATATCTATTTCTAACCTTTATGATGAATTAAAGTATATTATAGGGTGGTACAGTGTACTTCTTACTAGAATTCTTTAGGGTGACTTTCATTTCCGACGTTGGAGATTGTTCCGGATGCCAGGGAACTTCTCAGTATACCAGTGGAATTCTTGTTATTATAATAGTTTCACATTATCATGTTGAAACTTCTTAATTCATCAGTTAAGAACATAGTCACGTTAAACAAAAAACATTTTATTCAGTATATGAATTTGTGTATTTAAAAAAAAAATCAGTCCACAAAATTTTGGGACAACCCTTGTACATTCTTGAACTTTGTAAAAGCTTTATCTGTTTTTTAGTTTTCAATTGTCTCGTCGTTTGTACTGACAATGCACACAATTGTAAATGATTTATTACGAAAACAATGAAAATGTAAGATAATACTAAATATTTATCATAATGGATACGCTGTAGTTTTACTGTCCAAACATACTTATATCGGTTGTACATGCACTTTGCATTGTATGTGTTTAATTGTTTGATAAGACTTTTGGACATTTATGTAGATATATGAACAATGATAAAGTGTTGTTTATCTTTTGTCGTCTAAGTATGACCTTCAAAACGAACAAATAGGTGATAGTATTAATACATGATGTTTGTTAATAATATTTTTTATTCTAAAGTCAGTCCCTTCTTTATAAATTGAAATATATTTATCTATATGTTTCTAAGCCGTTGGTTAGAAAAATAGCACTGCAAGTGTAACGACGACCCCAATGGGATAAGTTTTACAACTTAGTCAATACTCTATGCAGAAAAATGACTCACCTTTTAAAGAAATTATTTGCTTGGGTTCATCTTTCTCTCTGTAGATCAAAGAAGAACGACACTCAAAAGTAATTACAACTGTATCAATTTTGATACAAATACTGGTTGTATAATTATATTCTTATTTGGAAAATATATAGGGGTAAACTCATGCAGCCTTAGATTTGAAGTGTTTATTTCTAAAAACTTAAAAGTTTTAGATTTCGCACAAGGAAATAATTTCACTGTATATAATTATATATATTGAATTATTAATTAGACTCTAAGCAGATAATTCATGAAAGAGAAAATAAAGATCTTAAAGGTACGGAAGCGTATTAGTGCCACTTGCACACTTCACTTTTTTTTAATTTCTACACTTTAATCTGTAAATTTTACACTTTAAAGTGTAAATTTTACACTTTAATCTGTAAAATTTACACTTTAAAGTGTAAATTTTACACTTTAATCGTAAATTTTACACTTTAAAGTGTAAAATTTACACTTTAATCTGTAAAATTTACATTTTAATCTTTAAAATTTACGTTTTTATCTGTAAATCTACACTTTAATCTGTAAATTTTACACTTAAATCTGTAAGTTTTATACTTTAATCTGTAAATTTTACATTATAATCTGTAAATTTTACACTTTAATCTGTAAATTTTACAAATTAATCTGTAAATTTTACACTTTAATCTGTAAATTTTATATATTAATCTGTAAATTTTACACTTTAATCTGTAAATTTTCTACTTAATCTGTAAATTTTACACTTTAATCTGTAAATTTTATACTTTAATTTGTAAATTTTACACTTTAATCTATAAATTTGTAACATTAATCTGTAAATTTTACACTTTAATCTGTAAAATTTACACTTCAAAGTGTAAAATTTACACTTTAATCTGTAAATTTTACACATTAATTTGTAAATTTTACACTTTAATCTGTAAATTTTATACTTTAATCTGTAAATTTTACACTTTAATCTGTAAATTTTACACATTAATATGTAAATTTTACACTTTAATTTGTAAATTTTACACATTAATCTGTAAAATTTATACTTTAATCTGTAAAATTTTCACTTTAATCTGTAAATTTTACACTTTATTTGTTTATTCACATAGTCAATTTAGCTACTTCACACATTCCCAGTAACGCATTTTAAAGCCAGAAGACCGTTAATCATGCAAGATAATCACGAAAGCGTAATATCAATCTGAACTGCAAATAAAAATCTTTGAGATATATATTTTTACTCTTCGTTACACTATAGTAAAACTAAAGAAACACATGTATATACTGAAACAAAAGCAGATCCCTGATTTCTTAATCTTGGGAAAATTACGAGACCCATGAGGAAATAATCCATCCTTGTTTCTCATATACTAATAAACAAGTACGATTACATGTAAAATAAAAATATACAAACGATTCTAAACATTTCAGTTTAATACTCTTACTCAAGAGTCAGAGGTAAAACATCACAAATCGACCGTTCGAACTACGGAAGCGTATTAGTGCCACTTTGACACTTCACTTTTTTTTAATTTCTACACTTTAATCTGTAAATTTTACACTTTAATCTGTAAATTTTACACTTTATTCGTTTATTCACATAGTCAAGTAAGCATATTCATACATCCTTAGTAACGCATTTTAAAGCCAACAGACCGTTAATATTGCAAAATGATATTTAATTCTGATTTTCTGACCAAAATTTTAATATATTATTTCATCATGACCATAGAACCATATACTTGTAATATCAATCTGAACTGCAAATAAAAAAATCTTTGAGATATTTATTTTTACTGTTAATTACACTGTTCATATACTGATAAACATGTACGAGTACATGTAAAATAAAAATATGCATACAATTGTAAACATTACAGTTTAACACTTTTTTTCATGTTTCAGAAGTAAAAAATCACAAATCGACCGTTTGATCATAACTGATAACAGTTTAGGTTGTTTAAAATAAAGGGTAAAATTTACACTTTAAAGTGTAAAATTTACACTTTAAAGTGTAAAATTTACAGATTAAAGTGCAAATTTTACTGATTAAAGTGTAAATTTTACACTTTAAAGTGTAAAATTTACAGATTAAAGTGTAAAATTTACAAATTAAAGTGTAAAATTTACACTTTAAAGTATAACATTTACAGATAAAAGTATAAAATTTACAGATGAAAGTGTAAAATTTATAGATTAAAGTGTAAAATTTACAGATTAAAGTGTAAAATTTACAGATTAAAGTGTAAAATTTACACTTGAAAGTGTAAAATTTACAGATTAAAGTATAAAATTTACATATGAAAGTGTAAAATTTACAGATTAAAGTGTAAAATTTACACTTTAAAGTGTAAAATTTACAGATTAAAGTGTAAAATTTACACTTTAAAGTATAAAATTTACAGATTAAAGTGTAAAATTTACAGTTGAAATTGTAAAATTTACAGATTAAAGTATAAAATTTACAGATGAAAGTATAAAATTTACAGATGAAAGTGTAAAATTTATAGATGAAAGTGTAAAATTTACAGATGAAAGTGTAAAATTTACAGATTAAAGTGTAAAATTTACACTTTAAATTGTAAAATTTACAGATTAAAGTGTAAAATTTACAGATTAAAGTGTAAAATTTACATTTTGAAGTATAAAATTTACAGATTAAAGTGTAAAATTTACACTTTAAAATATAAAATTTACACATTTTAAAGTATAAAATTTACAGATTAAAGTGTAAAATTTACACTTTAAAATATAAAATTTACAGATTAAAGTATAAAATTTACAGATTAAAGTGTAAAATTTACAGATGAAAGTGTAAAATTTACACTTTAAAGTGTAAAATTAACAGATTCAAGTGTAAAATTTACACTTGAAAGTGTAAAATTTACAGATTAAAGTATAAAATTTACAGATGAAAGTGTAAAATTTACAGATTAAAGTGTAAAATTTACACTTTAAAGTATAAAATTTACAGATTAATGTGTAAAATTTACACTTTAAAATATAAAATTTACAGATTAAAGTATAAAATTTACAGATTAAAGTGTAAAATTTACAGATGAAAGTGTAAAATTTACACTTTAAAGTGTAAAATTTACAGATTAAAGTGTAAAATTTACACTTGAAAGTGCAAAATTTACAGATTAAAGTGTAAAATTTACAGATTAATATATAAAATTTACAGATTAAAGTGTAAAATTTATAGATTAAAGTGTAAATTTTACACTTTAAAGCGTAAAATTTACAGATTAAAGTGTAAAATTTACACTTTAAAGCGTAAAATTTACACTTTAAAATTTAAAATTTACAGATTAAAGTGTAAAATTTACAGATTAAAGTGTAAAATTTACAGATTAAAGTGTAAAATTTACACTTTAAAGTGTAAAATTTACAGATTAAAGTGTAAATTTTACAGATTAAAGTGTACAAATTAAAAAAAAATTAAGTGTGCAAGTGGCACTAATACGCTTCCGTATTCGAACATAACCTATTGCGGTCAGGTTGTTCAAAATAAAGTGTAAATTTTACAGATTTAAGTGTAAATTTTACACTTTAAAGTGTAAAATTTACAGATTTAAGTGTATTGTTTACAAATTAAAGTGTAAATTTTACAGATTAAAGTGTAAATTTTACACTTTAAAGTGTAAAATTTACAGAATAAAGTGTAAAATTTACACATTAAAGTGTAAGTTTTACACTATAAAGTGTAAATTTTACAGATTAAAGTGTAAAATTTACAGATTTATGTGTAAAATTTACAGATTAAAGTGTAAAATTTACAGATTAAAGTATAAAATTCACAGATTAAAGTATAAAATTTACATATTAATGTGTAAAATTTACAGATTAAAATGTAAAATTTACAGATTAAAGTGTAAAATTTACAGATTAATGTGTAAAATTTACAGATTAAAGTGTAAATTTACAGATTAATGTGTAAAATTTACAGATTAAATTGTAAATTTTACACTTTTAAGTGTAAATTTTACAGATTAAAGTGTAAAATTTACAGATTAATGTGTAGAATTTACGGATAAAAGTGTAAAATTTACAGATTAAAGCATAAAATTTACAGATTAAAGTTTAAATTTTACACTTTTAAGTGTTAAATTTACAGATTAAAGTATAAATTTTACAGATTAAAGTTTAAAATTTACAGATTAAAATGTAAAATTTACACTTTAAAGTGTAAAATTTACAGATTAAAGTGTAAAATTTACAAATTAAAGTGTATAATTTACAGATTAAAGCGTAAATTTTACAGATTAAAGTGTAAATTTTACACTTTAAAGTGTAAAATTTACAGAATAAAGTGTAAAATTTACACATTAAAGTGTAAATTTTACACTTTAAAGTGTAAATTTTACAGTTTAAAATGTAAATTTTACACTTTAAAGTGTAAAATTTACAGATTAAAGTGTAGAAATTAAAAAAAAGTGAAGTGTGCCAGTGGCACTAATACGCTTCCGTATAAAGGTGCATAGACACGTATTTGAAGTTAATATTCTCTCTCAAATTTTCTGTATAATATCACGATTATATATTGCAATAACATTTCATAAATATATCACATCTTTTTTTCATCTAAAAGTTATTGAAACTTCGATTTCTACACGGATTTGATTGACAAATCTTTGCACTTTCACAAATTTTTATTGAATTCATTTTATTTAGGAAAAGTGGCAATCTTGTTGGTATTAATGAAAAATATTAAAACTACAATCCAAATAATTAAGAGTAGAAAGTGTTTGAAAGCAAAACATGTGCAAAGGATAGTGTCAGTCCGTGCTCAGTGGTATGTGTAGGCTTTAACAATTATACATACCCGGTGAATCGTAAAAATTAACAATAACAGAGTTCGTGCCCTGTTTACAAAAACAGTGTGTGTTTCACGGGTGTTCAATTTACTAACCTCTGTACACAACGCAGCGAGAAATGACGATACTTGTGAAGGGATTTTGTTTTCGAACATTTCTACTCTGAAAATATTTATTTTTCTGGATTAAAATTTTAATATTTTTCATTAATACACAACAGAAAGCATTAAGGATAAAATTTTAATTTGTGAAAGTTCAATGATTTGTCAATCAAACCCGTCCAGAAATTCTAAGTTTCAATAACTTCGAGATGAAAAAAGATTTTAATTATATTTTCATGCTATAGTTGAAATATATAAGTCGTGATACTACATGTATATAGAAAAATTTAGAAAATACTAGAGCAAAGCTCGTTGCAAAGCAACGAGAAGGTCTTCCGTCCTGTTTGACCGGAAGTAGCTTTGATTTTTTTTTTTTAGAAAATGAGAAATAATGCGCAAAAATGCTTTGAATCCTCTACAGCTATGTTAATTAATGCAAAATTAAGCCATTTTTGCTACTTCCGGTTTGACCGGAAGTGATGACGACACACGGAAAATTAATTTTTAAGCTCCCAGAGACATACGTTCTCCAAAAACTTGTCAAAAACGGTAAAAATACGCGTTTTCCGACTACTTCCGGTTTGGCCGGAAGTGACGACGCTGGACGTATTTTGACGACTCAATCAGATTAAGCATAAAATTTTCAACAACTTTGCTTCTTTGATGTATAACAAATTCTCAAAACTTTTTGAGATATTTGGGAAAAACTTTCGGCCCCTCTTGACCCCTTGATTTAGGGGTCAGCCCTTTTTCCAACATATCATTTAAAAGATCTTCTAATTCTGCACAAATTATGTTCTATATATTTAAACAAAATATTTTTAGTTTAGAAAATAAAAAGCAAAATTTGAGTAATTTTTGGTTCTTTTAAGCGTTCTAATTTTTGACCCCTATATAGCGCCATTTTGAATAGAGAATTCGAAAAACAAAAACCGATGTCCACAACTTCAATCCTTTATTATCTAAAATCAGTAGAATTTCTGCTCCAGCTTTAGCCGTCTCTGAGCCTTTGTCTGGAAACGAAAGCCTATAAATTTTCGTTTAAAGGGGAATAACTCAAAACCGGAAGTGACTTTTTGAAATTTTAGTCAGCATTCTGATAGAGTATATAAACGTCTATAACCTCTGAAACTGTGAGCAAAATCCGTTGAGAATTGAGTGAGATATGAGGCCTCAAAGTTGCGGTCTAGGAAGCAGAAGAAAAAAAGAATAATAATCTTTACCAACAGAATCAGTAGAAGGTCTTCCGTTGGAAACGGAAGACCTTAATTAACTGCAAATCTGTGTGTAAGCATTTTTAAACAATAAATTGAGATCAGAAAAATACGCCTCTGCGGCTTTTATGAAAGAAAATTGACAGTGCGGCTTGGACAAGATCAGGTGCTCATTTTCACATGAATGAAGTTATATAGAGGTAACTTTTTAAAGATACAATCAATCTAAATGTCTTTAGTTGGATTGCAAAGAGCAGATTCAGAGCTTTCCACTGGTATATTATATTATATTATATATATATAGCACCTGCATCTTTGAAAAAACAACAGAATAAAGTCTCAGATTCATAATTTTTGAGGCATTGTTCTGTTGCACTTGATTTTTACTTTAATCAAAATTATTTGAATGAAACTTTTTTAAAATATATATTATAGTTTATTACAGAGCAATCATTCTGATTAAGTTTATTTTTTATGCGCCCGGATCAATAGATCCGGGGCGTATATTGTTTTTGTCCTGTCTGTTTGTCTGTTTATCTGTTTGTCTATCTGTCTGTTGTCAACTTTAACCTTCGCCATAACTTTTAAACCATGAAAGTTAAAGACTTCATATTTGGTATCCATACTTCCCTAATTAAGCTTTTTCAATCTTTGTTGCTGCCGGGCGCATAGTGTTTCACAATCACATCTTGTTACAGATAAGAAAAAGGATATAAAATGTTGAATTAATGAATAAATGTGTGCAGATATACCTTTGTTATATAATTTATGATTTATCAATGAATGAAAAATTTCATAATTTTTAGGAAAAAAAGAACAAATATTATGCGTTTAAAAAAATTTATTTTGATTACGAACAAGATGTGTTTGTGAAACACTATATATGTTCCCGGCAGCAACAACGTTTGAGAAAGCTAAATAAGCTGAATAACAGAGCTGTTTACAAAAACTGTACACGTTTCCCGGGTGTGTTCAATTCGCTAAACTCTGTACACAACATTAAGCGCGGAATGATGATACCTGTGAAGAGGTTTTCTTTTCGAACATTTCTACTCTGAATATAATAATTTTTTTAGATTAAAGTTTTAATATTTTTCATTAATACACAACAGGATTGCCACTTTTTCTAAGTATTAAGAATAAAATTACAATTTGTGAAAGTGCAAGGATATGTCAATCAAACCCATTCCAAAAATTGAAGTTTCAAAGAAATAAGATTTTTAATAAAATTTCGTGTGAAATGCAATTAAGATATAGAAGTCGTGACATTACACTGAAAATATTTGCTTCAAATATGTGTCTATGCACCTTTAATTTACATGGCGTTTAAAATCATCACCATATCAAACAAATATGATTAGGCGATTGGCAAAATTTGAAAAAGAAGACGTTGACACTTTGTCAGAATGGATTAAATGTATAATACCCATGTTAAAAATCGCGTATTAAAAGATAGAGGAGGAATATGAAAACAATCTATCCTTTTGTATTCAATAATCCATAAGTGATAACAGAATTAGATAGATTACATGATCAGTACGTACTGGTCCCTGCCGACAAAGCAGGTAACAACATCGTCTACGTATGAAGGGATCATTTTATAAATTGTATTTTAGAAGAACTTGAATTTGATTATTTGAGTTGTTATCCAACTTATACTCATAGTTCCCCTTCTAAGGAAGAACTCTTCAAAATCAAATTAGTTTTGAATATCTATAATATCGCAAAGAACCAAAATGAATTCGAACTACCATATATTTACAAATATTAGATTCCGAAACTTCATAAGAATTCTTACAAACAAAAATTTTTTACTTCTAAGATATTAACAATAGAAAGGAGAAACTTCACGAGTACTGTGTAACAATATATTCAAGAAGTGGTGAAAATCAGATGTGGATACCTAAAAATTTCCTAGGATCTTTTGGACAATTTGAAACAACAAGATTTTACCAAAATCAACAGCTTAAAAACTTTCGACTTTTCAACTAATCACAAAAATTCCCTTCAATAAATTAAAGTCCAGACTTTTGATATTATTGACAGCTGCTTTTTCAATAAAAATGGAACTCATAAATTTACTTACCTTTTCATTGATCATTTGCAAAATCATTTTGTTAAAAACATTCTTATTGTACACATGAGTACTCTAAAGTTGACATAAAAAGATGGTTGAGATTCTGATTGACAAAATCTATGTAGTTTTTGAAGATCAGGTCTTCCAACAATCTATTGGAATTCCCAAGGGTACCAATTGTACCCCCGTTATAAGCAGAGCTATTTTCATACTTATATGAAGCAGAATTTGTTCAAAATCTTATGCGTGAAAAGGAGAAAACACTGCTGTGGCTTATAACTGGACCGACTACGTTTTGTTAATTAGCAATGGTTATTTCCATTCTTATGTCGATACGATATATCCCGGTGAGTTTAAGGTAAAAGATACCACAGAGTCTGTCTGTACATCTGTTTCATATTTGGATATTTTACTTGAAAACAATCTGATTAAAATAAGCGGATTCGGAACATTTAATTCTAATTAGATTGACTTGAAATCTTCGTTGATGGTGTTCTAACAACCAAGCTGTACTGTATGATAAACGTGATGACTTTAACTTTTCAATTTTCGATTTCTCTATTTTTTGCAGCAATATACATTAATCACCTGCAAACGGAGTTTATATCTCTCAATTGATTCGATACGCAAGAGCATGCTCTAAAATGATGTAAGTTTTTGACATACAAGTTGATGAAACAAGAATATCAGCCGGTGTCATTTCGTAAGTTTTTGTTCTTTGGTCGATACAATGACCTTGTCTGCAAAGCAAATACAATTTATCATTGAGTTAAATGCTGACTGACGTTATTCATATTAATTGTTGGTCCATTATTTACACACTGATTTGACGACGGATTTTCCCGTTATTTCCCGATCATGATAAGGAACACACGGCGGGTGTGATCGTTCAGCAGGGAATGCTTACTCCTACATGGCATCTGATCCCACCTCTTATATTTTGGAGGTCCGTGTTTGCTCTGCTCCCATTTTGTATTGTTCATGGGACTTTTGATCTTGAATACTGTTCGTAATCGCCATATATTTCTTTTATATATCTCAGTGATATTGTGTGTCACATCCGTTTCATATATATGGATGTTTTACTGACTAAATTTACAAATGACAACTAATAACTAAACATTATGCGACAAATAAGATGATTCTTTTATCATCAATTTTCCTTCATTTATGTAGGAATGTGTAACAATCTCACGCATATGATGTTGATGTCTCCCAACTTATTTGCATGCTCTAGAGCATGCTCCGAATACGATTTGTTTTTAAAACAAGCCAGACTATTCAGTTCATGTAACAGGAATTTCAAAGAGATGGTTTAAAGTCAACATTTTGTAATTACGCGGTCCTTATATTGACCTTATTAGTAAACGTAACCTAAATTAGGTTGTTTTGGCTAACTTGTTTAAAAGCAATTGCTAAGCCTTTGTTTTTGTACTTAATTTGACTTCATTATGTTTTGGCTACTTGTTTAACACAAAGGGCTAACGGTGTGTATTACAGGTCTGCAGGCTTTGCTTTCTCTTCCCAGGCACCTGACTGCAACTCTGGAATCTCTGGGGGCCTGTATTTTTTAAATATACTAATAATTATTTTGTCCTATGATTTATTGGGGAGAAAACTGTTGAAAGGAAAATGTCGAAGAAGTGATTTTTTTTCATCAAGACACACATTTCAGTGCAAAAATGTTATATTTAATGTACTGTTACGGCAAAATAAGCATATTGATCCCCATTTTTGTTTTGATTTTTAGTAGGGCTATGTGTAGAAACCTGAAAATATACTTGACAAAAAGTTTGACTTTAAATATCAGGATCCAACCTCGTTAAAATAAGCATAAGAGATGGATTTTCTCACGAGATCAGTTTGTTGATATTTTGCATTCAAATGGAAAGTACAAATGCAATCTAATTATTTATTTGATCAAACTAATTTCTCATAAGTCAATCAGATTGGTACAATCGTTTTTTTATTATTAGTGTTAAAATGAAGCATGATACTACTTCGGCGTGATTTATGATTTATTATGTGCATAACATAAAAATATACAAGGAATACTTAAACACTAAAAATAATCACTTTGCCTAAAGGATAACAAGATAGAGGAATTTACAACATTATACGGTAAAACATTTTATAACAAGATAACGGAATATACAACATTATACGGTTTTCTTCGTTTAATTCCTTTTCCTAATGTAAATAAGGTTCAGAAAGTCGATAAATACAAACGAACCAACAGAAAGTGTGATGACTAGGATTCCAACATAGCCTAATCTCTTGGCAGATACCCTCTGGTCTTCTGCTGAGGTGAGTTTTCGTTTTGTTGAGGACAGTTCTGTTTTGTTTAGTCGTAGAGATGTTCTTCGCTCCTGAATCGAGCTCATCAGAGTATTATTAGTTTCCATACACGTGCACGTACAAGGACTTTCAGGTGGTGGGGTAGATGGCGTATTTGTTGTAGCAGGGGTTGCTAAAATGTTAATAAAAAGAAATGATTATCTCATCTTCACGTCAGATCAATGAAACATATGGAGATAACGAACATTATTCTAGATCAAAAGTCCATTAAACAATACAAAATAGGAGCAGAGCACACTTAGACCTCCAAAACATCAGAGGTGGGGTCAGATGCCATGGAGGAGTAAGCATCCCCTGTCGACCGGTCATACCCTCCGTGAACTCCTTGTCATGATCGGGAAATAACGGAAAATCCGTCGCCAATTCAGTGTAATCATAATCAGCTACTATGAAACAATTCAGTCAACAATTGACTCAATGATAAATCGTAGTTGCTGACATGGTCAATGTATCGACCATAGAACTTACGAAATGGTTACTTTAAACGAAACTGCTGATATTGTTGTTTCATTAACTTGTTGGTCAATACTTTACCTCTTTTTAGACATTGAGCATGCTCTTGCATATTGAATCAACTGAAATGTATAATTCCGTATGCATGTGATGAAGTTATATTGCAGCATATATGTAAGTAAGGAAGGTTGACGATAGAAAAATTATTTATCATGTTTATCGCAGAGCTTGGTTGTTAGATTACGTTTAACGTCTTCTTCAAGTAAAATATCCAAATATGAAAAGGATGTGTCAGACTCTGTGCTATTTTTTTTTATCTCAAGCTCACCAAGATGCATCGTATCGACATAAGAATGGAAGTTTCCGTTAATTGACAATACACTTGTAATGTACTTTCTGTTTCAAGTCTTAACATTTGGACAAAATAAACAGGGGAAAACAACTTTCCAGAGGCTATCAAAATCAAACTAGTTCCTCATTGATAAACATATTTTTTTTCTGCAACATTTGATGTCTTTCACTAAAAAACGGATGTTTTAGGTGTATTTTGTAAAATATATGCATTTTTTTAAGACAATTTTCTCAATAAATATTTTTATTGAAGTATTTGTTATCAAGTGACACTTTCTATCGGTTAATCAATTATATATTCATAAACTGTAAAAGTTTTAACTTTATAGACTAAAAAGTTTTGGAGGTATTGTTAAAATATCTTTTGGGGCATGTTGACCTTTGGCACCACCTTAAAGTACGTATCCACCAACAAATGACAGAGACATGTATAAATAGGCGTTCTTTTCATCTAATTTTATAAAGTTACAAAGTTTTAATTCCTTCTATAATTAGTGAAATGAGAAAGATATGGTCTTTACTTACGTGTACTACATGTGCCAACTTTCAATGCAGAGAAACAATAATCACATAAATAGCCAAATTTCAGACCAGTCAAATTAGACAGCGCACATAAATCAGAATTATTATAATGCATGAAAGCCAGGCAATTCTTATCTTCTATACATCTCTGTCGACAATGTGATAACGTCCCTGGAGAAGAACTGTCGTAGGCCTTAGTTATGTGAAAACGCCGTCCTGGAATATCGTAAAAAGCTTCCTGGCATCCTGAAATAAAAATGTTTAATTCTTCTCTTTAGAGCTTTACTATATCCATTTGTGCGTATTTCAACTATAAGAGTTATTTAAATTATATTTACTAGTACGTATTTTTATTAACACCTTCACCACAAGTTTATAACAGTATATATTTTAGTTTTATAATATAATATATGTAATAGTTTGTAATATAAAATTATTTACGAAAGTAATGCGTTAATATGAAAGGTAAAGTGATATTCTTTTCAAATCCATTAATTTGAAAAATAAGATTTGTCTCATCGTACAATTTAAATTGAACAAATCTTGTAACATTTTAAGACATGTTTCAAAAACAAATAAATTTGAAACTTATTTTAATCAATTTTGATTAATATTTTCGATTTAACTATATTTTCGATTTAACTGTCGAAATATATGAGGTATGAAATATTTTGGCATTAAAACATATTTTTCCATTTAGAAATCGACCCAAACTCAACTCTGCAACCTCACAGAAATAAGTACCTTGTTAAAGCTGATTGTTAATGGTCCACTTGTTAGTCAAGTGCTTGTTGCCACTTTTAAATTAGGGTTAGAAATAGGTCTTAAAATTGATAAATTCCAACAATTGATTATTGATATATGAAACACTTTTATAACATGAGGTGAACAAATAGAAATTAATTCATGCTATTGAATTTATTATCACTTTTCTTTTTTTTTCTTATCGATAAGACGACACCAAACTTGTGCGTTAAGCTTCAAACCTCATGAACTATGGACCTTTATGACACTATGACATAAAAATTTACCTGCTTTCTCAGTACAAAAGTAGTTAACAGATTGTTTTAAAATACGTGATGCGTTCTTTTTCTAAGAATGAATTATATATAAATAAACTAAACTTGTGCGTTAAACTGCACAAACCACACTATGGAATTTTAAGCAAAAAGACTAGATGTGTGCTTTATTGTGACCATCAGTCTCTAGTAGAGCTCTTTTTATAATGACAAAATATTTCCATTATGAAAGAGTTTTTTTCGTTTGTCTTTTATGACAATATGACGTTAAAATTTATCTGCTTTCTTAATACAAGATACAATAATATAAAAGTAATTAACAAATTGTTTCAAAATACGTAATGCATTGTTTTTCTTAGAATGAATTATATATAAATAAATTTGTATAAGTATTTCAAACAAACAAACGCTGAATATAACTATATTGCATATTGCATAAGTTACACATTTATTAAATGGATTGAATTGCAAAAGAATTTTAATTTTACAAATGATTCTTTTTCTGCCTAAATCTTCAAACCAAACACGAAAGTAGCATACGACATACCTTACATATTTAAAAAAAAAAACACGGACAAAAAAACCGCTCATAATTTTTTGTATTTAATAATATTTCCCTGAAAAGAAATCTGACTTACTTACCTAGGCAAAGTGTCAAAAGATAGTTCAGGATAATTGTAGTTGTGCACATGTTCATCTGTTTACTGCAGAAATAAGGTTCAATTATTTTAAAGTTTCTAAATACAATGATGATGTTCATCCCTCACCATATACAGTTAACCAATTTGAATACGTTCGATATATAGTTATAAAACTATGAAAAGTTTGATATTCACCTTTGAAATGACAAGTACCAAAAGTTTATTGAACTTAAACATGTTTTCACGAATTCATAATTACAGTGAAGGATTAATTTTCCAGATACGTATATTTACAAGTCAATTTAAAATGAATTTATAAAATTCCTTTACGCTTTAATTTTTTCCACATTTAGTTGATTGATTTTTTCTCTAGTGTAATTCGTACAGTACATATAGCCTGATACTAATAAATTCTTCAATACAATTAAAGGAATCAAATTGATTTTTGTATTGTGAGTTCTGTAGTAATGATATTTGCAACTCTGCTCGTGATTTAAAATGACGAGAATTTTTCTCTTACACTCTATCTAAAAATCTCTTTCTTTAGAAGGGGGGCTCTCCTCTCCTCCCTTGATCCGCCTTTGCATTACAAAATTTTCATTGTATAAACATAAAAATAATTTCTACAGAATATCAATCATCTAATAATCAGGAAAAAAGTATTTTGTTTTCGTATTTTACAAGCTGGACTTGGCAAATTCCTTTCATATATAGAAAAATAGGTCCCAGTTGAAACAAATGCTCCGTATGTTTACTTCTGTTAAGGGTTATTATGTCTCAAAATTCATGTCAAGCTCGAAGATCAATATCAAGAGATTTGAAATATATTTAATGAAAATATCTATAAAAATGTGAAAACCCAAGCACTAATCATTGAAAAGTTATGGTCGGAATTCATTTTTCTTTAAAACAAATCCAAACTCCATCCTCAAGGCTAATGGTAAAAATTAATAGTACCGAGGGTAAGGCATTGTTATTAAAAGTGTACGTACATATGAAAATTCTGAAGCTCTAAAACGAACTATACAAAGGTAAAGAATAAAAGTTTTTCAAAAGTAGGTCAAACTCCAAGGTCAAAAGCAAAAGAAAATATTAAAATCCCCAGAGAAAGGTCTTGTATCATTACACACTTTAAGTACACATGTAAAGTACAAAAGTTATAGCATCAACTGTACAAAAGTTTCGACCAAGGCTTTTGCTAATATTTTGCAAAAGGGGTAAAACTCCAAAGTAAAGGTGAAGAGATCAAATGTATTCATATCCTATATAAAGTAGAAATACAAATGTGAATATTAAAGCCATAGCTTCGGTCCATCAAAAGTTATGGGTAGTGTTACATGTTTTGAGTTAACAGACAAAATAGACCCACAGACAAACATACAGCTAGACGACAGGGCACGGCAAAACAATATTACTCTGGACAAATTATTTTCGACTGGTGGGGAATAAAAATGAGGAGCCTCTTTTTTTCAAATAATTATTGCTGAATATTTCGGCATGAAAAGTTTTATTCTGTGATAAATAGTGTTCAAAGTTTAAAAAAACAAAAAAGACCTTTATCCAAGTTCACGATTACAAGTTCTAATTAAATATGAATACTCCTTTAGATATATTTACAATTCCATTGAACAGTGTTAAAATACATGCATTTAAAATTCTCGGATTTTCAAATCGAAGAATCGCTTATCTAGGGTTTACATTTTTAGGTCACCTGAGTAAACTCAGGTGACCTATTGCTATCTGTTTTCGTCCGTCGTCGTGCGTCGTGCGTCGTGCGTTGTGCGTTGTGCGTTAACATTTGAACATTTTCAGCTTCTTCTCTACAACCACTGAACCAATTTCAACCAAATTTGGCATAAAGCATCTATGGGTGAAGGGGAACAAAAATTGTGAATTTCATGATCCCTGCCCCCCTGGGGCCTGTGGGGTGGGGCCAAAACCACTAAAATTAGTGCAATCTTTAAAAATCTTCTTCTTTACTCCTGGACATCAAGCAGTCAAACTGTTTGCAT
>PRKT01000049.1:1079092-1097424 GCA_003671525.1 Saccostrea glomerata
ACTGATTATTGCTGAATATTACTGATTAGTTGAAATGCATTTTGTGTTCCCTTACCCTGCGTATGGGTATTAAGTAAACAAACTAAGCAACTGCTAAGTGTATTGTTATGATGATCAATGGTGCCTCTTTCAAAATTGTGAATGCCATAGCATCTTGCTTAAAACATGAATCAAATTCAATCACTGGAAAGTTGTTGCATAATGCTCAGGTGACCTATAAGGCCCATGGGCCTCTTGTTACTAAAATATAAACCAGAATAACAGTTTTAATATTTGTATTAGTAGTAAACAAGATGTCATTCTGAGTACATGCACTCGTATATATGATCTTAATTGCAGAAAGTAAACCAAAAATCCCCATTTTCCAAAGCAACAAAAATCAATACATGATTCATTCCATTATGCAAATGAGAAGATGCAAATAAAAAAGCTGAAGTGTATTTTTTTTTAATTTGTGTTCTATCAGAATCTCTTGAGCAAACAAACACATCGTAGAAATTTTCAGTGTAGAAAAATTTGATTGCTTGATTGATTTAGATAAATAACAGATCTAATTCTCGTATATCAATTGCAACAATACAAATCAGAAAGCAGACTAAACACAGACCTCTAAAACATCAGAAGTGGGATCAGACGCCATAGAGGAGTAAGCATTTTCTTC
Source organism: Saccostrea glomerata (assembly GCA_003671525.1). Lineage (NCBI taxonomy): Eukaryota > Metazoa > Mollusca > Bivalvia > Ostreida > Ostreidae > Saccostrea > Saccostrea glomerata. The sequence continues at coordinate 1,079,754 of PRKT01000049.1, forward strand.
CAATTGGTCAAGCATTTTATTCATTAACAGTTCATTGTGCTGATAATAGATTAACAATTGATATTAATAGCATAAGTCACCATTTGACTTAATGATATATTTTACTCGCTAACAAGGCCATTGTATCGACCAAAGAACATGCAAAATTATGACTTTAAAGGAGACTGTATATATCCTTGGTTTATCAACTTGTTTGTAAATATTCTGTGTCTTTTAAGAATTTTTTCCTACGTAGAGCTCTTGCGTATAAAATCAACTGAGATATATAAAACCCATATGCAGACGATGAGTATTTTTGTATGAGAGTTGGGGAAGTTGTCGATAGAAAAATTGAAGTCATCACGTTATTGTAAATTTTTTTGTCAAATTACCATTAAAATTTTTCTGGTAAATTATCCAGATAATAATAGATGTGTCAGACAGTACGTGGTATCATTTATTTTAAGTTTACTGGGATATATCGAGTCGGCTTACGAATGGAAGACACTTTTCGTTATCGATTATACATCGATATTTGGAAATGACGGATTAGAAATCATAGCAGTCAAGTGTTTTCTTCTCATTTTAATTCTTTTGAATAATTCTGCTTCATATGAATACAATAAACGACATGTCAAAACGAAACAAATTTGGTATACGTATTTATTCCGATCGATTGTTAGAAGACCTGATCTCCAAAAACTACATAAACATAGATATTGTCAATCAGAGAGAAAAGCATCTTTCTATAAACCTCAGATAATTGTATAATATGCATCTCATGTTGAGTGACTTGTTTCATGTAGGAAGTGTGGCTCAAAATATTGTCTTAGAAGAATATCTCCTAAAAAATTCTTACAAAGAAAAAGACATTCTTTCCTTTTTACCAAATTTCTAAAAATTATCTGGTATCTATCTTTTTTTTAGTGTCCGTATCTTCTACAGAACGATAAAGAAACATCCATAACGTAATTTGATAATCATAATGTATTATGAGTGTTTACATTTGCAAAGCGAGGGAGGCAACAAGAAAATCTTGTGTCAGCACTGTTTGTCAATGATTAAGATTGATTGATTGATTATTGTTTTTTTACGCCGAGTCGGCAATATTTCAGCCATATTTCGGCGGACAATGGTTAAGAATACATTGACCAAATTTTCGTTTCTAGTCTCAACGAATCAATTAAATTGGTCTTTCTGCTCGGGCGGCACGTTGCTCGAATCTTTGTTTTTATATCTCTCACTGATATACAACAAATTAATCTTAATAAAACACTATATGTGATTTTTGAAATGTATTCGAAATTTCAAAGTAAATAAAGACACACAGAAAAGGAAATCTATGCAATTCCAATGATTCCCAGTAGGATCACTATATATTGGGTGGTAGATAACTGGTATCTTGCGTAAATCCCTGGTAAGGTACCGAAACTTTTGTGAGGACACATTTTAATAGCAACAGATCGACCGAAAAATTCGTGGAAAAAATAATCTTTGATTAAAGAACGTGTTGTCTGACCTTCAGGTCCACAACTATAGCGCAAACATTGTCACAAAAAATAAGTCTATTTGCAATCGAAAATTATTTTAAAAATTGAACTCTGAACAACACCAACTTACCTAGACCAATGCCAATGCCAAGAGATGACTATATTCGTCTATTTCTCAATCAAGTTTAAATTCAAATTACGTAAGTTTTACTCAATATAATGCTAAACACAAGATTATTACAAAATATATGCGTGCCGTATGAAAATCTTTACGGACTATAAGTGCCAAACACGTAACAAAATTATGATATCAGAAATTCAAATCAGAAATGATTTCAAATTTATACCTGTGTATTTACAATCTGAAAAATGCATTATTCATAATATTCCCCCATATTAGCTTTTTTTTCCATTTGGTGGATCAATATATAGTACGTGATTCGTATAGTCCTAAATGCCAACATTGGTTTTTTTTTCAAATTTTAAAATCATGAATTATGATGTAATCTTTTATATCAGATTACTGTATAAAATGCATCCCTTTAATGCACCAAGAGAGTCATTGATAAACTTAAAACAATAAAGTATTGTCAGAGTCATTATTTATATAAGATATAGTCTCAGAACTGCAACGGTGTGTGCATTCAAATTGATTAACGCGCGTTAGCGCGTTATAAAAAAATTGTTTGCACACACAGTAGCAGTAATGAGACTGATCTATCACTCAAAAAATAACGATTCAATACTTATATTTCCATTTTTTTACTTCTTGCCTTCACTACAAATGGGAATTGTATTTTAAAATTCCTGTATTATCCTTCTGGTAAGGTACATTAATGGAAGAGCCATTGTAACAGCTTCTGCTAAATTTAAGCGTGAATGTTGATTTTCGCTTAATACGTTGTACTTTCACGGCAATGTTTGTGACATCAAAATAAAATACATACCTTAACCTTTCGATCCCCTTCGTGTTATGGTATTTGAATGCCGTAGCTTTCCTTACAGTTTATAAGCAAATGCACGTGAAATGTAAATATATTGATATACTAGTATACATCACCTGTAGATTCAGATGTTCTTTTATTAGAATTTTACTAACTTTATTGTATATTGACATAAACAGATTAAAAAAACTTACCACTATTTGGCAGAGGAAAGACATTCGATATCCCTCCATAAAATTTAAATGCTTAATTTTGAACCATATTACTTTATTTCATCATTCTGAATTAGAATTATCTCTTCAAATAGCAAAACAAGTTCAAATAATCAAAGAATACAATTCCTCCAAAAGTTAAACTTAAGGCAAAGATGCCAGCATAACCTATGCTTTTTGAGGATTGTCTCTGGTCGGCTGCTGAAGAAAGCTTTCTTTTGGATGAGGACAGTTCTCTTTTGCTGAGGTGAAGTAATGATCTACGCTCCTGAATTGATTTAAACAAGGTTGTATTTGTCTCAATACAAGTGCATGTGCACAATTTGCCAGCGAATACAGTTGTTGCTGCTGTTGCTGATAGTGTTGTTTCTTTTATAGTTGTTCTTGCCGCCGTTGTCTTAGCTGTTGGTATTGTTGATGATACTCCCGCTATTGTTGCTGTTGTCAGTGGCGCTGCTGCTGCTGCTTTTATTGTTGCTGCTGCTACTGTTGTTGCATTTGTTGCTGTTGACATTGCTGCTGTTGTTTTTGTTGTTGCTACCTCTGTTGTTGCTGCTGTAATAAATGTTGTTGCTGCTACTACTGTTGTTGCATTTGTTGCTGTTGTTGTTTTTGTTGTTGCTGCTTCTGTTGTTGCTGCTGTAATTAATGTTGTTGCTGCTGTTGCTATTGTTACTGCTGCTACTGTTGTTGCATTGGTTGCTGTTGACATTGCTGCTGTTGTTATTGTTGTTGTTACTGTAATTGATGTTGTTGGTGATTGTGTTGTTGTTGTTGATGTTGTGATCAAAAATGACATTGCTGTTTCTGTTGTTTGGACAGCAGCTACATAGATGCAAGGGGATAATCAGCTGAACGTATTTATAAAGTGTTCTCAAGAAAAATTTTGTCTTTCTGTAACATCCTAACCCTAAGGAATATTTGAAATGACTGCCTTTTTTAGGGGTTTCACTTTTTTCACATTGAATTTATTCACAGATACTAAATTCTAGATTTTGGTGGAGAATGTTAGAGTAAAAACAACTTTTGAGGAAAACTGCGATAAAATGTGTTCGATCTTTTTTAAATATACTGATATATAGTATCTAATTGTTCATTGTTCATTGTCCTTGTGAGGAAAAGCGTCATAAGAGACATAATTATGTGTTTAATTTGTTTTTTAAAAAAAATTTTAGTTTATTGTCACCAGCTTCCACTGAAAGTGCCGGATATTAATTGGTGTCTGTCGGTTTGTCCGTACGTCCGTTGGTCGGTCTGTCTTTCCAGTCAGTCTGTAACACATTTGTTTCTGCGCGATATCTTGAGAAGCCTTTGAGCCTTTGCAATAAAAATTTACATAACAACTCCCTTTAGCTGAAATAAGACCCTTATAATTGATTTTGAGGTCAAAAGATCTGAGATCGAGTTTATATATTCATAAATTTTGTCTGTCTTAACACTTTCATTTCCGCGCGATACCCCAAAAAGCCTTCAAACCTTTGCTATAACATTTTATTCCACAACTCCCAATGACCTTTAGAAGACCACTGTCCATTTTGAGGACAAAAGGTCAAGATCAAGGTCAAAATTTCAACATTCTATTTGTATGTAAAACTTCCATTTTCAAGCGACATCTAAAAAGATTTTAAGTTTTTGCACTGAAATTTTATATCATTTCTCCCTATTGACTCCAGCTTCCCTTAAAGCGTCTAACTCAATGTCAGCCTTATGCAATTAGAGTGATCTGTCCTTTGATTTAGGTGGAATAGATAAAAATCATAAGTAAATAAATCAAACAGTTTTTACAAAAATGATTTAAAAACATTAGTGTGTATTTTTTCTATGTAAATAACAGCAGATCTGTAGCGTTATGGTTTTATGTATTTGTCTTTGATCATAACGCTATAGACCCCGTAATGCAAAAAATGTGCAATTTACAGCGCGATATTTTTATCACGCTTTTGGTGAGAATTTCTCCACTTTCCAGCATCGGTCAATTAACTACTTTTCATTCCCTAATTCTAGGCACATTATTTAACTTATCTGTATATTTTATCCATCTCCCAACCCTTTATAGTCGTCTCTACAAGTGTTATATTCACTTGAATAAAATTATATGTTAGATTGCTGAAAATTCACTTCAGGCGTGTTCATTGTCTGTAGAGACATCTAAAAATGGTTGAGGTGGATAAAATATATACATATTGGCTACAGAATATGTCTAGCATTAGGGAGTGAAAAGAAGTTGATTGACCAATGCTACAAAGTGGAGAAATTCTCCCCAAAAGTGCGCATAAAATATTGCGCCGTAAATTGCAAGTTTTTTGCATTACGGGATCTGTAGCGTTATGGTCAAAGACAAATAAATAAAACCATAACGCTACAGTTCTGCAGCTAGTAACAGCAGTGAAGTTCTCTAATACGTCAATGTCTTCGAACATTTTTCCTTGAAAAATATAACCAATGCCCTATGCCAAAAATCAACTCCATAAACAAGAAATGTACCTTTTGATATGACACGGTTTTTCCAAAGACAAAAACATTTCTTTTGTGTCCAGATCTTCCTAATTATACCACTGGATGCTTCCAAAGTATACCACTTACCTCCTTTATTAAATCTTTGCATGCCCTTTCCCGTCTCAAGATTAAAATGGCCTAATACATGTGATAGATAGGGGGAAAATATATTTAAAACCACTTGTGTATATGTTTTAATGCAAAAGTTTTTAGTGCAATGAGAATAAAAGAATAGTTTCCTGGATCTTTAAAACATTGTCATGCGTCTTTATTCAGTTTGTCGGGAGAGGACACGCAAACACTTTTTGAAAGGTGTCCTTACTTGCAATTTTTCTTATTTAACTTTTGACTCACACGTTTCACATCCTTTCTTCCTGCCAGCCAGACAGTCATTGCAAAAAATTAAAAACAAAACTCGCTGGTCTGTCACTGCACAAAAGTCTGTGTTGTTCTTATGTACGAAAGCAAAGCAATTTTCGTCTGATGCACATATATGTCGGCAGTGGGAGTACGTTATAGAGGAGTATGTATTGTACGAGAATGACTGCAGGAATGTCCTTTCTGGAATATGATCAAATCCCATATGGCACCCTGAAACAAAGATTACTCATCGTTATAATCAAAAATTTTGACTATATGAACATTCGCAAAAATCATCAAAAAAAGGCTTGCAAAAACCCAAAGCTTCTACATGCATTTCTTTTAACTTAAATCTATCTTTAAGAAGCCATGTCCTTGTTGAAATATAGAATTGAACAAAGAAAATTTAACTATTTATTTCAGGAACATTTCCTATTTGCATCGAACTTGGTACAAAATTAATCCTTGATAAAAATTATCAACATTTATCTTTTATAAAATTATTAGCCATTGTTTACCTTAATACTGTTCAAAAATTTAAATTTTCTCATTGATTAATCATTGAGAGTGTGTTAAAGGTAGGGTTTTTCTCACACAAAACCGTATATCTTGTATTTAAAAATTAATGAAATTTTCTCAGAATCAAGAAGACTATATCACTCAGTGATGGTATTAGTTAAATAAGTTTTGACCGTTTTATATTAAAGTCAAGGTCAGGTCAAGGTCATTTCCTTTTCTCTGGTCATTAAGAATAAAAATAACTGCATCCAATCATGAGATAGGATCTTCTATTTCAAAAGATTAAATGTTTTTCTTTTTGCATAAAATGAAATAACCATATAAGATCTATAAGATGATATTACCAACTTGACAAAAACAGCTTAACAAAAATGAATTTTGCCAAATCCGATTTTATTTTCTGTTTTTCTTATTTTTTAGGATATTTAAGTTTTTTTTATATGAGCCCTATATTTAATTTTTTCTTATTTTCACATATAGTAAAGTAGTCATATGGAGATATAAAATGATACGAAAACAAAATGTTTTGAGAGAGACACTTTCTTTGGATTTTTGGCTCATATCTGTACTTAGAGTTGAAGCTTTTTAAAAGCAAACATAGTTGTAGTTAATTTGGAAATTCATATTTATTTGATATATTTTAAAACTTTAGATCCTTATTACTAATTTAGTTAACATTTGAAAAATTCTTGAAGTCCTTGATTGTGTAAAAAAAAATCGTAGTTCGATGATAATTTTGAAAAAGAAAAGGAGATATTTTCATACGCCACTATTCCGCCAAAAATATAGTCCCTACTGGTTTTCGAACACAATTTACCATTTCTATTTAAAATTGTACAATTGTGATGAGGAAAGAAAAATATGGTCTTTTAGATCTCTTTCACCTAAATATATAAGACATATAAACAAATATACATTGAATATTTTAACTTCTCAGAAACCAGAGAAGAATCCTACCTAAAGATTGCTAAAAATCATAGTTTCTGACGACAGAATAGGTTTAAACTACAGAGAGGTATCTTAGGAATATGTATATTCATCAGATGAAGATTTTTTTTTTAATTATTCCGTTCAACCCGGCATTGTATAATGCAAAAGAAACTTACCAAAACAAATATCCAGAAGCTGAAACCAGGAGATCAATGCGATGTATTTAATCTTCAGTTGGTCCTGGAGAATAAGGATATAATTTAATCAATTTTTTCTTGTATTACAAAATATATACATTATTTTTTAAATTATACATATCCGTTTTAATCGTTTCGTCATTATTTCAGGGGCTTAAAACTGAAAAAAAATAAGTCAAATTCATAATGAAGAATAACTTTTTCCATGAAAGATTTATTTTTCATAGGAAATAATTTTATTTCAGATTTTTTATCATCGACTAAATAACTGTTTAAAAGACAGTATGAAAGATTTATTTCGTTTGATGTCAGTGAAAAAGAATTTGAACAGCTCAAAAAGCATCTTTGATTGTGTCTTTGAATCAAATAAAGTATAAAAACATGTAATGTAAAGTCCTACAAAAAAGCATTCTCCATTTTGTTGAAATATAATTTTTAAAGTTACATACTTACTTTCATCAACTTTTTTCACTCACCCAATGGTCAAAACCTTGCAAAAATCATGTATACCTCAAATAATAATGAGTTACAAACAAAACATTTTAAAACAATCGATTTGATATTGTCATTGAGGGGTTAGTTAAGTGTAGGTCTTTATTCTGCATACATTGAATTCTTGTTAGTTTGCTAAAACCATATTGATACGCGTCAACTGAAACAAAATGATGCGCATATCATTTAATGGATATTAAACATTTTAAGACTAGATCTAGAAAATCTATACTGCAGGGTGAATACACTCATAAGAATCAAATTATCCATGATAGGTGAAGAACTGTGATCGATTAAAGGAATTGTATTTATGGACAAAATAGATTTTGTAGAAGGAATTTTTATAAAGCATTTCATGTAAGATAATCCTCTGAATAATCTGGGTTGGAATCACTGAAATAAAGAGATAGTGAACAGAATTAAGCTCAAAAGTCATTGCAACAATACAAGTCAGAAGCAGAGCAAACACGGACTTCTAAACAATAAGAAGTGGAATCAGGTGCCATGGAAAAATAAGTATCCCCTCTCAATCGATCACACCCTTTGTGTGTTCCTTGTCCCCATTATGAACAAGAGGCCCAGGGGCCACATCGCTCACATGAGCACATTGGCTAGGAAAAAGCACAAATCAGATCAAAATGAAAATTCTACTGAGATGGGTTGGGGGGAGGAGGGAGCTTGAATTTTAATACTACTTGAGAATGCCTTCATATCAATACAGCATATGACTTTGCTGTTCTTGATAAAAAGATTTTTCTAAACATTTTGTTCCTATATATTACTTAGTAATGCTAGTAATTTGAATTTGATTCCCCATTGTTTCCCTCCCTACCCCAAAGGGCCATGATTTGAACAAATCAAAATCTTCAATACAAGAGGATGCTTACATATCAATATGACTAAACATAGCTTTTCTGTTCTTGGGATTTTTTCTCTTTATTTTTCTATGTGGCCCCACCCTACCCTTGGGGGTTATGATTTGAACAAATTTAATTCTACACTATTCTACACTACACTGAGGATGCTTCCATAAAAATACTAGAACAAATGTGTCACTAATCATGGCTTTGCTATTGTTCAGAAGATTTTTTAAATATATTTTAATGTAAAACTTGGATCCCCCATTGTGGCCCCATCCTATCCCTTGGGGTTATCATTTGAAAAAAAACTATGATCTACACTACCTGAGGATGATTCCGTATAAATATCACTAATCATGGCTTTGAAGTATTTGAAAAAATTTTTTTAAAAGATTTCCCTATATAAAGGTTTGATCGGCCATTTTGGCCCCACCCTAACTCCAGGGGTCATGATTTGAACAAAATTAAATCTACATAACCTGAGGATGACTTTACATAAGTTTCATCTTTCCTGTCTCGATGGTTCTGGGGAAGAGTTTTGAAGATTTTTCCTATATATTCTTATGTAAAATTTGATCAGCCATTTTGGCCCCACCCTACCCCCGGGGGTCATGATTTGAATAAAATTTAGTCTACATTACCTGAGGATGCTTCCACATGAATTTCATCTTTCCTGTCCCAATGGTTTTTGAGAAGAAGATTTTTAAAGATTTTTCCTATATATACCTATATTGTAAAACATTGATTGGCAATTTTGGCCCCACTCTACCCCCTAGGGTCATGAGTCCAACAAACTTGAATCTACACTACCTGAGGATGATTCCACATGAATTTCAATTCCTTGCCAAGCAGTTCTAGAGAAGAAGATTTTTAAAGATTTTTCCTATATACTCCTATGTCATGGGGTCATGATTCCAACAAATTGGAATCTACACTACCTGAGGATGATTCCACATGAGTTTCATCTTTCCTTGCCAAGCGGTTCTGGAGATTTTTAAAGATTTTTCCTCTATATTCCTATGAAAAAAAGGGATCAGCCTTTGTGGCCCCGACCTACACCCAGGAGTCATGATTTGAACAAAATTGAATCTACACTACCTGAGGATGCATCCACATGAGTTTCATCTTTCCTGTCCCGATGGTTCTGGAGAATAAGATTTTTTAAAAATGCCATTAATTTTTCTTTCATTTATAATTCTCTCCCTTTGAAAGAGGGCTTGGCCCTTCATTTTAACAAACTTGTATCCTCTTTACCCAAGAATACTTTGTGGCAAATTTGGTTGAAATTGGCCAAGTGGTTCTTGAGAAGAAGATGAAAATGTGAAAAGTTAACGACGACAAAGACAAAATCGCCAACAACGACAGACAACGGACAAATTTTGATCAGAAAAGCTCACTTGAGCCTTCGGCTCAGCTGGGCTAATAAGGAAAATCTGTAGAAAATTAAATTAAAAGATCGGGGTCCCTTAAAGTATTTTAAGGTCCTCATTATTGAAATGTACTAGTATTCTAATCAGCAGTTATGGCGTGTCCAACAGAACTAGAGGTGAAAATGAACAAGAACACTAACAATCCTATGGAGAAGCCACCAACTTGCTGGTGGAGGTCTGCAAACTTGTACCAATATACGGTTCTCAAGGCCATTAAGCAATGGGGGGGTCTTCTACTGCGACACGGGACTTCAGATTTTATGTAATCATCCAAAGAGCCGGTCTCTACGTCCCAGCAGTGGATTCGAATCGCCGATGTAAGGATCCGCTCTTCACTTTGCGACACTAGAGCAGAAGTTCTTACCACTGCACCACACGAGCGACGATGTCTTTTTTTTAAATTTAATTATTATTTTACCGCTTCTTCTATTTTAAAAATAAATACTGAGAAACGGGATATTTTTCATATATACCAGGTATTTAACTACTAGTATTTATGATATAGGCGATTCTACAAGAGTTATTTCAAGTTCAGAACATTTGATTCCAGTCAAACTGATAAGTTCCGTAATTAAAGAAATAAAGAATTTACAAATCGACAAAAAAATCAACTCAATAACTTGAATTTTAACGTAGGCATCGTTAGTAGAAATTGTTAAAGATATTCGATGTGAATATCACTGCTCAAGTATAACAAATGGACTGAGACAATTTTTATTCGTGGTTTAACAAATGATTCATATCATCTGTAAAATTGTAAGCATTTTAATTTAACAAGAACCCGGTAAAAGACGAGGTACCAATACTAGTTTAAAAAACAGTGTGAGAACACGGAACCAAATCAGAGATTCTGATCAAGGCACGGTCTCCTGAGTTCATACGTGTGACTGCAGTTTCGGACGAAACGACCCAGTCATCGTGTTCATGTTCATCACTTATAGAATACGTTAAGACCCCACTGTTCTGAACAAATTCATATTTCATACAGTTTCGGTCCCCGCTTGCAATAGACCAGGAAAAGACGTACAGACTAGGTACCGGTGCGACAAACTCCCCAGCATGGGCCGAATAGCCATGGCCTTCGTATAGAAGAACTGTATTGAAGTGGATGGCTTGGTGTATTCCAAGATTGTATTTGCATGTTCTTTGAAAGATGGGCGTGGAAGGCGAATTGAGACGGTTGTCCTCGAGGCACTGTCCTTTTGTTCACTAAAATAGTATGTGTTTCAGGTAAGATACTTGAAAGCACGTTACTACGACTTATTAACTCAAGTCGTCCGAATAATTCTAACTGAACTTTCCTTTGATTTATATGTATTGATTATGTGGTCAAACTGAGAATACTTTCTGACAAGGATAAAGTGCCCTGTCTAATCACGATCCAGTTAGTGTTTTCAAATTTCTTTACGTAGTTCATAAATAAATTGAAAAACTAAGCATTTCAATTTATTGTTAAATTTTTGGACCAGAATAGCAAGACCCATATCTTTAAGAAATGACATAATCTTCAGCAACAAAAATATATAGTAATATGCTCATTTCTGATTTCATTCCGCCCTTGAAATTCAGTTGAATTCAATAGTCAAAAAATACGATTTGACTTTCACATTGCCCTGAAAACTTTTCATTTGACACACCTTCGAATACTTTCCAATCAAGTTTTAATAATTTTAAAATTACAAGTCTGAACACAGTTTTATAGACCATAGATCTTGGCCTTTGTGATAAGATTATCTCAAAGATTGTAACTGTAAGCTGTGAGCAATAAATAAGCCCATACCTTACAATGTGAAGACAGCTAGCCATATGTTCAAACATTCAAGCAAACCAGTGTCTATCTTATTCTGTTCAACAGCAATGCCTAAGCATGCAATAAAATAAGAATCTTTTCAAGAAAAATGTTGCATTTATTTACACCAGAAATAATCAATTTAAACAATATTAGAATCAACTCACATTTACTTGTAAAATCTTATGATACACCTAAGTAACCTCGTGACCTAGATTGAAACTTATTGAGATACTTGTTAGACCAAATTGTGTATCCTATTGAGCTATTCAGCAAGCTATTGAAAACTTTACCGGTTTTTTGTAATTCGCTCTAGGCCTAAGACATTTTCAAGGATATGTAATTATAGTAAAAGTCAAAATTGAAATAAAGACGTTTTCACAGATACATTTTATCTAAAGTTTAAAAATATGGTGCTTTGAAAATAAAATTAAGATAACAAATGTAGCAATGGAATTCACCTTTACTTCAGCTGAGGAATTATTCTTACAATTGGACACATTTTAATGTAATAAAAAACCGGTAAAAGACGAAGTACCAAAACCAGTTCCAAAAACGGTGTGAGAACACGTAATAAAATCAGAAACTCTTATCCAAGCACGGTCTCCTGAGTTCATACGTGTGACAGCAGTTCCGGACGAAACGGCCCAATCAGAATGATCAGCTGAATCACTAATAGAATAAAACAAGACGGCGCTGTTTTGAACGAATTCATATTTCATACAAGTGCGATCCCCGCTTGCTATGGACCAGGAAAAGACGTACAGACCAGGAACCGGTGCGACAAACTCACCAGCATGAACCGAATAGCCATTGCCTTCGTTTAGAAGAACTGTATTAAAGTGGATGGCTTGGTGAATACCAAGATTGTTTTGATTCTGTGAAAGATGAGCGTGGAAGGCGACTTGTGACTGTTGTCCTTGAGGCACAATGCGCTTTTCTTCTAAAATAGATTGGTTTGTGTTTATGTAATTGCTACCACACTGTAAAAATCTTTAGATTTGTTTTTTGTCAGCAATAATTTACTGCATGGGCTTTTTCCTTTCAAAATTATTGGCTGGGCTGTTTGTGTGATTTTATTACATGTATTATTATTTTTAGATACATTCAGAAAAAGCTTTGTCCTTATGAAAAGTCCTCAAGCATGCAAATCAATGTACATTAAAACCAATTTATACTCACTGCGTTGGTCAATGACATCGAAGATTTTGCTTTCTTCTTGACAAGATTTCAATTTTTCTTTCAGAAAAGAGACTTCCTTTTCTAGATATGAAAGTCTTCGGAGCACCTCCTGGTAATTGTCATTCGCGCTAACAAAACAGAATGTCTGTAGTGCAACATAAACTAAAATACTTGAAAGCATGTTAGCACGGCTTATTTCCGTTAAGTCGTTCGATTAACTTTAAATCAACGTTTTCTCCAATTTATACGATTTTTGACTGTAGATATTTATTCCGTCTTGTGACCTGTGACCTTTTTCTGATAAGGATCGATAAAATGTCCTGTCCTTCTTGTCAGGTCATTCCTGCAAACGGATAATGCATTTTGAGATTATGGATAAAAAATATCTAGGCATTTTAATCAAGTTGTTATATTCTTGATTATTATTTTAAGGTCTTATTTACTTGAACATGTACTTGGTCCAAGTATTTTAGGAATGAGATTTTGGCAATGCCTTTTTCTGTACTTAAGACAATCAGTAAATCTGACCATGGTTACTGCTATTCATATTTCGACTCGATATATCCCACTGAATTGAAATAAATGGTACCACAGTGTTCGCCACATCTGTTTCATTTTGGATATTTTACCAGAAAAAGGCGTTAAAGTGATCAAAACTGTGGGAAAAACGAGATGACTTTCTTTTTCTGTTGCCAACTTCCCTTATTTGTGTCTTCTACCTTCATACATATGTACCTTATCACCTGCATATGAAGTTTATATGTTTAATTTCTCAAACCGGAGAATCTCCTGACAATAAAGATGATGAAACAATGAATCAATGATATCAACAGTGTCGTTAAAAGTCCTCGTTGCCCGATAAGGAGCACACGGCACTCTAAAAAAAGTTTTACTTGTTGTTTTTAAAATAAGATATTAGATTAAGAAAAACTAGTAATTATTAGTAATCCATTTAGTCAGAATAGCAAGTAAATGACTATCATGGTTAGTAATTGTAAACATAATTAGTAATAAGGATGAATTCATTTACTTATAAAATGATTAACTAAGTATCAATAGAATTACTTAAATTATACGAATTGTATTACTTTAATTTAGTAAATGAACTACTCATTTTTGTTAAATTATTATTACTTAATTTAGAGATAATATGCTTTCTATTTACTAAATTTTATGAATTATTACTAAGTAAATGTAATTCTGAAATTAATTAAAATCTAGAATATTATTACTCAAAAGAATACTAAGTAAATGAAATGCTTATCATATTTACTAAAATCGCCATTATTTACTAGAAACACTGCAAGGTACCGACCCTCTGACATGTGAGATCTACTCACAGATTTCTTTATCAGAGTTCCCTAATTGGGCCCTCTGAATAGTTTAATAGAAGAAATCTACTTATGATGGAAACAATTATACTTTCTATTTCTTTTGCCAATTTCTCTGTAATTGTTTTATTATATATAACAATAAAACATTTGATTCCAACTTCGACAGCATTAAAACTTGAATAAGTTGTATCTTTTTAAGGACCATTTTAAAAATGGTTAAACATTTCAAGTACTTAATATCGCATTTTTATTAGTGTGACTTTTTTTTCACATGAAGGAATATTTAGAAGAAAGATAACTCCTCCTCACAGACAATTAGTGATTAGACTACCATATTTAAGTAATTACTGATCTGAATTCTCCTTGATTTAGTAAATGAATTTTTGTTTTAAGTAAATCAATTAAATACAATTCAAACAAGATGTGTTTGTGAAACACCTATGCCCCTGTATGGCAACATAGCAAAGGTTAAACTTTTCTTATATGCAAATTTAAATTATTGGGATTTCTTGATATCTCCAAGGTCAAAAGGTCAAGGTTATTGGTATCTAATGAAAGGTCTTACCACAAAAAATACATATGTGAAATATGGAAACACTTGCCTCAACCCTTCAGAAGTTATGGTCAAGGTTACCAATTTTGAAATGTAGGTCAAACTCCAAGGTCAAGGACAAAGGGACAGATTTGGTGGTACCGAAAGAAAGGTCTTGTCACAAGGATGAACTATGTAAAGTATGAATGCACTAATTCTAATCCTTTTAAAGTTACGATCAAGGTTTGCTTTTTAAAAGTGGGTCAAACTCCAAGGTCAAGGTCAAAGGGTCAAAGTTCTTGGTATCCTATAAATGGTCTTCTCAAAATGATTACATATATGTAAGTATGAAAGCACTATTCCTTACCGTTCAAAAGTTATGGCCAAGGTTAAAATTTTTTTTCACAAGGATAGAAATCTCCAAGGTCAAGGTCAAAATTTCATAGTTGTTGGTATTCAATGAAAGTTCTTTCAACAAAAAATATATATGTGAAGAATAAATGTCCTGGTATTTACTGTTCAAAAGATTTGGATAAAGAATAAGTTTGGGTTTTTTGTGTATAAGTGGGTCAAGGTCAAATTTGGTGATATTCAAAGAAAGGTCTTGTCACAAGGAGTACACGTGTGAAATATGAAAGTCATAGCTCCGCTAAATCAAAAGTTATGGGCAAGGTTAAAGTTTCTACGGATGAACAGACAAACAGAGAGACAGCTAGACAGACAGCTAGACAGACAGACGGACACGACAAAAACTATATACCCCCGAAACTTCGTTTACGGGGGCATTAAAATATTAATTATATAGTAAATAGTGGTAAAATGTAAGTAAAGACCAAGTAATGTTATTACTTATATACACAAATTTAAGTAAATATAAATTACTAAGTAAAACATTTTAGTGTGTAAGTAAAACATTTCTTTAAAATACAAAAATCAAGTAAAACATTTGAATCTAGTAATTGACATATATTCCAGTAATTGATTTTAAATTTTAAGTAAATGCTTAGTAATTATCTATTACTTATCTTTGTTATTTCAAGTAAAAAATGACTACTAAGTAAAACTTTTTTTAGAGTGGGCGGGTGTGATCGGTCGACAGGGGTGTTCTCTTATATAGCACCTGTTCTCACCTCTGATGTTTTAGAGATCCGTGTTCGCTCTGCTACCGATTTGTTTTGTTTCAATGGATAATGATTGATAGTTGATTTTACTAAATAAATGGAATTATGTTTGATTTGTGTGACGCTTTGGGGTACCCATCTATTATCCGCAACTCCTCTCATACCGCTGAATGAAATTTGATGAAACTTTCACAGAATCTTTATTACATATAGCCATTGAGCACCTCCTATGTTACTTCTTGATCCGACATATATTTTTGGTTTCCCACAACAAAACTTGGACACATTAAATTCATATGGGAGGCGGGGTATCATTTAGTTAGATCATTGCTCACAGTACCTTTCGTCTTAATTTTCTATCATTGTATTTTCTATTCCATTTGAAAAGAAAATTCTGCAACTGTATGGATTTAAAATCATAACTACATTTGTATGCGATAATCGTTTCATGGTGATCATTTTAAAACATATCAACAGAAAAGGCAGTATAAGGAAACAGAGAGGTGTTTATCGAAGATTAACATGTTAAGGTTGAAGGGTACAACGATATGTAAATAAATTGATACATGTTGGAAATGCACATTGACGTACAACCACGTCATTTTAACCAGCTGTGGGACAATTCCGCTATAAACATTTTGATTCTAGTAATTTTTTTATTCACCGATAAGATCGGATGAAACCTATATGTATTAAAAGTATTTATTCAATACTTTCCATTGACACAAATTTCAATATTTTGCGTCTTTAATTCGGAATAAATCAATAAGCTATTAACTAAGATATACACATTTGATGTGACGTCATTTATACTCAGCGGGACGTGTACACGTTTGCTGGACACTGGTAATGTTTATTACATACCCTAAAGCATGGAAACTTTTCATCATCTTTTTGGAACAATTAGTTGTGTAAAAGTAATTAGTGTATGTCAAATCAAATTTGTGAATTTACTGACAAATTTTCTTTTTTTTCCCCATGGAATATTTGTTACACTAAATTTTAATTGAATGGAACACCTTAAAAGACTTCTATTTCAAAGGATGTGGGTATTCATTCTCTTAACAGAGGTTGTCAACAGAAATGTATGTCTAAACATGATGTAAGCGAACAATCCTGTGAAATATCTCAGACATGCGAGAAGATTTTTCAACCTATTTAGAGAATAAACTCTGTTAAAGTTATTTTTGAAATTCAACCGGACAAGGAAAAAATCTACTTTATTCCCGAATACAATGACCTGTCAATGTGTCCATACTTTGTAATATTACATGTACTTCTATTTGTTATCGGCCGCAGCAGGGGCCGATCTATTGTGATTGTGTTAGAAAGTGCACATGGGGAAATGAGACGTTGTTTTTTATTAATTCAGTAAAATAATTCTTAAATGATAACAAGTAAAAATCACGAGTAAATTATTTTAAAAACTTGCTTTAAACTAAGTATTACATGTAATTGTTGTTATTGTATTTCATTTCATTATAATTTCTCCTCAGGTAATTGATAATTTTTGTATGGCACGCCAAATTCACAAAAATGAGATAAACCTAGTTTCACAATTGATAAACTGGGTTTATCGACTGTAAACTATAGTTTACAAACCGTAAACTATAGTTAACGATTCGTTAAGTATAGTTTTCATCTGTAAAACTATATTTAACGGTTGTTAATTATAGTTTACGAATGATAATCTAAGTTTATCTGTCTGTAATAAGCGTTAACAATAGATTTTGTTGATAAACATAGATTCACGTTTGTAAACTATAGTTTACAATCGTAAACTATAGTTAAGAGTTGTTAATCA
>PRKT01000049.1:1098520-1112133 GCA_003671525.1 Saccostrea glomerata
CCCCCCCCCCCCCTTGTTCATCATCTTCGATATTGGTCTCCTAGCCTGGGGGCCATAAAACTTAGACAAGCTCACTTTTGATCTCAGTCTCATGTTTCCACTATTTAATGCTAGATGAATATGAATCCATATCTCTTGGAATATTCTTTTTCTTTCCAACCTTTAAAAAATTCAAGATTCACGTATGAAGAAATTTTAATTGAAAAAAAGGGGGCGGGGCAAAGGAAAGCGTTTTTGACATGCTAAAAACTTTACATTGATTTTGATATCTTTTTTATGATTAAAGTTAAGTTTAAACTTGAAATTTAAATGAAACAACAGACGGAATTTTGGAAAGGAGACAGCTTCTTATTTGGACCCCCCCCCCCACCTTTCTGGGTTTCTAGAAGCACTTAGTAAATGATTATGTAAGTTACAATGTAACAGTACACTGACCAATTCTGCTAGAGGAATGTCTAGTTGCTGCTAATTTTTCATACTTGAAAAAGCAGTAGGGCCTCGGGTACCAGGTTATAAGCCGGCTGAGTATAGAGTTAATCTAACTTGCCATGTATGTAAAGGCATCAAGGTTTTTGACCACAACTTTAAAGGATCAACCATAAGCGTAGGCAAAAAAGTGGTTGAGTTACGTAAAAATCGTAAATACCCCCCACCCATTCAATAAAAAAAATCCAAGAAGCTAAACGGAATGTATGACGTCATCATAACAAGACCACTAAAACGAAACAATGAGTGTGACGCAACAATCATCACTACAACAAAAAGGGAAAGAAGAGAGACAAAACACGGAGGTAAATCTCAACAAGATATTTTAGATCAATACACATTATTAGTACATTCTGTTTCAAATATGTGTAAGAACATTACTTATTTTTATGCTACATATATTTCTCCTTTAATTTTGTAGAGTAAAAATCATGGACTACAACGCAATCTTGGATTTCGGAGACAACCCCGTTACAGATGTGGTAAGTTCACTTGTTTACAATCTTGAACCATAAGACCAACGTCCTCTAATTGGGGAAGAAAAAAAAATCTAATACTGAATACGTGTACATTTAAAAGTATATATTTAGTTTTATTTAAAGAGATGAATTGGTCAATAACCCGGACGCACCTCCCCAAGATTTTTCAGAGTTATTTAATTTCTATGTAAAGTAAAAGAAATGAACACCCCTCTCCCTGGCCAAAGAAAATTCACGTAGGAAATTGATTCATTTCGGGGAGGGGGGAATATCATCTGTTGGATGGATCTATAAAGCAAAATTTCAAATTTCTTGACAAGCAAAAATAACCAGAATCCCCCTCAATCTTTTTAATGCATTCAATTTCTCAAAAAAAATTAACTTGTTGTTAAAATGAATATTTTCAGGACACAAAACTGAAGATACTTAAGTTTGATTATTCGTGGGTTGATGCTGTGGAGGAGGAAGAGAGACGTATAGAGGTACATCTATGTATAAGTAATACATGTATAATAGAAATTATCTATGTATAATAAGTTACCTAATAGAAATTATCTATGTATAAGTTATAGAATAGAACTTATTTATGTGTAAGTTACCTAATAGAAATTATCTATGCAAAAGATAAATATTGTAAGTCCCTGACACTTCGGTATAAGCATGTTTTACTGTATAATTTTGGACAATGATGTACACTTCGATCAGTCATTTTCATGTTTTTGTTTTATACTAACCCGACTTTTTTCTGGTAGGAGGAACAAAGGCAGAAAAAAGAGATGAAGAAAAGGTTGGAGAAAGAAATTGCAGAAGAGAAGAAAAATAACAACACAAATGACAACAGGTAGGATAATGCATAACTGACCCAAAAATTACCATTATATACATGAATAGCTATATCATTCTCTGTATCCTATTTAGTGGTACTTAGATGTAATGCAAAATCACAGGCACTTGTTTCGGAAATAAATTTTTAAGCGTTAGAATAATAATGATGGGTTAAAAATTTATTTCCGAAACAAGTGCCTGTGTGCAAAATCTATATTGAATTCATCTACTAAGTTTATTTTTGCAGATTTACAACATCTTTAGACTTTGGGGATGAGGCGGTTAAAAATTTGGTAAGTATTTACCTTTAGAATTTTTATATGAGTTATTACCTGGTAAATGTAACATTCTTCTACATGTATGTTTATTACGTATTTAGTTGCAGGTTCTTTATTTGTTTATTCCATTTACAGGAAACAAAGCTCCAGATTCTCAAGTTTGGCTACAAATGGGCTGATCAAGTAGAAGAAGAGGAAAAGGCCAAAATTCAGGTACAAAGTCTGTAGATTGATTCAAAATTCAATATGACCTAATTTTTATTTCATACAACAGTTCTGACATTTTATTATAGAACAAGATGTGTTTGTGAAACACTATGCACCCGGCAGCAACAAAATTCGAAAAAGCTATTTTTAGCATATAGGTGACAGTCAAGGTAAAAAGTTCATTGACCTTTTTGTCATTTGAAAGAACTTGATAAGTGGAGTATGCACACCAAATATGAAGTCTTTATCTCCTTTACAAAAGTGATAGCAAAGGTACAAAAAAGCTATTTTAGTCTCTAGGTAACAGTCAAGGTCACCAGGTTATTGACCTTGGTGTCATTTGAAAGAACTCGATTAGTGGAGTATGCATACCAAATATGAAGTTAATATCTTTCATGATTCAAAAGTCATGGCGAAAGTTAAAGTTTGCAGACAAACAAACAAACAGACAGACAGACAGACAGGACAAAAACATATACGTCCCGGATCTATTGATCCCGGCGCATAAAAAGCATTGTCATTCACAATTCCAAGTGAGAAAGTTAATACAGTAAAAAACGTTTATAACGAATGCCAGGGTCGGATTATTCTGTCTCATTTAAACATAATGCTTTATATCTATCAAGTGTACAATACATAATCAAGTCAGAGGAAATGAAAAGCACATCGCTGTAAGTGTCAATTTATTAATAGAGTATTTGCTATAAATGTGTTTTTCTGTCAAGTGGCAACTCTTACTTAACATTATCCCAATCGCCATTTTATTTTTGAAGGAGGCAAAACCTACATAATGTTTTCCTTTTAAAACAAAAAGTATATGGCAATAAGATGATTATTAGATATATATGATAAAAACATGAAGTATATAGACTTATTTTCCTCACTTTTTAGACTGGAGAATGCACGAAAGAAAAAGATCCAGGAAATACAAAAAAGGCATTAAATCTAAAAGCATTTGGAGATAAGAAGAAAGCCCTTGTTCCCAGAACCCCAAAGGATGTGAAGAAAATTAGTCTTATATTTGAGGATTCGGCACACAAGGAAAGAATAGCAATATCACTTGCAGATACTGAGAAAAAAGTAGTGTGTACATCAAAAGTATCCCAGAAATCAGAAGACTTTGTCAAACCAGCAGTTCAGAAAAAAGCATTTGACAATCAAGAAGTCAGAGATAAGGAGGGTGAAGATAAAGTGGTTGAGAAAAAAGACGAAAAGGATAAAGTCATTGAGGAACCAAATGGAAAGGATATAGTTGTCAAAGAACCCAATGGAAAGGATATAGTTGTCAAAGAACCCAATGAAAAGGACATAGTTGTCAAAGAACCAAATGAAAAGGACATAGTTGTCGAGGAACCAAATGGAAAGGATATAGTTGACAAAAAACCAAATGAAAAGGACATAGTTGTCAAGGAACCAAATGGAAAGGATATAGTTGACAAAGAACCAAATGAAAAGGACATAGTTGTAAAAGAACCAAATGGAAAGAATATAGTTGTCGAGGAACAAAATGGAAAGGATATAGTTGTCAAGGAACCAAATGGAAAGGACATAGTTGTCGAGGAACCAAATGGAAAGGATATTGTTGTCAAAGAACTAAATGAAAACGATATTGTTGTCGAGGAACCAAATGGAAAGGACATAGTTGTCGAGGAATCAAATGGAAAGGATATAGTTGTCAAGGAACCAAATGGAAAGGATATAGTTGTCAAGGATCCAAATGGAAAGGACATAGTTGTCAAGGAACCAAATGAAAAGGACATAGTTGTCGAGGAACCAAATGGAAAGGATATAGTTGTCAAAGAACCCAATGAAAAGGACATAGTTGTCGAGGAACCAAATGGAAAGGGTATAGTTGACAAAAAACCGAATGAAAAGGACATAGTTGTCAAGGAACCAAATGGAAAGGATATAGTTGACAAAGAACCAAATGAAAAGGACATAGTTGTAAAAGAACCAAATGGAAAGAATATAGTTGTCGAGGAACAAAATGGAAAGGATATAGTTGTCAAGGAACCAAATGGAAAGGACATAGTTGTCGAGGAACCAAATGGAAAGGATATAGTTGTCAAAGAACTAAATGAAAACGATATTGTTGACGAGGAACCAAATGGAAAGGACATAGTTATCGAGGAATCAAATGGAAAGGATATAGTTGTCGAGGAACCAAATGGAAAGGATATAGTTGTCAAGGAACCAAATGAAAACGACATAGTTGTCAAGGAACCAAATGGAAAGGATATAGGTGTCGAAGAACCAAATGAAAAGGACATAGTTGTCGAGGAACCAAATGGAAAGAATATAGTTGTCAAAGAACCAAATGAAAAGGATATAGTTGTCAAGGAACCAAATAGAAAGGACATAGTTGTTGAGGAACCAAATGGAAAGGATATAGTTGTCAAAGAACTAAATGAAAACGATATTGTTGTCGAGGAACCAAATGGAAAGGACATAGTTGTCGAGGAAGCAAATGGAAAGGATATAGTTGACAAAGAACCAAATGAAAAGGACATAGTTGTAAAAGAACCAATTGGAAAGAATATAATTGTCCAAGAACCAAATGAGAAGGATAAAATTATTGAGGAACCAACTGAAATGGGTAGCGTTTTTGAGGAACTAGATGAAAACGATATAGTTGTCGAGGAACCAAATGAAAAGGATATAGTTGTTGAAGAACCAGATGAAAAGGACACAGTTGTTGAGATACAAGACGAAAAGGATATAGTGGTTGATAAAAAGGACAGAATGGGCAGCAAAACTTCTACAAAAGATAGAGATGTGTCTGAACAAGGATTAGTATTCATTATACAAACCTCGATAGATGTTTTAACGGGTCCTTTTCCAAATACCTCAGTAATTATGTCAACGGTGTGTGATACAATGACCTCTGTGGATAAAAAAGTAACATCTGTGCAGGAAAAACATGAATGTATTGATATACACAAACCAGAAGCAATGGAACTAGAAGTCAACAAGGATCAGAAGATAACACTTAAGGTATTTAAAAATATGTCATTTGCAAATGAAATATGTGTTACAGTTAGGAAGCTAGAGAAAGGAGACTGGTTAAAATTTTCATGCATTGAATACTTTATGTTCTTATATACTATAATCTTTTTTTTTTTATATTTTTTGAAAGTTAATATAAAAAAGTTTTATTGAAATATATAATTAAACTGTACTATTTTTAAACTTTTAGCATTTGAATAAGGATGATGATTGTAATGACGATGATGAAGATGATGATGGTGGCCTGTTTGGCCCAAGAAAGCTATTCTTCTTTGGCATAGATTATTTTAAGGTATAGCAAAACTAAATTATTTAATTTCTCATTTTCCATTTGTATGGAAAGAGATGTACCATACATGTGTTTATGTATTTAATTTAAAGAAAATATTAATTTTAATGACTGTTTAAATTACGGTATTTGATTGGTATCTTTGAACCTTTCCCTTTTTTCGTGATTTCTAAAAAAAAAAAAAGAAGAAAACAATAAAAATTTATAAATGATGCCACTCTTTTATTCTGTAATCGATCATGCTCCATTTTATTCTTAAAAGAATTAATCAACACTTTTCATTAACCATTTTTAAAATTTTTATTTGTTGCAGGATTCTGGAAAAGCTTTCTTGTAAAGCAAAGCATAAAGGGAAGGATGACAACAGATAAAACATTACTATAACTTTGTTTTAAAGAAACAACATTTCCTTCTGAACGTAAAATAAATTATATTACATAGAGAGAGAGTTTCTTCTTTATGAGGATGTTTTCATTTCGTAAGTAGGAAGGATTCGTCAATTAGGCCACTTGCAAATCCTACAGTAATGAGGCTGATATATATTTGATATATGCCATGCCGAATATAGTTCTGCTGACTTAGATGAACATGTAACTATTAAAATTAAAATCTCTGGTAAGTAGTCATTCCTGAGTTGCTTCAGCAAGCATATGAGCATTTGGGTTTCTTATCTCTAAAAATATTGCCTCGCTCAAACTTTTCCTTTAATTTACATTTTTTCAAAGGCTTTTGTAGATTAATGGATTCTATGTTGTTTAACTCCCTCTTGAGAATTTTTCACCCATATGGAGACGCCACCACATGCCGGCTGCAAAATTTTTCCTATACTCGGCACTCAGGGCCATTGAGCAGGGAGGGGTCTTTTTTGTGCCAGCACCAACTGAGACATGGGACCTCGGTTTATACGGTCTCATCCGAAAGACTGGTCTCCACGTCCCACAGTAGGATTCGAACCCGCGACGTGCATTTGTAGAGGCCATCCTCCTGAGAGAGGAAGCCGGCTTATGGAAATCATGTGTGTGGGAAGCCAGGGCAATATGTTCGTAAATAATGAGTTTCGTCTGTATAACTACTCATGACTTTTTCATGCTTAACTTTCCTTAAGAGTAAAAAGCTTACATGCAGCAATCGATCCATTTTGCAGATGTATATTTTATCTTGTATTCTCTTAGGACATGTATTGGTTCCACTGCTAAGAGTGCATATATTTCGAATAACGCAAGTGCAAGAACTTCCCTGCCTCTACGTAAAATGCACCACCCTTTAAGTGATGTCGTTGAAGAATACAAAGGGATTAAGTGAAGGTCAATCATTTCCAGGAAGATATAGAGACCGATTGCATAGCTAAGCCAATAACAGTTTATTCATGCATTCTTTTGGAATTAGGTTTTTTAGGTATGAGAAAAAAAAAACGTCAAGCATTATTCGAACGCAGCCCAAAGCCAGTGCTTCATATATAATTTAAACGCTACTAGACTAAAGAGTGATAACACTATAGACTATAGACTGAAAACACTAGACTAAAGAGTAATAACACTAGACTGCAAAGTGAGAAGACGAAACTAAAGAGTGATAACACTAGACTATAGACTGAAAACGCTAGACTAAAGAGTAATAACACTAGACTGCAAAGTGAAAACACGAAACTAAAGAGTGATAACACTAGAATATAGAGTGAAAACACTTGACTTAATAGAAATAGTCTAAATAAAGTGATAACACGAGACTAAGATTTTTTGACAACTGCCCCTGAATCTTTTCAATGCAGCTGATTTATCAGATATTTACAAGTTTGTCTATTCATGGGTTGATACAGAGACGTATGGTTGTACAAAGTAGAAATTATCTATGATTAAATTATATAATAGAAAATGTCTATGTATTAGTATACAGTTAAAGTATATCATTGAGGGAGTTAGCAAGATTTTAGTTCCCCAAGACCAGGATTATTTCCCGAGGCGCAGTGCACCGAGGGAAATATAGTCCTGGTCGAGGGGAACTGGAATCTTTTAACTCCCTCAATGATATACTTTTTAAATGTTTTATTATACCGATACAAATAGAGGATTACGAATTAGCTTCAAGACTAACGCTAGCCTCAGATCTGTAGCTCTCCGAAAAAAATATTGATAGACCGGTCTATCAATATATTTTTTCGGAGAGCTACAGATCTGCAGCTAGACTAACGCCAGGGGAATTAGTCCATTAGTACATATTAGACCGATACAAAAGTAAAATCTAGATAACCGGGGAATTAGCTTCCGAAACAGGGATTAACTCATTTAACTAAAGCACGGGGAATAAGTCCATTCACTGAGATTTCTAGGGAATTATTCATATTTTACTGCCTTATTTTTATATAGGAAAAAATCAGTAGAGGTATAGTAATTAAATGCATATCATAGAAATTATGATTGTTATACCGGTAATTACACTATATAGATATTACATGTAATTTTCGGTAAATACACTCACAGCTTTTCATTCACGAGGAGGGGAGAAGCAATTCCTGACGTTACGTCGTTTTGAGGCATTACTCGTTTTTTACGTCCCCTTTGATTTAATAGTCTACTTCCGGGAATATGAATTCCCATCTGCAAGACTTAGTACGTTACAATTTCCGGATGTTTTGAATCACGACGTCCATTGACGAAAGTGAATTCAATTCAGCTATAGAAAAGAAGATTTAGTGTAAAGTACGTTATTTTATAACATTTTGAACAATGAATTACATAATGATCAATACTTCTTCAATCTTTTTCTATATATTGTGTTGTAAATGGTATATAATTTGGTTAAAACTAAGATCCTCAAACGAGAAATACCTTATTTTAGTTCTAAACGTAACGGTTTCTTGGTAAATGTTCAGTTCAACAACCATTAAAATAAAATTTCTTTTTTCTCTTATTTTATGATTTGTGTAATATTTGTATGGGATTGTGTTATTTATCTGCACTGAATCCTCGATAAATTCCTGTCTCATTGAGACATTCCATGCCGACAGATTCTAACTAGGCCTAACCATGCTAACAAATACTGTAATAAATATAAATTTTAAACTCAGTGTAGAGTTGTAATCAAATATATTTTTCACATCTTCAGCAACATTGACTCACTCTGGATCCATTCTTTGAAGATCGCTACCTGACTTCTAGTGATAGAGCATTTGTACAGGAAGTGACATTACAAATCGAGTCTTTTTCTTCCAGGACACAAAAGTCTCAAAAAAGGTATTTTTTAACAATCTTTTATTTGGAATAATCATATCTGATAGTAAAAGGATAAGATACAGTAGGTACTGCCAAAATATTTCCTCTCCATAGTTCAAATGTAATGATATGTAGGGTGAATTCACCTTGCATCGCACACCCTTGTACTTCAACAAATTCTAGCGATAACCTTGTTAGCTGGTGTTTGTGTGAAAAAGGAAGTGATTACCCATGCATCAGAAAGTGTCCAATGCATGGTTTATTTGCGTCTGATTATGGTGAAATCAGCATGCAAGTAAAAACCAGCTCTAATAAGAAATATACACAAACATTGAAGTGAAATTTCTTTTAAAGTTATGTAAAATTACCAATCATTGGTAAAATTCAACTTATTAGTCCAACTTATTCCATTGTTGTCGAATTTCACTGGTAGGGGACTAATAAGAAGATCAGTTGTTAATTTTACTTTCCTTTTCTATAGGGTTCTGTTATTTCCAGCAGTCAATAGTTATCAAAGGTTCCTGATTCACAAGATTATAGAGGGTTTCCCAGAACTCCATAGTTTTTCCATTGGACAAGGGGACACTCGAAGAACTGTTGTAACTAAGGTTCAAAGGTCTGTATTCTAGAATTAAATAATATAGCATATACAGTGGAGCCTCATTTATCCGGACGCTTTGGTTCCCTGTCAATTTGTCCGGATATGTGAAGCGCCCAGATATCTGAATTACCAATTAAACAAGACAATGTAACATTAAAAAATTATGTTCCGACGAAAAGTCGTCCAGATACTGAAGCATCCGGATATCTGGCGTCCGGATATCTGAAGGTCCACTGTTTTGGTATAAAATTTTCAAAGAAAAAAACTCTTCACTCCAATCAGAATGTATAGTTATTTGGAAAAAAAACATTCCATTTAGATGACAAATTATTGTATGTGTGTTTTGTTTGATAATAGATTTAAATGTTTCTTATATTAGAATTGCTAATCAACCAAAAAAACTTTTTTATGTGCAAGGAATAATTTCTTGGAACAGTATTAATATCAATGTTTAATTTTTGTTTAGAGTAGATCAAGAGGAATTGTGTTTCATGTCTGCCCCTAGACCTCAGTCATCCAGGGGAAGGGGCAGAGGTCGTCATGGAGGTCAAGGGGTCAATAACAGTTCACTAGCTAAAGAAGCAACAAAAAACCAAAGTCCCAGCGAAAATAATGATGTTTCCCCAGCTGGAGTAAAAAGGTAACTTGTGTACATTTTAAAAATATATATTAATATATTTGTGTTCTGAAAAAATCTTTACTTACTTTACCTTAAACAAAACAAAAAACAAGGGGTTGTAAAACTGTTGAAAGTTGAAACTTTCATTTTGGCAGAATTATTTTAAAATTCCAATTCATATTTCAGCTTTTAAATTTATCAATATATTTTTATTTCTCAGACAAAGAAAAAAGAAACCTGAAGTGCAGAGGTATGTTCCCAGAGGGCGTCGCCTTCTGAATCAACAGGATGAGGAAGCCAAAATAGGGCAAAGTTCAAATCGCAGCAGTCCTCCATTATCTTCAAAGGGCAGTAACCCACCAGTTAATAGTGATAACAATACCAGTAGTCATACTGAAAACATAGGGGATCAATCTCTTAGAGGTAGAACAAAGATTGAAGTTGATAGTTCACTGGGAAGAAGTCAAGAAGAACAGGACATTCAGAAATATGTCGGTGATTTTAGCGAGGAAGTCAGTCATAATGAAGTTTCTGGAGTTAGTGCTATAGAAACAAATGAATTTATAGAACAAAAAGGAAGTGAAGAAGATGTCTGTGGAAACAGAGAGGTGAATAATTGTGTTTTTGTAGAGCATGGTATCGGTAACTCTAAAGTGACACAACATGAAAATAAAGATATAAGTCAGGTAGATGTACTATCTAATAGCAACTGTGATATAAGTGAAAGCAGGGGAGAAGAGGAATGTATGGATGTGAAAGAAGAAGAGAAAGATTCAGATGGCAATTCAGACCAGAGTAAAAGTGAAAGTAACTTGAATGATAAAGAAATGTTAAAAGAGAAAGTAGAAGAAGATATAAATATGGCTGAAACTAAAAATGAAAGGACTAATGAGTCATTAGAGAAGAAAGAAGAAGCAACAGTTATGGAGACCAATACTCAAGATGATAAAGTGGATGATGGAGAAGATGACATTCCACTGAACTGGGATGATGATATAGAGGAAAGCAATGAAAATTCTGTATCAAAGAACACAGATATCATTCAGGCAAAATGTGAAAATCAAGATGTGGAAAGTATTCATAAAAAAGTGAAGGCACAAGAAAGTGATGGTAAAGCTGAAGTGAAGAAGATTAAACTGAAGAAGACAAAGAAGAAGAGTAAGACATCGGGTGAAACTAAGGTAGAAGAGGAGACGCCTTCTGTAGAGAAGAAAGGGAAGAAGAAGTCCACGAGAACAAATATAACTGTGTTTGATATGATGAATATGCATGAGCTGAAAGAGGATAAAAAGGAGGAAAAGAAGGCAGAGATTAAAGAGGAGCCCGTGGTGGATGTAGAAGGTGAGTTAATTGTGTAATGAACTTTTGATAATCAAATATTTACATATCAAATAAAAGTTTCTACATATGTAATGATTTTATTTTTTGTAAAAAGGATATTCACAACTCTTTTATTTATTTGTAATGAATCCTGATTTATTATGTTGTAGAAAATGTGCCAAAGGGGGGCAATTCTGATATGGAAGCCGATGAAGAAGAAGGAGATTGGGACACAATGTTTGATGATGATGGAGAATGTCTGGATCCTTCTGCCATGGAGGAGGTGGGTCTTGTATCTGTAAAATCTCCTGTAAAATGACAGAAAATACAAACACAAATTACTGGCAGGTTTTGTGTTTCGTTCAATGTAAAACACTGTCAAAATATATTAGAAGCTTTTGATTCTGCTTGCTGATTTGTGTGTAAGAATTAAGATGTGTATTTTTGTCATCAATTACTATTAACATTATATGTTTAACAGCTGACAAAGACTGTGGGGAAAGTTCAGATTGAAAAAGCCACCATTAACTATTTGGATTTCAAACCCAAGGAACCCGACTATGATGGTATGTATAGGTGTTTACAGTGTTTCAACATTTTGACTAAAATTGGTTTTGACTTTCACATTTAAGCTCTAATAATTCATGTTAAAAGGATTTTTTTTTTTTGACAAAAATTGAGTGTTTCTTTTTTTCAGAAATGAATCATGTCATTGAAATCTTTGACTTTCCTGCGGACTTTAAGACAGAGGATCTCCTGTCCATTTTCTCCCAGTTTAAGTGAGTGCTCTTTATTGTTGTATTTAAAAAAAAATGGTGTTAAACTTTGTTATCTAAAGTATGAAAATCGATCTTGCATGATGATGACTAACGTATGGTAATTCTTTTGATTTTGTGATATTTAGAAGTAAAGGCTTTGACATCAAATGGGTGGATGATACTCATGCACTGGGGGTGTTTTCAAGTGTAATTGCAGGTTTGTTCATTAATGTTATGCATACATGTGTATGTATATTACAGTACATGTATTTCCTGCTCTGTATTTTCAATGCTTTATATTCTGCATGTCAGAAATATATTAAACAAGATGTTGTATCTTAATATTTAGACCAATTTTAGAAAACACAAAATTGTGAATCTTATTATATTCTTAAAGCTTACCAAAGTTAAAGGCTCAAACAATTTTTATATGTCTTAATAAGCATATTTTTTTTTAATTTTTGGCCAATGGGCCTCTTTGATTTGAAAAAACATCAGTAGATATTTTCTTACACCTTTTATAATTGGTACATTGTATGCTGTTTTCTATATTTTAGCACAAGATGCTTTGAAGATTGTTCATCCACTTTGTAAAGTTGGACCATTATCAGAATCAAGCAAAGCTTGTAAGGCAAAGGCCAAGCGATGTGTAGGTCAGTAAAACAAACAATTCATAAATAAATTAATTTGTCTCTGCTAATTTCTACTGTAGATTAATCTTTTAAAGGCTTTTTGTGCTTGACTAAAGAAAAATAATTTTAGAGGGTATTTTTGCATTATATTTTATGGATGTGTTGTATTCATGAATACTTTAAATGACATATGTTTGGCCTATGACTTTATATGAAATAAAGAGTTAATGTTTTCTGTCACAGAATTTCTGCAGCCCTATAAGCCCCGGCCAGAGACCACTGCTATGACGGCCCGGAGACTGGTGACAGGGGCTCTAGGTCTCACCCCCCAAATCTCCAAGGAACAGCGGGAACTAGAGAGGAAGAAACTAAAGGAGGCAAAAGGTAAGAATGCGTAAATTTACAAATGCTAGTAGTCAGATTGTCAAAGGATTTAGAAATTTTTGAATCAAGAGAGACAACTCCCTTACAATTTTATAATGTACTGATATAGTACATGAAAGACAAGAGTCAGTTAATAAAGTCCATGATTTTATGAACATAAGTGCTATTGTAGATTTTCATAGGCTTATTATACTTACTTTTAAAAAAATTCAAGAAATAAAATGAAAAGTTGAATTTCTTAATACATGTACTGTAAACAAAACATTAGGTAAACTCAGCAGTACTTTTATAGATTTCCAGAAACAAACATATATACTTACTAGATAGTATACATTTACTTTCAAAAGATTAAAATTTTTATTTTATTTGTGTATAAAGATCTTAAACTTTCTTTTCTGTTTTTTTTACCAAATTAATTTCTGCACTCTTTTCATTAGCATAGATTCATTAGTGGTGCTTCTATATGAGATATAACCTGATAGAGTGGGTCACATGACCCCCCCCTCCCCCCCCCCCCCCC
>PRKT01000049.1:1112386-1142804 GCA_003671525.1 Saccostrea glomerata
CCCCCCCCCCCCCCCCCCCCCCCAAAAAAAATGAATGGAAAAAAAAATGTAAAATAATAAAAATCTCTTAATCATTAAGTGACAAATTTTTTTAACAATTCTTTCGTTTACTGGAAACTTTGTGCAAAAGCATCGTTAATCTTATTTTATACCCTGAAACTCTTAAAATTACAGAAAAGAGGAGAAGTGACAGAAAGCAGAAAGAGGACATGTGGGAGGGAACGATAGCCTCAGGCAGTTCTTGACCAAACTTTGTCTGGTAGACAATTTCAAATATCAGAACAAAACACAAGTAATGCAAGAAAATTTGTTGTTATAGGAGCAACTGCCAGAGAGTATGGAAATATTTAGCTTCTACTAATAGGATTATCAAATCACAACTCATCTAGCACTTAGTTAAAAAAAGAAATAAATAAGATAGCTGCCAAGAATATTGAAAATGCCCTTTGTTTGAACAGAATCAGAACTTTTTAAGATAGATTTTTCATATGTCTATAAATTTTGGAAAGAAATGAGATTTTGTGAAGTTAGTAATCTTAAATGCAGTTGACTCTAAGATTTCAGGAAGATTTAAATGTGATGCATGTTATCATTATGCTCAGTATTTGATTTAGAATTGATGAGATATTTCATAGGATTCAATGTAGTCAGCTGAAGCAACATTCTAGATTTTTAATTAGTAGTTTGTTGGTTGTAATTGACATTCATTCATTAAATCCTATTTTTAAAATCTATGCAGTTAAACTGCTATTGTTTCTTGTTCCACTGGTGTACAAACTGTTTTGCTTCTGATCATATTTATGTGTTTTTTGGCTTCATTCAGCTTGCATAAATGTTACATTTTAGTAAGCATAATTGCAGATTTCCTCAGGAGAATGACTTGTTTTATCATTAATCAACTGCATTACACGATGCTGGAGTAATCTTAAAATAATCATATGTTTGTCAGTTATGCATTAATTTATTTGTATGAAGTTAGAAAGATGGAGATGTGATATTTTTATAAGACTATGTGAGATTCTTTTTATGAAAAATGAATAAAATTGTCGTTTCTGCTATTTTTTTTTTAATTTTCAATTTGAAAAGAAAGATTTTACATGTACCATTTGCTGATTACGAAGTAATTACTGGTACCCCTCCCCCTCCAAAATAAAAAGAATTGGAACATTTCTTGCATTGCAAGTTTCTTTTAGCTCACCTGAGCTCAAGGCTCAAGTGAGCTTTTCTGATCATATTTTGTCCATCGTCCATCCAACCGTCCGTCTAGCAGTCTGACTGTCTTTCCGTCTGTAAACTTTTTACATTTTCGACTTATTCTCAAAAACACTGGGCCAATTTTAACCAAACTTGGTACAAAAAAGCTGAAACTTATGTGGAAGCATCCTTGGGTAGTGTAGATTCTAAATTGTTCAAATCATGACCCCAGGGGGTTGGGCGGGGCCACAATAGGGAATCAAAGGTTTACATAGAAATATATAGGGAAAATCTTTAAAAATCTTCTTCTCAAGATCCACTGATCCAGAAAAGCTGAAACTTATGTGGAAGCATCCTTGGGTAGGTTAGATTCTAAATTGTTCAAATCATGACCCCAGGGGGTTGGGCGGGGCCACAATAGGAATCAAAGTTTTACATAGAAATATATAGGGAAAATCTTCTCAAGAACCACTGGGCCAGAAGAGCTGAAACTTATGAAGAAGCATCCTGGGGTATTGTAGATTTTAAATTGTCTAAATTATGACCTGTGTGTTACAATGGGGTCACAATAGATATTACATGGGGAAAATCTGATTAAGAATAGCATGGTCAAAGCTTCTCAGGTGAGCGATGTGGCCCATGGGCCTCTTGTTCTATTTCAAATTATTTCAGTGAAACTTCAAGTAAAAGTATACCACCTCATATGGGACCAAAACTAGATAAAATCACCCAGGGATCAATCTGTGAACTGAGTACACTATTGATTAATCGATTAAATGTCTTCCCTTATCATTGATAGGTATTCACAGCCCGATCAATGAGTTTAAATCTCAGTTGTCTACTCCAGAAAATAAATGAGAATTGTTTGTTTAACTTATGTCAGCTCTTGTAATAAATGCTTCTGAAAGCTGAGTATCTATAGCTGACTAATGTTTGTATGCATAAGATCTAAAGGGGAGGGGGGGAGGGGGTGCTTCTTTTATAATCAAATTTTATTCATGCATAATCGTATTATCCGATGTGCAACAAAAATTTGGAGCAAAACAGCCTTTCAACAAGTAAAATTGATGCAAAGTATCAAATTGTCCGCAAACAAAATTTAGCATTTCAAAAAGCACTTTCAGAATTATTAAACATCCATGCAAGAAAAGCACTAGATATTAAAAGGTGAAATAATGATCATTTTCATTTCAGACTGTTTTCAAAGCAAAATAAATAAATAAATAATTTTAGAAAATAAATCAAATAGAATGTTTTAGTGCATTTGCTCATCAAATGGATTCATCGATGTATTAAAGTTAATGATAAGAATTTATTGTCATCAAAATGGAGATGAATGTCTCTCAAGATGAACCACGTAGTAGTTACCCCATATAATACTGTTGGTTATGTATTGTTACCCTCGATCGTTGTCACGTGATAATGCCCATTGTGTCTGTAGAGTAGGCTATGCTGTAAGGCGCAGTGCAAAATGTACTGATGAAAATGTATCCTTGTGTCATTCGCAGTTTTAGCATATTCAAAAGGTTCTTTTTTTACTGTTTGAACAACTTTTCTATTTTAATTCACCATGCTCTTCTGCGACGTCATTATTATCCGGAAAATCATGACGATTTGCTTTTAAATTTTACACACCCCCATGCTAGGGAGTACCTATTGTAAACTCTTTGTACAGAACCATAACTTATCAATTATCTATTGAGAAATGATATTGAAATTGACACATAATAACAACAAATAATACTTAATTTAAAGCAAGTTTTTAAAAATATTTTTCTCATGATTTCATACATGTTATCATTTAAGGACAGATGATACTTTGAAAAAGATTAAATATCATGTCTCAAGTTTAGAAAAGTGGATGGTTCTTAGAATTTTTTCTCCGAAGAACTGGAATACGAAAAAGACTTGGAAAATATTAGTAATATTTCTATGAAAAAACAAATATAGACAATTCACATTCAGTAAAGGTTAACAGGTGAAAATAAATTTCAGAATATGTTATCTTGGCACTAAAAGTGTAACATAAACTTAAGAAAAACATACCGAGCCAGGCGAATTTTATTAAGAAAAGCTTAATGTTAAAAATCAGCCTATGTGATATTGCCAATTTTTTGTCATTTCGATCTTCCTCTTAAAATTCAACTGGCTTGGTATATTTTTCTTAGGTTAGTATTACACTTTTAACGCCAGGATAACATATTCTGAAATTTATTTTCACCTGTAAACCTTTACTGAATGTGATTTGTCTATATTTGTTTTTTCATAGAAATATTACTAAAATTTTCCAAATCTATTTCATTTTCCAGTTCTTCGGAGAAAAGATTCTAAGAACCATCCACTTTTCTAAACTTGAGACATGATATTTAATCTTTTTTAAAGAAAAAAATTGTTTGTATCATCTGTCCTTAAGAATTATTTTTACTGCACTAAATAAATAACTTCTCATTTCCCCATGTGCACTTTCTAACACAACCACAAATAGATCGGCCGCTGCTGCGGCCGATAATGAACGTTTTCAATTGTAAAAATTTATATAATGTTTGGGTCAGCCCCCCTTTCCTCAATACTAGTACTTCTGATGTAGATAAACGAAAAAGAAGAATATTTTCCCGGGATATACAGTACTCTTGTTAGGAATTTTGGTTTGAATTGAATGGGGCACCAGGGTTTATAATTCCACCTATCAAATAAGAATCTTTGATAGACAATCGACTGCCAACCACTTCTAACAATTTTAACCTTGTCCTTTCAGATGAATAACCACCTGTGGGTTATATTTCTTTTTGTTTTATTGTATGTCAAAATATAACAAGCTTCAACATAAATTATTTTTAACAAAACTATACAATCTGTATGAATTTACAATATACATAAATATTAGCAATTTATTATATACAATTCAAATGATAGCACGCACTGCCTATTCCATCATATTCTAATAAATATTAAATTTATTTATGGTAAACTATAGATGTTCTCCCATACAAAATACCTGCCAAAATTACACGGCATGGCCAATGTGAATTTGAATACATGTACTGCACATCTTTCTATTCCAAAGCAATGCACTCTGTTCTAGATTGATGTGTAAAGTCGAGACAAGGTCCTTTAATCATTCAAAGTATAAAATACCCCAAAAATGACCCAATAAATATTTATTAGTTTACCGAAATCTTTTTTAACAAACACTGTATAACTATGACAGTTCATGAAATATTTTTAATAACGATGTGTATATGCCGAATATGTCCTATAACTGGCGCCGTACACGGGCTTGGTTTTGGCCCTGGAGTGTTCTAGCGGTCTGATGGCCCTATCGTGTTTATACTCTAACTCCTCCTCGTAACTGATATCGTGTTCCTGCGACAGAGGCCGGAAGGTGTTATACGGTGAGGACGCGGAGGCTGCCAACTTGTTCCGGACTGCCGACAGGACCTCGCTCGTGCAGTAGGCTGTGTTTACGTCGGCATTCTGATCCTTCGTTGGCAGTTCTAGTAACTCTGGGGGGAAAATTAAAAAGTAGATTAGATAAGTATTAAGATGGATTTTAAGGCGATGAGCATGTGATTGTATATAAAATCTTCTTCATAGAATAAAATTTCTTTCTTAATCAATTCTTATCTCTAGTATTGTAAAATGAGATCCATATGTGAACAAGTCAAAAATTCTTTATTAATGCTTATTGTTGTTTATTAGATGGTTCAATAAAGACTCCTATAAATAGCTATGTGAATGAATGCAATAATATTTTCCAAATCACTCCAATAATTGACAAGCATATCATGTCAGATATATTTGATAATTTCTTTTTATTCATTCTATAAACGTTGTTATGGTTCATCGTGGGAAAGACAGTTCCATTCAGAATATAAAACCGAAGCTCGGGGGCTCCAGTAATTGGATATAATTCCTGCATAATACGACTTTAATTGTTTAAGCTGTTAAAAGTCCCAAGACCGAACAGCTTAAAATTTGCTGATTAATGAAATTCAGTCGATCTACCGGCGGGTTTATTTGGTGGAAGAAGTTTTATCAAGATGACTGATTTTGTGTTTCTTTTGACAAAACATCGTAAAAACATGTTGACTTTAAACAAGTTCACAAGAAGTTCAGTTCAAATGATAAGATTTCATTGATGCCATATAATGTTTTAAAGCTATATCATGCTGACAGGGCGATATTACAAACGTAAAACCTAGCTGTTGAAATTTACTAATAAGAATTAAAGGTTTTAAAAAATTGCACTAAAAGAAAGGGAAAACTCATTTTTGCTTTACACTGGTAATGTTAGGCGAGCACTGTTACTATATATAGATTGTATTAGTACTCACCTAGCTCGGGGTCACGACCTCCGTTGACGCTGCCAAAGGACGTATCTCTAAGACTGGACGCCGAGCTGGTCATAATTGGCGTACCCAGTGTCTTGCCACGTTTCACGACCGTCTTTAGCCGTTTGATTTCATCATCTTGGCGCTGCAAGGTTGCTCTTGCTGTCTCTAAATCTGTTCGGAGCCGGGTGCATAAAGCAATGGCACCTTTAGCCACATAGGTTGCAGGCACCACAGACGATGATAGCGCACTTTGAAGTGTCTCCTCGTTGAGGAGGGTAAAATTAACAGTCTCGATAAGCTCTTGTCGTTGCTCTTGGGATAAATTTTCCCTTTCTGAAAAATACATTTTTGATGAGAGTAATTTTCATCCTGATTTCAGACACGACTCATCCAGCTGAAAAAGTCTATACCATTTCCATATTTCTTATCAAGATCCCTGCTGTTACTTCTATCGACAGGCTCTATGGGAATTAGTTGTTAAATTTACGCTTATAAATTGTTTTTGTTCGTGGTAAACCGAAGCTCGATCAGTGGCTTTAAACTACCCTCTAACTCTTTTTGGGGGATTTAACTTGTAGAATTATGTATTGTGAGATATTCGAGAATAACAATACTTGCCCATTAGAAAATAATACTTGCAAGGATATATATGGATTGTATCTATTAGATTATATCTGTTTCATTCGGGAGTATTGTATTTCTGATTATCATCTTTGGTAATTGAACAATTCTTCTGGTACCATTTTTGTCTTTAGAAAAATGATATATATTTGAAATAGTCATTAATCTTCAAAAAGAGTTTGTCAAGCGCTTTGCGTCCAGTTTTGTGTTTCAAAAATATACAAGGTGTAAATTTTTCTCAATTCATCAAAAACCTATCTTGTTCAAAGGACAAGATATACTAGAACTGCATGAAGTCTTTGAATTTTTAAATAGACAAATCTATCTTTTAGTAATCATCATCAAAGGACACATAAAAAAGGATAACATTAATTACCCTTTCAGTTTGTTACGGTTTTGTTACACCGTGATTTTTTTTTTCTTAAAGCAATTCCAAATCGATAGAATCTGTCACCTCAACAGTAATATCACGTTTCCATGCACTGAAATGGAATTTATATCAGCTATCTAAGTAAACACTTCCAAACATTTCCTCCTTAAATGGGCATCGTTTGCTCAAGATTAGCAATGAAGTGTCGCTCTTTTATGAGCAATGCAATAAGTTAATATTCACTTTACTTAAACCATAAAATTACGAATTCTCTAATAAAAGGACGTCTAATAGAGTATAAAACAGGACGAAGACAAACTTTTGCCAGTAGTTTGTCAATAGTATTATGTGGGGAGAATTAGCAATATTGAATACATTGCAGTTTGGTAAATGATTTTATATGTAAATTTGCGTACGAAGAATAAATGTTCCGAAAAATTGTTCAACTTAAATTAAAAAAAAAAGAACTCTGCTTTACACCTGTTTGTAATAAAGTCAGGGCCCACTTTCTCTCATGCACCAATACAAAAAATGGGTTGTACCTGTCGTTAAAACATACTCCAGTATGTTGTACATTTGATCATGGTTGCTTCGAGCATCCTTTGGCACCACAGTTGCTAGCAGTTTGAAAGTTTCTGCTGTAAGAACCCCCTTTCGGACCATCTCAGACATGTACGTATCAACGATGCGGCATGCCTTTTCAATCTGACCATTTTCTGAACTGCACGATTCTTGGACTATATCTCGTAATAAAGATGGTGAAATAATGCAGAGATCTTCTGCAGAGAGTTTACTCAGTAATTCTCCGGCTGACTTGACTAGAAGTTTTCGACACTTGC
Source organism: Saccostrea glomerata (assembly GCA_003671525.1). NCBI lineage: Eukaryota > Metazoa > Mollusca > Bivalvia > Ostreida > Ostreidae > Saccostrea > Saccostrea glomerata. Next base: position 1,119,745 of record PRKT01000049.1, read on the forward strand.
AATTATGTGACGTTGCAACTCTTATCACTTTCGTTAACCAATCAATCGTAATAGCGTCACTGTACAAAGATTCTTCAGGTAAAACAGTAATTATATTGTCTAGCGCTTTTGAAATTTCTATTTTCTTTGGTGATTTCCCACGGGGGGATTTGATTGGGCTTTCCCCTGATTCAGTGTTTTGAGCTGCCTTCTCGTCGGATTCCTCGCGATCGATCAGTACTGCGATATATGACGTAGAGAGTTCTGCAAGCAAAGTCGACTGAACTCCTCGGTCACGTGCTGATATGACCAGCTTCATGAACCAATCCAATGGAAGACTCAGTAGAGCTATAATTGTCTTATCTTCGCGTCGTTCTGATGATTGCTTCAAGATATTTGTTGGTGAATTAAATTTTGTTGGAGGTTTAAGCCAGCATTCAATAAGAGCTTCGCAACAGACGTTAACAATACCAGAAACGTTTGCTAATTCTCCAACTGCAGATGCGTATAACAGAAGTGACGCAATACATGACGTAGAGCGACTCATTTTAGTCGACGTGATGGTGTCGTTGAAAAATTTCTCGGCCATATCAATCAAATTCCCTTCACCTTTCATCTGAAGAAACTCCGCAGCGCATCGAACTTGCACGATATTGTTTTTGGTGAGATCTATCTTCATATTGTAGCAGAAGTCAGCCACTATGCTGAATATTTCCGGTCCCCCGGGAAAGCCAACCAATTCCACTTTTTTTACGTCAGCACTATGTGCAAGCTTGCAGAAGTACTCAGATTTTGCATAAAGCGGAAATTTGTGGAGCTTAAAAACTTGCTCATCAACAGTAACTGTAAGATCAGAAAGGTCTCCACTTTGGCGAAATTTAGAAAAATCCATGTTTATTCTTAAAATATCTTCTTTTCTTTTGAAACAGTTTCAAACAGACCACATGTGATCGAGTAGATAAAAAATTTCCAGTGAAATGAATAATTCAATAAAATGTGCACCATAAACTTGGGCTATTTAAAACAACACTCTTCGCATGCTTACATATTGTACGATCAATATATGTTCTTTGTTAATCCGTCTTTTATTAATCCAATTTTAATCGTCTAGAACAGGAATTAGTGTTCCATAACAACAAAACCATTCCGGGGTAAAAGTGGACCAGTCGCCCAGTTTAACATTTAGTAAAATGTATCACTCAACTTGTTATTTGATCGTGCCGGAGTAACCCCACACTCTCCACTTGTATACAACCATGGCACGTTGTATGCCTGACAAAAGGTTTTGTTTACAAGATACGGGTACTTGCAAAGTTGACCCGCGACTGCAGGCTTTAACATGATCGACCATTTATACAGCTTTAGTTAACCAAACACCCCTAATACAAACAGTCAACAGACTACTGAATTATTCATCCTTTTCTATTTATTACTTTGTTGCTATATCAGTGGTTATCTATTTGGAAAAGTTTAAAAACCATCTGCTCACTCGATCTGTCAAAAATAGAAGCACAGCATTCCTTGCTTTTAGAGTATTTAAAAATTTTGATAAATATCAGAAGACAAGTCATGTGTATAAAATGTATAGCTTTATTATATACATACTTAAGACAAAAGTATTTCCAAAGGAATTTCTCCCTAAAAGAATTTAGATACCCTTGAAAAAAGTAACACAGCATCCAGCAACTTCGGCAGCAAAAATGATAAAGTACATGTACACAAGAAGGCATCAAGAGTTGTCGTCGTTCCCAATAAAATAAATTTACTTTAAATTAAAATGAAGGTTTCTTTCCAAAACGTTCCCAATTTCAAACAATATTCTAATTGAGAAAATTTAAACAAAAATCTTAAAATTCATGCGTTCTTAATATTTAAATCACTGAATTCCTCCTTGTTAAAGCAATATGAGCTGCATGTTTGGCACCAGAAAATTTTATTGCAAATTTGTAATTAACTAATTTAATGACAGAAAAATAAATCATATATAAATTTCTGTAGCTCATATTTGCGATGAAAATGTTATTATCAGCTTTGATTGAAGCAAAATTGAATTATTGTCGTCCTGTACAATAATGATTTCTTATATAATACTGTATATTCGATTGAACAGAAATATTTCTTCTGAAACATTTTTAAAATTTTATTTTTGGCTTATTGATCATAAAGGTTTAAATTGCATACAAGTTAATCTTAATAGCACATTTTACAAGCAAAATAAACTTCTCAAAGATACAGCTCATATTGCTTTAAATTGCAATTTGAACTATTCCGCATTTGTATAGATCAGTGTCTTTTGCTTATACGTACATTGGCAACATAGTATTATTAGATGATGTTAGTACAGCAACATGCCATGCACTGTAATACCTACAATTGTATGAACATTTACAGATTAAATAATAATGAATACGTTAGTTAATGATATTGGGGTTTTTTTTCTTTCTTCAATATGACATGCTTTTTTACGAAATTAAAAAAAAAGGAAAAAAAGTTTCATCTTCGAATCGTAGAGTTTATGTCAACGTTTTATTATCCATTGAATGTCTCTATTAACCTTAAAATATGTAGAGTTTCTTTGCTTATAATATCAATGAAATAACAGGATGTATTAAAAGGATAACAAATATTTAAAGCCATTTGATATTTATTCCTGTACCAGCTTTATTTAGACAATTATCAATTAAATGGTTTAATAAAAATGTCATTCCATTCTTGTTGTATGGTTAGAACTTGTCTTATTGTTGAATTGTTGGCACATCGATTTCTAAGTACGATAACTCTTCACAAACTGGGTCTGGTCACCTCTAAAAAAAAAAATAATCAGAACAATGCAATAAGCATGAATTCATTTGGTTGGATTTTATAAACATGCAAATTTTTTTTTCATGGAAATATTATTATTTACCTTTTGTTTTGATATAGATTATCCATTTCCACCTGTTGTTCTGGAATAGGCGGGGGCGCTCTTCGTCTTGGTTTCTGCAGACGTTGTGTCAGACCACGTGATCTTCGCTTTTCAAAATGAGATTCCTTAGGGGGCTTTGGCTGGAATACCTGTATCGTTTTAAAGAACGATATCAGAAGATATTCCATAGATTACCTAACATATTTTTTATCCACACCGTAAAGTATGTACTTCACCATATAGTATGTACAAAATTTCAGAAAAAAACACGTGAAAGTATCTATGACGATAAATAGTTTTAATAGAACATTAGCATTACTTTTTTTCTAAGCTTTTGTTACCCACCGCAGTTTCATATATTTCATCATCGTCGTCTTCATCTTCGTCTAGATTAGAAGCAGCTGACGATTCCCCTGTGGAAGCATTCTGTGCTTCTCCATTTTCCATACGTTTCAGTTCCATGTCTGCATTCTGTTTCTGACCTTTGATTGGCTCGAATGTTTCTCCTGTAGTTTCAAAAAATACAAACAACAGATAGCAAAACATGTTTACAGCAAACTCTTATAATGAATTCAAGTTTTAGCGATTAATTGAAATTTTAATTTAATTAACATTTAAGGGACAACTACTGCACTTAAAAGTTCCTTTCATTCGAAGTTTCTGGATAAAGAAAATAATTTTTTTTAAATCCTAAAAATGTATCGTGAACCAATCAGATATAACAAATTACGTGCAACAAATCAAAATTGTTTCTCTCTTGTAAGTTATTATGTGTTCTACTTTTTCAGTTAAAGAGTATAATTATATGTTTAGCTACTACACTGTAAATGAAGAGAAAAAAATTGCCTTCAGTGAATGATTCAGCTTGCAAGGGATCGACTCCAAAGAAGTTTGTTATAGCTTCTGGATATCTAAGATCCAGAATCCAGATCACCGCACCCAAAACAACACACAATATTCCTGTAGAATGATAGAGATATATTGCTTCATAAAAGTTATATTTGTCGAAAACAAACATATGAGTACAAATTGGGCATAGAAGATTCTATAGTATATTGTATCAATTTGTTTATTGACGCTATGTCCACTTCAAAATTAACCAATGGCAAACCTGTGAAAAGATTAACGTAAAAACAAGGTCCGTAGTGGAACTCCAGTCTGTGCTCAGCACTGAACGGAATCATCAACTCAAAGGGGTTCCGATGGGTGACCCACGTGATATTGGCTGCTACCATAAGGCCTCCCGTCAGCATCAGCATATAGGCGCCATATTTCAACAGGATCAAGAATAGGATGATTGTAATGATCCATAGAGGGAGCGCTAGCCTGTGGGACGTAAATCTGATTATAAGTATTATAGGAAGAAAATAGATTTTAAAAGTAAAGGTTAGATCTTTAATGAGTCTTGCGTAGGCAGAAATTATAGTATTTCAATGCAAAAAGTAAACAAGGAAAATTAAATTATTTTGAAAAAATGAACCTTGCCCTCACCACATCAAGATGTGAGCGTACCATCCTGCCTGTCTGTAATGTCGCCCCCATCTGACACCCTCCCCGTCAAATACAAAGTACTCAGCAATCCAGATGATCGGAAATGGTGTTCCTCGAAACTGACGGGCTCGAAACTCCTGGTTAAATCTACCCGCTACAAAAGTTTTAAAAACAGATAAGAGACAAGATGTATTTGTGAAACACTGATGCCCCCGTATGGCAACATAGCGAAGATTATAGTTTTCTTAAATGCAAATTAAGTATATTGGTACCCAAGGTCAAAAGGTCAAGGTAATTGGTATCCAATGAAAGGTCTTTCCACAAAAAGGAACATATGTGAAGCATGGAAGCCCTAGCCCTAAACATAAAAAAGTTACGGCTAAGATTAACAATATTAAAAAGTAGGTCAAACTCCAAGGTCAAAGTCAAAATTCTTGATATCAAATGAAACGTCTCGTCACAAGGTTTAAATATGAAAAGTATGAAAGCACTAGCCCTAACCCTACAAAAGCATTGTTCAAGGTTTATTTTCTAAAAGTACTAGTAAGTCAAACTCAAAGGTTAAGGGTCAAAGTTCTCGGTATGAAATGAAGGGTCTTCTCACAAGGATTACATATGTGAAGTATTAGAACACTAGCCTATAGCGTTCAAAAGTTATGGCTAAGGTTAAAGTTTTCTCATAAGTACAGAAATCTAAAAGGTCAAAGTCAAAAGGTCACGGTAATTGGTATTCAATGAAAGGTCGTACCATAAACAATAAATATGTGAAGTATGGAAGCCCTAGCCTTAATTCTTCAAAAGTTATGGTCAAGGTTAAAATATTTAAAAGTAGGTCAAACTCCAAGGTCAAAGTTCTTGATATCAAATAAAAGGTCTTGTCACAAGGATTAAATATGTAAAGTGTGAAAGCACTAGCCCTTACTGTTCAAAAGTTATGACCAAGGTTAAAGTTTTTTCATAAGTACGAAAATCTCCAAGGTCAAAAGAAGAAAGTTGTTAGTATCCAATGAAAGATCTTTCCACAAAAAACACATATATGAAGTATAAAAGTCCTGGTATCTACTGTTCAAAAGATAGGGCGAAAGTAAAAGTTTGGGATTTTTGTGTACAAGTGGGTCAAACGTCAATGTCAAAAGGTCAAATTTGATGGTACCCAAATAAAGGCCTTGTCACAAGGAACACACATATAAAATATGAAAGTCATAGCTCAACTTAATGAAAAGTTATGGGCACGGTTAAAGTTTTTGCAGACAGACAGACAGACACGACAAAAACTATATACCCCCGTAAACGTCATCGGATGTGTTAAGTTTTTATCATGCATACTGCGTTTTCTTTATAAATCCTTACCAAATATTCCAAAACCAATTCTTCCCTGCTCCCAGCGCCAGTCAAAGTTTTCGTTGTAGTTTATTGTCTCATTGAAAGGTCCCCGATTTTCTCCTTCCGCTGATAATTCATATCAAAGATACATTATTACCCTGTCTTTATAAACCAATTAGAAAAACTATTTCCACAATATGCCAAATATTTATTCGAATACATCCAAGTAATACGAGTGGAGACATATTATAAGTTAATTGTATTTAAGTTTTGCGCGGACAAATTAAACTGAACACAAAATTAAACAAAAATTTAAGAAGAGGATGAACATGATTTGATTTTTAAACAGGAGATCCTATGTTCTTTCAGCATCAAATACAATCTGATGATTCTTTTCTCTTTCCTATTGAATTTTCCGGGACAAATTATTACAAAACAAAGTTTAAAGAATCATGTGACGGTCGGCAGGGGATTCTCACTCCTCCGTGGCACCTGATCCCACCTTTGATGTGGTGGAGGTCCGTGTTTGCTTCGCTCCCATCTTGTATTGTTTGGTTAACTTATCAACGAATGATCTCGTCTCTTACTTTTCACGTCGAGTGATATTGGTTTGATAAAAGATGAGAACACCCCCCTGGTATCTGACGATGGTAAATAATTTAAGTGGGGCTTTTTTCTTTGAATCTTCTGGTTTATCATCAAATAACCAACCTTGCAGGTTTTTACGTACCTTTGAGTGTGATGTTGATGCCCCTAAAACCAATGTGGACCCCGATATCGGCAGTAATCTCCCCTGGTGAGCCTGCCTTGTATTTGGTTCGTACATTGGTGGCCTCTGCAACCTCCCATTCGGTGCTAAAGTTACATACTAAAAATAGAAATTTTAGTTCTTCGTTTTATGTTAGTTAATATAGTTCTTTTTTGAAAGAAAACTTGGGCGAAGAAGTCTGTGAAAAGCTGACAGTGGGTACAATAAGGATTAGAAAAATTCAAAAAAAGAATTCAATCTTAATATCAAATAGTTAAATTGTGCTTCATTAATCAGTTGAAAGAGTCAGACTTCTACGAAATGTTAGTATTTAGATTCTTGCAGTGTTTACAACAAAAAGTTATTCTTGAACTTCAGTGAGACTGTCTTATCAGTTTTCACCATAACACAATATCAATATATAGATTAAGTCTTTAAGCAAATCAATATACCTTATCAAAATTTTCCATAAATATTACAAGATCATGGTTGTAATTTGTATTAAACATTTTGTAAAAGACATTGTTTTAACTGAAGTAAATATAATTTAACTCACACACTATGACCCCTCCAATATAAAGCGTCAATGTTATGCGAATGAACGTATATATTCTCTAAAAAAAAAATAATGGAATGAGAGCAAAAACAAATTAATAATTATATCAATTTATAAGACAGAAGTTTTTGATTTTAAAACGTTAGAAATATTTCTATTGAATTATAATGAAACCAACCTCATTCCCACGAATGCCAGGGAGGATGATAAAGAAAGAGAAACCTAAACTAAGAAATGCATAAATTAATCCAGCATCCAAGATGTCCGCCATCCAAGGCGTTTTGAAGGAATCATAGTAGGTAGGACCGCCATTGGACCGGAAGGCGTCAAAAAGCCCAGGGGAGCTCATGTTACCCCAGCTTCAAAATCCTGATCAAATCTGTTTAACAATGAAATAAAAGCAAAAACATTTTATAATGCTCCCGTAATCGAAGATTTAGGGGGATGTAGTTTTTGCCATGTCCGTCCGTCTCTCTGTCTGTCTCTTTGTTGTCCACAAGAAACTTGAACCTTGCCTGTTACCTTTGATTGGTTGGTGCTTGGGCTTTCATATTTCACGAGTGTCTTTCTCACAAGAAGACCTTTATTTGGGTACAAAATAATTTGGTCTCATGACCTTAGTTTTCGAGTTTGGTCAATTTTTTGCTAAAATTCTAAAGTTTAACCTAGGCCATAACTATTAAAACAGTTGGTGCTAGTAATTTGATGCTTTACACGTGTATTCATTGTATTCAACGCCTTTTCTAGGGTATAAATATTTTTACCTTGACCTAAAGCAATCCTTTAACTTTTGCCCTAACTTTTGAATATATAGTCAATACTAAGGCTTTCATATTTCACAGATGTGTGTAGCAACGTCTTTTGGGGGATTCATACATTTTTTTATTTTGATATTGGAGTTTGATTTACTATTGAAAAAAAACCACTTACTGTGGTCATAACTTATAATCAGTTGGTGCTAGGGCTTTTATACATGTACCTCTCATGTATTAGATATTAATAATGTTGACACTGTAGTTACCCCCCCCCCTCCTTGAAAAGCGGGAGCGTAATATATAGTGATCGGGATGTCCGTCTGTCCGTTACGCTTTGGAGTACCCATCTCTTTTCCACACCTCCACTTATACGACTCAATGAAATTTAATGAGATTTTCAAAGAATCATTGTTACATAATCCCACTGTGCACTTCATGTTTAACTTTTTGATCAGACACGTATTTCGAGTTTCAAATCGCAAAACATTGACACAGCCATTATTTCTATAATATTGAAGGGTATACCATATTTTATCCGCAACTCCTTTCATACCAATAAATGAATGAAATTTACTGATGTTTTCATAGCTTTTTTATTATATAATACCATTGTGCATTTTTTATTTTATACTTTTTGAAATGCCAATTATTTCGCATCTCCCAGTTTAAAACATGCAAAACTTTGCCATTATAATTTTAGGGAGGCGCTGGTATCATTTAGTGAGCTCAGTGCATGCTTATAGGATAGTACCTCTAGTTTTACCGTGGAATATGAACCACTTTAAAAAGAACTACAACCAATTTTTTTACTAGACATTTATTTTTTATTAACCCAAAATGTACCTGTTTATTTACAGTATTATTGACAAATATATAAATTGGCAATTGCTTCAGATCAATATGCAATGTAAATTTCAGAAAAGTTTTTAATACGATTTAAGAATATTTTATAAGAAAAATAAATACTAAGTATATATCTATGTATTGTTTAACAAATAGTTTAAGGAAGGATAAAAATATATTTTACAAATTATTAAAGTTGTTACTTTTAGCATATATTTTTTAAAAAATTGAAAGTCCTTCAAAGCAATCCTTCCTCCACGACGTTACCGAGATAAGCTTCCTTAAAAAATCAGATTTTTGGAAGAAAGGAAATGAAATCACAACTTGGATCATAACATCGGATGTGTGATCATGCAGCAGTTGTCTTGGCTAACCAATGCTTACCATCTGCTCCAACTCTTGTTTGGTTAAAACAACTTTGTTTCTACTTCTTATTTTGCAGAAGAATTTTTAAGACAGAAAGAGTCTGAAATGTATTTTGGGTTTATGTTAAGTTATTATTCCTGTTAAAAGTGTTTCTTAATCCCAATCTTCAACAACAAAAAAATTGTATTTCCATGCTTGATAAAAAAAACAAACAAAAATCATATTTCCAAACGGAAAAGGTAGACTTTTCTTTGGGTTTGTTGCTTGCTATAAATCAAATCCTTGTTTTCATATCCGTTATTGCACAAAAAATGATGGTTCTAATAAAAGCATTTAGATCTATAGACCGATTTGTCACTAACTTAACCAGAAGTAAAATCTGAAATTGCAAAGTTCTTGCAATCATAGGCACTTGGTTTCAGAATAGTGTATTTTTCCTATGTTTGAATACTCCTACTAAAATAAAAATCATTGAAATTAGCCCTTTCTAAAAAATATCATGTATATAAAAAGACTTGAATCGCTACAAAATTACCTTATTTATTAAAAAAAAACTTACTACTTAATATAAATGAGACATTATAAATAAGTTTTCATTTAATATTTTTTTAAAGGGTCAAAGATATTTTTTTAATGAGTGTATTCGGACATTCCTTAATCACATGCTGCAAGAACTTCCCATGCTGGGGATTTTTTAAATATGCATAAGCGTTTTCTAAAAACTAAATTATTATATATACAGCGACAAAACATTACTTCAAAGCATTCTATACACTTAGGCAAACTTTTTTTTAAAATCCCTATTCTAAACAAAAAACATACCTTTAAAACTTTTGTTCCTTTAAATAAGGAAAAAAACTGTTTTCTCTGAAGTAAAACTACATCGAAATGAGGCGACTGTTGATTTTATCCGCAACTTATGATGCGAACGGAAGTACATGCACTTATCTTACGTAGTAATTTTTAATTTTTCAAATACATTGTATAAGGTTTTTTTTTCTTTTATGTAGGGAAAGGTGCGAGATTTGTCAGTTCTCATTAGATATAAAAACCAACAACAAATAGGATTAATTTAATGAAATAAAAGAAAATATGGGTTATTGTACAAGGAAACGATGATATCTTAATTATCAGCCGGAAAAAGTATAAAAATTAAAATTTCATACATGTATAAATTTATATATCGACAACAGCTTCCGTTTACAACTAATGCATCTACAACAATGATTTTTTTTTTCAATCGAGCCGACAGAACAAACTCCCTGCATAGAAAGGTATGTACAAAATATAAGATATTTGTGTAAAATCAAAAATATTATTTAATCATAACAGGGAATTGTTTGCAATCGGAGCACAGGTCTGTGCAGCGCAGGGCGTGTTTGGGTCCTCGTATAATTTTGCCAAAATTGTTGAGCCACCCCCTCCCCCGTCCCTCCCAAATGAAAATGCTTTATAAACAAGTCTGAATAATGTCATAATTTCTTAATGTCAATTTTTTTAAAGTCTTGCGGAGCCAGAACTTTTAATGTTTCGACAACACTTGAAAACCTTTTTTCAACATCATTTATTTTAATATAAAGTGCCTGAATAGGCATGTTTATGTTGGATTTATGAAGTTTGAAATATACTACGAGGCGCCAATGGATTACAGCTTCGCATTTACCGTAGTTTGGTTTGCTCTTTAAAAAGAGTGAAAGAGTGCCACTGTGTTGTACACCAAATGGGAAAAATTTACAAAATATCAATAAATTAACAGGGACCCATAACATAAGGAATTTATGAAGTCTTGGACTAAAATAAGGGTGTTAACTACGCATTTACAATTTTCTTCGTTACAGTGGAAATCTAGATAGTCTAGAGAATATTCATTATTCATTTTTGAAGAAATATCAGCAATTAAAATTGAATAGGTGAAATCACCTATTCAATTTTAATGAGTGATATAACTTATTCAAAAAGGTTATATCACCTTTTCAATTATATAAATATAGCCTTTTGATGAGTTCGATCCACAGATATACTAGTATCGACTTCACAGAAAAGCATATCGACCTCGCACTTCGAGCTCGGTCGATATGATTTTCTGTGAAGTAGATATATCTATGGATTGACCGAATTAAAGGAGCTACATTTGTTATATTATTTTTTACATATATTGACAAAACACAACTTGAACATAATGGGAACATGGCACGAGTTTTCTCTTTTTAACACTTTGAGACTAGAGATCAAAATAAATCAAGCTGTTTAATGTAATGTGTTTTCTTTATTGATTGAATAATTTAGAGAATTACTTATTCAAAATACTACATTTTAATATTTGTATCAATTTTAGACTTACATATTCAATATGTTTTAACATAAAGTAGATCATTGTTATGTCTCATCAATTGCAGAACATTAAAAATATTAATACGAGTTGAAGTACATGTATATATTATTTTCAGAAACATCAAGTCATACACTGTATTAGCTATAATTGTGAAATCAGTACTACTTTTGTTTTACAGAACAAAATCTCCATTTATAGAAACATCAAGTCGATATGCATTTCAAATTCTATAAATAGTAACTCAAGTCTTTTAATATGATGTTATATACTTAATCATGAGATCACGTTTGAGCTTGGAATAAATGATAAAAATAATTTAGGTGATATCACCTTTTCGAATAGGTGATATCACTTTTTGTCAGTAAATACCAAAACGGCAACTAATAATATACCGGGTATATTGACCATGCATATAAAAATTGAGTTAAACAAGAAAGAGAGAGAGAGAGAGAGTTATGGATGTTTCGAGCAAATATTAAACTTCTTTTAGCTAGAGGTTTAATGTTAGATCTATTCCGGTATGTCCGGTGTATTTCGACGTCTTGGTTTCTGCAGACGTTGAGTTAGACCACGTGACTTGCGCTTCCCAAACTTGGTAGATTTTGCAGGCTTCGGCTCAAACACCTTCAACGAAACGAAATAAAATAAACAACATTATTTTAAGGTGAAGGATTTTCCTAAAAAATTAAAAGCGCGCAACATAGATAAAATAATTTTTCTTTAGTATGATTACTATAGAGTACTTCATAAGAATGATTTCCATTATTTTAGTAATATATAAACCAATGTCACTTAATAACAATACGCATTTCAGTGATAAATAGTTCCGTGTGTCGTACCGGAAAATCATAAATGTCGTCGTCTTCATCTTCTTCCGCGTCATCGGGCGTTGGAACTGGTAGTGGTTTCCGATACCTGTCTTCGTGACTATTGTCTGGTTGTCCGTTGTCTATGCTAGTCATTTCCAAACCGTCCATTTTTTCGTCGAGGCTGAGACTATCTTCTTTTTTTGAAAAGTAAATCAAAATACAAATATGTTAGAAAATAGAATTGAAAAATTTTACCATCAGAATTTTTATCATCTCTCACCTTGTATAAAATTGTCATCCTGTAAAGGGTCAACACCGAAGAAACTGGTTGCTAGTTCCGGGAATCGGAGATCAAGGAACCAGATTACAGCGCCCAGAATGATACACAGAAGGCCTGGAAAATTAATTAGTAATTGTAGCCATAACTTTTAGTTATAGAAAAAAAAGTAAGACCTATTAATGCAAAAAAAAATTAAATGGCATCATTTTGTTTTTTAACGTGTCAATATCAAACCAAATTGAGAACAGAGCAAAAATGGATTTCTAAAGACATCAAAAGTGGGATCAAGTGTCATGAGGAGCACCTTCACCCTGTTAAGCGATCACAGCCATCTTGTGATTCTTGCCATGATTAGTAAAAGGGAAAACAGGCGCGTAGACAATTCAGTGTGCAATGGATTAGCTAACAATTTGTATGAAAATCGTCTATCAGCATTCGACTGAATCATAGATTGTATTTGCTAACATATGACAATTTTGATGTAAATATAATACCTCTCCATGGAGAGTTTCTTAGATCGGAAAAAATGAATAATGTCACAATAAGGAATCAGTCTTTATACAAACCTGTAAACAAATTCAGGTAAAAAGATGCTCCAAAATGGAATTCTAACTTGTGTTCAGCGCTGAAAGGAATAAGTAACTCAAAGGGATTCCTAAGGGTGGCCCAGATAATGTTGGCTATTACCATTACTCCGCCGGTCAACATGAGGAAATACGCACCATATTTCAAAAGAATGAAGAAAAGGATTATTGTCAAAACCCAAAGAGGAAGGGCCAACCTGAAAATCAATAAAAAATCTCTTTATATTGCTGAATTCTGTTTAAAATAGATTTACTGTGAGCACTGAGCTCAGCAAATGATATCCCCGCCTAGCATATGATTATAATGATTACAATTGCAAAGTCCATGTTAAATTTGCTCTGGGAGACCCAAAAATAGTGTCAGAAAAAAATTAAAAAGGAGGTCACAATGGCATTATGTTATAAAGAACCTGTGAAGTATCATTAAATTTTTTCAGTGGTATAGGAGGAGTTGGAGATAAGAAATTGGTACCACAAAGTGTAACAGGCGGACAGATGGACACTATACACACTTTTCAAGCTGGGGTATAATAAGCATTGGTTGCTGGGAGACAATACAGACTTATTTAACCAATACTTCAAAGGTTTGGAAAAATTAATTAAATTGGTCATAGTATAACAATCTCTACTTACCACATCATGATATGGGCGTACCAGCCTGCCTGTCTGTAATGTCGCCCCCATCTGACACCCTCCCCGTCAAAAATAAAATACTCAGCAATCCAGATGATCGGAAAAGGCGTTCCTCGAAATTGACGGGCTCGAAACTCCTGGTTAAAACGCCCAGCTACAAAGATGTTTGAATTAATATATTTATAGTGACAGCTAAATGTAGTTTTGAGAGGACGGGGAAATAATTTAAATACATGTGTATGTAACTGTATAACCAAATTTGAATAAGAATTTTTTATTAAAGAAAAGTTCCTTTTATGATTGGAGGGGGTATTTCGATTGACTAGAGTTTTGCACGTTCATGTACTTTTCTGAATTTTTTTAATTTTTTTTAAACTTGATATGAACACTTTACAGTTACTGACTTTTCTCTAAACACTGAAAATGTTATTAATATATATTCATTAATAATCCTTGAAATATAATTTAAATCATCAATGTACTCCTATTCAAAGATATTATTTCCATGGCCTTAAATCATTCATAATAAGCCTATTCAATCCGCGAGGTTGTGGGCGGAGCAGCTATATACATGCACCAATATTTCTAATGATAAACATAAGCTATATTTACCAATATCAAATACAACTTACATGTATAACTGTTATATACCTTAACTTCTAGATACCTACCAAATATCCCAAAACCTAATCTGCCTTGCTCCCATCTCCAATCAAAATGTTCATTGTAGTTTATAGTTTCGTTAAAAGGACCTCGATTTTCTCCTTCAGCTGAATTTAAACAAAATGCTTAATTATCCAGTTTAGGATTTAGAATATAAACTGTAGTTTACCCCTAAAATTTTAATTAAAAATGACAAAGGTAATAACTTTAAGATACTATAATTAGTAACTAAGTATATACACGTATATATATGCTTTTACAGTATAGCTATAGTTTAATCTTCCGTGTTACACATGCAGCGTGATGTTGCTTTGAAAGTACTTTAAAGCGCCTTTGAGATTTCCATCTAGTAGTGTTTCATTCTAGATACAACAAAGAGGATGTAAATTTTATTTCAAACGACCGAACCTTTCATCGTTACATTGATTCCTCGGAGCCCCATATGTACGCCTATATCTGCGGTTATCTCCCCTGCCGATCCTGCTTTATACTTGGTCCTTACGTTTTTGGCATCTGCAACTTCCCACTCGTACCCAAAGTTTGTCACTAGAATTACAAATTTAAATAATTCTGTAGAATTTTAAAGTGTAACTTGAATTGATTGTAAAATTAGTCCGAAGAATGACAGATTTAGTGAAAGGAATTGCATGATAATCATACAAAGTTTGCCACGGAATTGTAAAATTGGTTTCTAGAATTAATCAGGCACGTAGCAACAGGGGGGCCAAGGGGGGGGGGGGCTGCCTCCTTTTTCCCCCCAATAGGATTTTCGAGTTTGGGTAATATCCTTTTTTTTTAGCTTGTCAACTTTTACAGGTAAGTAAAAAAAAATTCTCTGGTCCCCCCTTTCAAAAACGATGCTACGTGCCTTTTAATTGTAACATTAGTCACTAGAATTGTAAAGTTTGTCACTAGAATTGTAGAGTTTGTCAATTTACTAGTAATTGTAATTTTTTTTGCTAGAATGTAAAGTTTGTCACTAGAATGGCAGAATAAGTAACTAGAATTGTAAAGTTTGTAACTAGAATTGTAAAGTTTGTTACTAAAATGTAAAGGTAGAGTTAGTCACTAGAATTGTTAAGTTTGTTACTAGAAATGTAAAGTTTGTTTCTAGAATGATAGAGTTCGTCAAAAGAATTGTTAAGTTTGTTACTAGAAATTGTACAATTGTATTGTATTGTAAAGTTTGTTATAGTATTAGAATTGTAAAGATTGTCACTAGAAATGTAAATTGTACGTTAAGATTGTAAATTAAGGCACTTGAATTGTTAAACGTTGTCCCTAGAATTGTAAATTGGTGCACTATTGTATAGTTAGTTTGTTAAGTATGTCATTAGAATTGTACAGTTAGTCTCTTTTAATATTAGTGGCTAGAATTGTAAAGTTTGTCTCTATATTTGTAAAGTTTGTGACTAAAATTGTAAATTTTAGGCACTAAAACTGTAAAGTTAGTCAACGTCAATGTAATTCATGCATTTATCAACATTTTCTTATTCTATTTTATACATTTATTTTATACATTTAATACTGCTGCGTAAATAAAACACGCAAGAATTTGGAAATATACTTACACATTATAACTCCACCAATAAATAATGTCACTGTTACACGTATGAACACGAAAAGTCTCTAAAATAAAATTAGAAAAATTAACCAATATCAAAAGAACTGTGTATGTAGCAGCAGGAAAATTTCCAACAAAAAAAGTACAATATATAACTGCAAGATGGTAAATTCTGTACAAATTCTTTATAACATTTCATGAAATGATGATGATAAATACAAAGATTGGTTTCATAAATCTGTAAACAAAACGGAGCGTGAACAAGACAAAAATAAAGACCCTTTAAAATCAGGATTTAAGAAAGTGTGCTTCTAACTTCGTATAAATGTTGTTATTCCAGTGTACATTCTTCGTTATGTGGAGGTTTAAAATAAATATGAATCGCAAACTTTCTTTTGTTTATTTGAAGAATGATTTGAATTTTGAATATATTTCAGGTTATGGGGAAAAGTTTATCCTACATTTTAGGGTAAAAACGAAGACACTGGCTGTCAAATTAAAAAATCAAGATGAAATGATTTTTTTACCTCTTTACCACGAATTCCAGGAAGGATGATGAAGAATGAAAAAGCTAATATCACAAAGGCGTAAATAAGTCCAGACTCCAAGATATCCGCCATAAAAGGCGTCTTGGCAGACTCGTAATAGGTCGGGGCGCCATTGGACCGATAGGCGTCAAAGATGCCAGGAGCAGACATTCGACGGCTACCTATGTTCCCCTTTAGTGTAAAATACAGAAATGAAGTTGCTGAAGACGTACAGAACAGTTAAGTATTCGTGACAAATATTAACTCGAGGGGAGATTTCTACAATCCTTTTCCCACCTTCTTCCGTGTAATTTGTGTGTTTGCTTTTGATGATGTTATACCTTCAACTGAACAAAACTATAATTTAAAGGGGAATACATATAGGTATAACCAATAGATAACAGCTCCGAGGCCCTAATTGATACAGAACACTTCTTTGTTGTTTTAAACCAATTAAAAATCATCTTTTTACAAAAGTTAAATTGTATGGGTTTACTGATCCAGTTTAAGTAACAAGGAGTTAGTTGATTCCTTTCTGGTAAGGAAACTTACTGTAAATCCCTGTAACATCAGCTTATTTGTCTGTATTCTAAATGGGTAAAATATGATTGTGCCCAAAACATACTCTTCTTCGTATGGAATTAGATTGGGCACATAAACAACAAATTGAGGTGATAGTGGAACATTACTACCATTACTACCGTTCATTGATAAGGAGAGTTGAAATCGTCGTTTGTCAGACAGACGAGTTGTTAAGTTTGCCATTATCGTCTAACAAAACATCCGATTATGAAAAAAATGTGGTAGACTCTCATGTATCATTTATTTTATGCTCACGGGAACATTTACGTTTTGTTATATCAATTAACAACAGCTACATACCGGGATATGTCTACTCGATCGTATATTTGTCTGAAAGTGAAACCAAAAGCTAGAAGATAAGAGATTTTTTCTTCTCGTGTAAAAGTTTTCTTTTCGTGTAGAAGTTCTGAGTAATCTCTGCTTTAGAAAAATATAAAACAGGTCGGATATTAATGGAGCGCAAATGGTGTTCATGGGAATGTCGACATATTGTTGGAAGATCTTGTTTCTAGACTATATATAAATATTGTCAATAAGGAACTCAAGCAATTTTCATAGTAACTTTAGAAAATTGTGTGTAGATTCATTATAAATGTAATTTTTAAGAAAGAATTTTTATAGATGACCATTGGATTCACAAGATAATTAAAAGAACTTTGTAGTTCCATTTTTTTAAGTTGTAGAACCAGTTGTACTCGTACATATCTAAAAGTCTCATCTTTCATCTTTCGTGAGTAATGCCGTTTATATCACTGAAAATTCACACTTTGTATTTTACTAAAAAAAATGTGGTTTTAGTTGTTTTTTTTTTTATTATGGAGATTTAAATTGGATTTACACTTTTCAAAATATTTTGTATTACAGTAAGCGTGAAGTTTCTCCTCAGCAGTTTTTATTATTCGGTCTTCAGTAAAGAAAGGGGTTTGGTGGAGCATTTTCTGGAACCTGTATTTGAAAGACTGTATCCCTTCTTGTAAGTATAATTATGAAGCAAAGGAATACAGTAACGGTAAAAAGGCAGAAAAGTGATTTCTAAGAATTTCATCCTTTGATTGCCTTGAAGTTTGAAAACTTTGTCATTTTCTTTTAATAATTTTTTTTTCGTGAAATAATAGTTGGGTTTTTCTTTTCTCATTGATATTAGACATATTTTGTTAAGTTGTTTTAAAAGTTATTTTGAACAAAGATAAAATTGCGTACAATTATAACTTCCTGCACTTACTGATGAATTTCCTGTTGCAAAATAACTACTTATCCTGGATCTCTCTATTGCTATCCTCTGTTACACGATCTTTGTAGAAAATAGTAATACAATGACAATGTTCATTATTCTATCATTGATAATTATCCACAATAATTTCAGTGATTTTACATATACATGTAGCTTAGTATAACCATTTTATGTCAAAACAAGGTTATTTTTACCAATTTCTGTTTCGAAGCTCGAGAAAAATTTAAGTGTGCTAACACCAACATACAAGAGTTGAGATTTTGTAACGAATGTTGCCCTGTATTTTTATCATTAAAACCATAATGAGAAGTCTCAGGGATCATTCATTTTATTATTTGAAAAATATCAAAAAACGGGTATCCACGGAGTGAAGGGCAGTGATACATTGTATGAGAAATAATAAAGGGAATGCCGTTATTTCTGCTATGTATTGTTGTGGATTCGTTCCTTGCAACGAATGAACTAATTAATGTTTTATATATTTTTATATTTGAACACATGATTTATCGAATTTCCCCATCTGTTATGTTTATATTTGCAAAAATGGGGTAATGACCTGCACCTCATTCACATTTGAAAAATAATATATCAACAAAATTTATAAAAAGTAAGATTTATTTTATAAAGAATGGGCAAGAAAAACTTATACAATACAAAGTATATAAAATATTTTTACAGTTAATACATTAATTAAGTAAAATAAAATAAAGTAAATACTCTTTATGCATTTAATATAATTCATATCTTTTTAAAGTCTATTGATTTTTTTTGGACAATGTGAGAAGTTGAAACAAAACAAATATTATTTTCAATGAATTTCAACAAAATCTTGTGTGTATTAAAGACAACATCTTGTAGATCGTGACTTCTAAAAAAAATATATATACAAACAAATAGAAAAGTATATATCAAAACGTGAAATAAAACATGAAATACGGACTATCATAAAGGATCAAAATGAATGAAAATATACATAAATGCAGTTACATGTATATGTCAAAAATATTATATATACTTTATCATTAACATACTAGTATGTCAAGTGAAACCAATGCAGTTCCTTACACGGGAAGATCTTCAGTAAATTTTCATGAAAATTAAAATCTTTAATGGCGGTATCCCATGTTGATATGTACTTGATCTGGATTTCTAAAAATACAGAAAAATAATTAGTTGGCAATATTATTCAACATCCTTTCAGTGGGTGGGTAGGTTTCATCTCGTAATTCGTTAACATTGTAAGTTCTATATACCAATTATATTAAATTAAATTCTCAAAGTGAATTAAATTTTGCTTTATATATAAACTCAAAATTTACAGATAAGAATTCTTCAATTAATAATTAAAAAAACGCTGAAGAATACATTGCACTTTGTGGGTTTTGACAATAGCATTTGATATACAGAGTCCTATAATATATGTGCATGTATATTTGATATAAAATCTGAGTAAAATATATACTGTGTATAGAATAAACATGCAATACTATATGTACTATACTAGGTTTTTCCACTATAAATGTACTAAACATGAAAATTTTATGCCTATATTCAACATTCATCTAATACAGGCAATATATAAAAAGTGGACAGTAACAGGAAATCAGTAGGATATGATTGATAATAGACGTCCGGGAAAATTAACAGAGACATGCTGTGAACAATAGGTATATGCACATATATGCACATGAAGAAGGAAACTTTTTGGGAAATGCAGAGATGAAATAAAAAGAACGTACATAAATTTAACTTGCATGACAAAAAGGACACAAGTTCATGAAATGATTTATTGCACCATAATTTTATTCCTCCCTGATACATATGTACATAGTTTGAATCTGAATTTTTCATAAAGATTGACTAGTTTTGACCACAGGCACTTGTTTCGTATACGAGGTACCTCCTACTAATATTTACCATATAAGTAGGGGGTACCCTGTATATGAAACAAGTGCCTGTGGTTTTGACTTTTGCACCAAGCTTTACGAGACAATTTTGATTTGCTAGTAAAAACAAGATCGTCGGAATGGAGGAGATCCCCCCACCCTTCTAAAAACACGTGAAAATGTTATATTAAAATTTTTTTTTTCTTTGAATATTTTAACATAATACTGCATTAGTTTGGTATGTCCAGACCCTCCCCACACCCTCTCTTTCAGAAACCTGGCGATGAACGTGAAAACACATTACTCACAAAAGTGATTCATTCTTATACAATATGATTAATTTTTAATACTTTTTAAAAGAATCTACCTGTTTATAAAAAAAAAATCATATATTCAAGTAAAATCCTAACATACGTTACATTCTAGACGATGCAAAACTGATATTTCCGCTTTCTATTTCTTAATGAGTAAAAGGATAAATTTTAGTTAAGCAAGCATGCATTACATAGCAGACGAAGGGACATTGTTGTCAAAAACGCCGCTGAATTGCCTTGTATTGCTGTAAAGGTCCTCTTGGTCATTGTCGTCTGGGACGGGAGGTGGCGCGCGACGTCGTGGTCTCTGCAGACGTTGCGTCAAACCACGTGATCTGCGCTTCTCAAACTTGGCTGCTTTTGGTGCAGGGGGAGGCTCAAATACCTTTAATCAGAATAAATACATACATTTTGAAAAAAAAAGTAAAACAATTGTTAAGGAAGACAACAGACTGTCTAGAGCGTGTTCACGAAACTCTTAAATTAAAGAAATAACCGCAAGATAGCGTAGCCACTTTATAGTGTAGAATAAAATAAAAAGTTTTTTTTTTCAAGAAAATTTAAAAATGAAAATGTGATCAACAATCAACAACTAGTTTTGACTTTGAATCTTTTTCATCAGGTAAGGGTAGTGGTGTTCAAAGCTAATGAGTTATGTAAATGATATACAAATACTGTACGTACTGGAGGTTCGTATATTTCGTCATCATCGTCGTCATCATCTTCTGCCGCCGCTGCTTCCGAGGTTCGTGGCGGGCGAGTGACGCTGGGACTGCCATTCGGTTTTCCGTCCACAGGGGACATTTCTATGCCGTTCTTTTTCTCGATCGTATCAAAACTATCCCCTTTATCAAAAAAGAAATTAAGAGAAAAAATGCAATATTTACATTGTCATTACATAAGGGATTTTCTAAATTCAAAATATACCATTCAAAATCAAGAAAATTTTATCGAACACTACCTTGTATAAAATTGTCATCCTGCAGAGGGTCAACACCAAAGAAATTGGTGACTAGTTCCGGATATCGGAGATCGAGGATCCAGATAATAACACCCAATACAATGCATAATAAACCTAAAAATCATTTAATTATATATGTTGTATATCAATATTAATTTAGAAAAGGAACAATGGCAAATTTTCACTATAAAGAAGAATTAAACAAAACTGTCCAAACCTGTGATCAAATTTAAATAAAAAGACGGTCCGAAATGAAATTCGAGCTTGTGTTCGGCACTGAACGGAATTAAAAGTTCGTTAACATTTCTTATGGTGGCCCAGAGAATATTGGCAATGACCATGACTCCGCCGGTCAACATGAGGAAATACGCGCCATATTTCAAAAGAATGAAGAAAAGGATAATCGTCAGGACCCAGAGAGGGAGGGCCAACCTGAAAAGTGAGGGGAACAGTAAAATAAGTATGACGTAGAAAAGGGGTAATTTGGGAAAAAAATAGCTATTAATTTACAGGTAAATAAGAATATCTAATTTGAAAAATATTATATTAAAATGAAATAAAATATCTTAAAGTATAATGCGTACTCACCACATCATGATATGGGCGTACCACCCTGCTTGTCTGTAATGACGCCCCCATCTGATCCCCTCCCCGTCAAATATAAAATACTCGGCAATCCAGATAATGGGAAGTGGGGTTCCTCTAAACTGAGCAGAGCGAAACTCTTGTTGAAAACGACCAGCTATGATGATAAAAATAAGAAAAATATAGAAGAGTGGTTTTTTTTGTCTTGTATATTTTCGATATCGCAAAGATTTTTGATAATAACAAAAGGAATCTCTGCACACCTTTCTGTAATATTCAGGTTATTTTACCGTTAGTTGTTCTACTTACAAAATATACCAAATCCTATTCTGCCCTGCTCCCATCTCCAGTCAAAGTGTTCGTTGTAGTTTATGGTCTCATTAAAAGGACCGCGGTTTTCGCCCTCAGCTGGAACCAAAATTTGAATTCAACCAGAAGTCTCTGTCGAGACTGTAGCTCTACTGGTTTGTACTTATCAAAAACCATTGCACTATTTTATGTATCTTTGTGTAGTCTACTTGTGTGCCAACTTATTTTGAAATCAAACTAAAACTGTAGAAGGAGTAGCGTTTTAAAGGAATTTCACAGAAATTCTATTTTTAGTAACCATCTTAGTAATATTTATCTGTTATCAACAGAAAATCTACTTTAGCTATACCTATCAAAATGCAAATATCTAAAAGGAAAAACACAAGTCATTACAAAGTCCACAAGGCAGTAGACATACAAAGTACCCCTAGCACTCCATACCTGTTTGAATTCGTCAATGTCGATTTGGTAACACCATTCATCGAAATCAAAAACCGATGCACTATTCTATGTATCTTAGTGTAGTCTACTTGTGTGCCAAGTTATATTGAAATCAGACCAAAACTGCAGAAGGAGTAGCGTTTTAAAGGAATTTCACAGAACATTCTATTTTTAATAACCATGGCAACACCGTTCATGGAAATCAAAAACCGATGCACTATTCTATGTTTCTTAATGTAGTCTACTTGTGTGCCAAGTAATATTGAAATCAGACCAAAACTGTAGAAGGAGTAGCTTTTTAAAGGAATTTCACAGAGAATTCTATTTTTAGTAACCATGGCAACACCGTTCATCGAAATCAAAAACCGATGCACTATTCTATGTATCTTAGTG
>PRKT01000049.1:1168010-1208258 GCA_003671525.1 Saccostrea glomerata
CCCCCCCCCCCCCCTTATGCAAAAAAAATAATTAAGCATGTCAGAAAGTATGGTTTTATACAGTTGATAACAATCCATCAGCTATCCTCCAGGTTTGCTTTTAACTTCTAGTTTTATCCTTAAGTTTTTTTTTGTTTTTTTTTTTATAAAAGAGTGAAACTCCTAGAAATAACAGCTTTCAAATGAAATGCCTCCAATAGCCCTCCATTGTGTACTCAAAATTTTTCAATTTTTAAAAATTTTCTATAGATGCATATTTTTTAACCAATGTGGCCACCATTTAACATGTTGCAATGTCAGAATTAATACCCCCCCCTGCCCCTGAAAAAAAAATTCAGATGAAATGATCTTGATCTGTCTACCTCTGATCTTTGTCCTAAATTTCAATTCACATTAACAAATCACCTTTACGTTCAACAGTTCAGAGTTAAGTCAGCAAACTTTAAGTGATCAAGAAAATTCAGAAGAGTCCGATGTGTAAGTTCTTTAGATGAACCAGTAGCTAGCATGTGATGTGTTTAAACCTCGTGTTCATAGCTGTGTGAACATGGTTGAATGCTGTGTTTATACCCTTTTGGGGCACTAGGTATTTTGAACTTCAACCAACAATGCATGATTGATGAATGAATATTTGATTTTCTTGAGCATGGTTAGGACCGGTTGGTTAATTGCTATTGCCAGATAATGATTAATGCATGCTCAGACAAAAATTTACTATTTAATACAATAAATGTACTAGAGGTACTATAGCATGATGTAAAAAAAAAACTGACTGTATTTAATTAATGATCATTAAGATCAAGAAAGAATATACCGATACCGGACACATTTCCCCCATTTCAATCACTTGGTCAGTAACTAATGCATTGATTCACAGTCAACAAAAAGATTCTTCAAAATAATTGCACAGTTTAAGTCTTTCTTTTTTTTCAAAGATTGAAACGAGTGGCTTAATTTTGCCTTGGAAATTATGATTTTAGTATCACTTGGTGAATACATGTATTTGTACATTTATTATACATGGCATTCTTTGAATTCTTTCGAATTCTGCACCAAGTTAGAAAGTTACACATAATTATTTTATACATGCATTAAGTATGCAAAAACCATTTGTTCAATTTGAATTCATCCTTACCATGTTTTTGGAAACGTTTTCTCCCTTCCAAAGCTTTGGCTTCTGATGTGAGTTTTAGATGTTGATTTTTATGTTACAGTGAATACAATACTAGGTATACAATACCTTAAGTATTGAATCATTTTGACAAACAACATTATTTCTCAGAAATCATATGAAACTTAATTCACCAATAAAGATATTTAATTTGTGCCACATATTATTATAGTAAGAAAATAAATAAATAGTTACATAATTTTTTAAAACTTAACTGTTTATCCATGTAGTTAGCCAGAATGTTTGAGTAGGTTTTAGGTTAGTTTTATATAGCTGTAAAACATTACATGTAGCAGGTATCACTGAAAAACAAAAGGTCAGTTTTTCAATTTTTAATAGAACAAGACAAAGTCAAAAGGCCAATTCTCATTTACTAAAGCATATCAATGATAGTTTAATCAGCTGAGCTTACTTTTGTTTACAAATATAAGGAAGCACATGCATAGAAAATATTACAACTTTTGCTCTAGCATTTAAAATAGTGTAACTTGCTTTATGTACTAACAATTTTATTATGACACCCTTTTCATCAGAAAAAGCCCCACCAAAGGAGCCGGGCGGAGAACCCCCACCCCCACCACTACCAAGAGACTGGCCACTGATAGCGCAGATAAGTGAGTCATTATACTACAGTATAATACCATTGTGTAGAGTCATTATATATTGGTGATTGAATATTTGTATATATTATTGGTGAAGGTTGCAACCAAAAGCTGATGTAATGGTGAAATCTTTCTTCTTTCAATTTTGAGTTTGGAATGATGTCAGGAATCTTTTATCTGCAAGTAATTATATCAGAAGAGGAATATTTTGGAGCCTTAAATAATTTTTTAAGACACTAATTTCTTTGGTTCTTTATCATATAGAAGAGTAATTCTGCATTGGTTTTGTAATGTATCAGATAGTATTATTTAATTAAATGTCTTGCTTATTATTGCAATTCATATCTCCCATTGATACGGAGAAGGGTTTACATGTTTTATAGGCTAATGGCTTATTGGGTTCATACCTGATACATTTGGAAGCATTGTTCTTCTAGGCTTTTTTACTAAGACACATATAACACTGAATTTGTTTAATAAATGTAGCATGAAACTGATTAGCATGTTTAGCATGCCAACTGATTTGTTTCCATATACCTTGATATGATTTCAGAATAGCATTGCCAGATGCAGAAAGGTTGGCAATACGTTCTTAGTGTTGAGTTGAATTGTGAGAATTTTATGTTCAATTTTGTCTGTTTTTATTGCATGCATGTTTTTTTATGAAGTTTTTTATGAGATAATGTTATCATACATAAAAACGTTATTACAAAATGTGTGGATGATAAAATGTGTGAGTTGATTGATTTGATTAGGTTATTGAATTAATTTTACATTTGAGGTCTTTTTTTCCCCTGCTGCTTTAAAGTCCACTAGTTCTGTTTTTTTTTGTAAAGAAAAGTATATATTTAGATGCATCTTAGTAGAAGGTTTTTTTTAATTACACACTGCCTTAGAATCTAGCAAAGTTAGATTTGCACTTTTTTAATACCAAATTTATGTTGTTTTTCAATTGCCGCTTTAATACCCACCTTATGGAAAATAAAATAATTAATCTGAAATTTGTATAGTATGATGTCCCCAACTATGTAACAGTGGTCAAACTTGTTGGGCTGTTTAATAAAATTAGCTTTTCTTTAATTCCAGACCATACCTTCTTGTGGAATTGGCCAGGTTTTGTGTTGAGTTAGATTTCCCAGACTTGGCACAAAACTGTGTGGATCATATGAAAACCTGTGTTGTAAAGGTAAAAAGCTTTGTTACAGCTAAAATCTAAAATGTATACAGTAATCACTCATTTGTCAGGCACTCCTTCCTCATTGATAAGGTATACCTCCACCTGTATCTGTCCATTTCCACTCCTTTTTTTAAGCTTGTTTCCCCCTGTATTTGCACATTTGACTGCTCATTCCCCATCTCTCTGTCTATTTGTTTGCCGGTTTCTCCACTTTCTCCCTTGCTCAGCAGCTTGCTCCATTTCTCTGTCTATTTTCCCCTCTCTACATCTGTTTTCCTGATTCCCTCTCTATATGATTCAGTAAAATAACAAGCGTTTTAATTCTCTCCCTAGTATTTCTACAGTAATGTTTGTGATTGGTTTTGTAGGACCCCAGTTTTTACCTGGAGTTGGAGTTTTTACAGTGTGAGCTGATGGTCAGAAGTCTAGGAGACAAACAGGAGACCTTCAATAAATCTGTTGTGGATGTATGTCTAGTTGATTATATCTATCTAAACTTCCATATTTATATTGACAGAAAATAAAGTTGATAAATGGCATCATTGCAAGATATATATATTAATATACAGTTAATTCTCCAATCATTGCCATCTCAAAATCATAATGCATATATATCATTTAAATGAATTTATCATACATAAGAAATTGCAGGAAAGTGTAAAGCACTCAAACAAAATGTTTGTTGTTAACAGCTGAGAATACAGGCCATTAAGAGGTGTGAGGAGACGATAATGAATGCCATCAGACAGGGGGACCCTAATGTGATACAGGCCGGCTGTGTGACCCAGTGGAACCTTATCATCCCCCTCCTACAGCCAAACCTCCGTAAACATGTCAGGAAACCCCTCACCCTGCTGGCAGAGGCCCTGGAGGATATACAGAGGTACAGGACAAACATAACAGAGGGAAAGAGAAAAAAAATTATATTAAAAGTCAAAGGACCACTTCGACAGATCATCTATGAGATTTATCACCAACAAAATGTAGAATGCATATTTTTTGATATGTTTTCTGTGGCAATCTTTTCTGCAAGTTGTTACAGCAATTTATAACCTACCTTCATGCAACGTGGTTATCAGGTGATAAGACTTGATTTTCTCCTTTTTAGCTTGTTAATCAGCCTGAGGTGTCAAATTCACACAGAACTCTCCAAATGTGAGGAAGACCAGGAACAGATTCAGGTTGCCATGGAGCACCTCAGAAAGGTACACAATAGTTTCAGTGCTTCTATTTTGTAGTAAGCAATTCTTGTATGTTAACCATTGTCTTATTTCTGTTCCACCCCTTTGTTTCTAGGCCCTTTCTCTGGATGATGGTGGTCTCTATAAAGAGAGACTGGAGGTAGCTCTGCATAGGCTAGATCTCCGATCCCAACTTTACAAGCAGCCAGAAAGAGCAGAAGACATTGCGGCCATGATTATTGAACAAGTAGGTTACTGTCATAAACAAGTAGGTTACTGTCATAAACAAGTAGGTTAAAGTCATAAACAAGTAGGTTAAAGTCATGAATAAGAAGGTAACTGTCATGAACAAGTAGGTTACAGTCATGAACAGTAGATTATTGCAGTATGTTTAGCTTAGGACAAGAAAAGAATCTAAAATGAACAGTCACTGTGGTTGCAGGACTTCTTTATTGCTTTATGTAATACAGACAGTAAAATAAAAGAAAGTGAAAATTTGATATGAGGTCAAACCGAAAGAAAAACAATTTTTCAACAAGATTTGGATTTTTTTAGGCCAGGAAAGCAGACTCGGGAACAATGAGAATGAAGAGATCCCTGTTGGTGAAGGTGGGGGAGGCCTTGGCCCCCGATGCCTTTCAGTTAGTGTTGGACAGCGAGAGTGACACAAAAGGTAGGGGGAGGGGGAACATTGTACTTATCTTTACATACATGGTTTTCCCTTTGTATATCTGTGAATGTTCATCTATTTCATTTTGCATTGTGCCAGAGCTTCGTAAATAGTTTCTTGTCAATTTAAAAAAAATTGTTCTATGATGTGCTTTTATAGGTCATGCTTATGTATGTTTCTTTTACTTGCATCAATATATATTGCTTACTTTTTGATCCGGATAAAGCAGTTGATTACCATTAAATGTTAAAGATTTTTGTTAAACATTTTCAGATGTTCTTTTATTATTGAGTAAGGGAATAATTAAAAACTGCATGATTATAAGTATTAAAACTAAGATTACAGCATGAAAATAAATTGATAGATAACTTAAAAACAAAAATTATTTTAGGAGTGACTTAATACACAACTATCACCAGTTGTAATAATTTGCTGTACTTCATGCTAACTATCTAAGGTTTGAAAACCAAAAGCTTATATAATGTTTGAAAACTAAAAGCTATTACCATATTTGCTTTCAATATAAAACGGTTACCACAAATTTCTTTGCATTAATGTTTATTAAGTATAATCTGCTTGAACAAATATGATATGCTTTTTCTTGTGTTTTCACTCTTTATTTTATGAAATGTGGACTGTTATTCATGCAGCATAGTTTTTAACATATTTATTGCTTGCTTTTATTTCAGAAAAAAGTTCAACTGAAAACAAAAAAGGTTTTAGAACACACTCAAATTTATATCAAAGTCATTGATGCTTGTTTCCAGATTCTCGACCTTCTAAGACGTACAAAATCTCCTTTGAATGGAAAATTGAATTTTCATTAAATAATAGGCTTTGTCTTTTTTTGAAAATCTGGAAACAATCCTTGATGACTACTATTATGGTTATAGTTCTGTTCTATCAGCCTGAAAAACTAGGTTTGGTGTGACTTCAGTCTTTATGTTTCAATAGTCCTATCACTTGAATCCAGTATTCAAGGAAAAAAAGTCTTCTCTAGCAAAAAATAAATGAATAAATAAAATAAAATAGGTTTATTGTCTTTAAGGTCATACGCAATGTAGTTTGAACTTTATTGGGTCCTTCCCTGGAGTTGAAGAGTTCCACTAAACGAAGGACCCGTGTGCAATACTTTTAATGTCTATATATGGATTTGTATACCTCTTCTAAAACAATATTCGATGAAAAAAAATCTGGAATTTATGTTTTGTAATTTTTGTGCATTTTTCTTTGAATAATGCAAAATTTTTCACAATTTGATATCTTTTCAAAACCCCTGGTAACGCATGCTGATTTTTTGTCAAGGAACATGTAATGGTATTGTAAGTTTAAATTTAGAATATCTTGAAAAATTATCAGTAGGTGAGTTACGTTGCGTATGTCCTTAATAGTGATCCATTTAGTTCCTTTGAGTATACCTCAATTCTTTTAGTTCTTAAGTGAAACTGTAGAGTCCATATATATTCTTTGTAGTAAAGTTCTAATTAATGTGAACTTTGTCAGCAAGCACCTACTACAATCAGAAATTCTGTTATTATGGAAATAAGAATGTTGACACAGAACCATAGAACAGGACTTAATCAGAAAAGATCAATAAACCATTGCATGTAGTTGCAAAGTTTATACAAAAAAATCTAGATGCACCATTAACAGTTTAGATGGGGAAAAATTTTATCACATGTATTCTAGTACATGTATCATTATTATGTGTTCATATACTGTAGTTCAAAGCTACTGGGTACCTGTAAAAAGTGAAGGTGTACATTTAACACTGTAAAAAGAAAACATAGATTGATTTAAAGAATTATAATGCCCTCATATGCATTAGAAAGTAGTTTTTAAAATTCAGAATTGAGTAATATTGTATTAGATAGTTTACATAGTTCCTATAAATTTTATTAAATGTATTGAAATAAGTATTTGGAAAAGTAGGAAATTGAAAGAATTTTGCACACTCTGTATCACCCAACATAGATACCAAAAGAAAAGAAAAGAAAAAAAATAACATAGAATGTCTAAATATGATTTACTACTTAGTCTTTTTGATCATAGATGTATCAGTAGATTAACATTGTGTAATTATGAAGAACAGAGAATTTGAGGATTTTTTTTTTTTTTTTGCAATAAATTGAAAATTTAGTTTGTTCACATTGCATGTTATGGTGTTCCTTAGATTTAAATTTTTTATTGGAGCAAAATCTGTTTTTTTTTTCATTGTTTGCATGATTACAATCAAAGAAATACCCATATATTGCATACATAACTTTTTATGGTCAACAATATTTCATCTTTGTTCATTTAATTATTTTACCACTGGATTTATGGAAAACTCTTTAAGATCCAGTCTTTTAACATTGGCATTGGCATTCTTTAATCACTATAATTTGATTGTTGGATATTTGTGGGGAATAGACTTTCTTTTCTCTCTTTTTTAGAACACTACATGTATATTTAAAATTATTGTACAGTACATGAATCATTTCTGTTTCTATCAAGCCACATTTAATGTTCCTTTTAATCAGCTGTTGGAGGAGTTACCTGCCCTTAATCATGGGTCACACAATGTATTAATATTTTATCAGATGTCACAGGAGGCAAAGCCCCTCAAACAGCAATCCAGAAGCTGGCAAACAAGGCTCGACAGTTCAACAAGTGTGTGAGGAAAGCCGAGGGACATCTGAAGAGACTCGGGGACGAAAACGACAGGGAAAGGTACGCATCAGCAAATGAGTCAAGTCTTAAAAGATAGGTCAAAGATGTATTAAAAATCTGGCATTCCGACTAGAAAGTTTTTCTGTTATTAACAGAGTAGAAACATTCAGAGTTGTTACATATTTTTTTTTATAGAATCATAATCCATTTTTTTTAAATTTATGTTTTCAGCATTAAACAAATTTTGTTTATATCCTACAATAGATATTTGATAATATCTAGTTATGCTATAGAGGTCTATGTTGAGTTAAAAGATACATTTTTATTTGAATACATCATCGTCCTTTTTTTTAGAATTAAGAACTTGTTTTAAATACCAGGGTACATTCATTTATACCAGGTACATGTATTAATGATATAAAGTAGATTGATTTGTGAATGTAATTTTCTTTTTACTTATAAACAATTAATTGGTTCCAGAGTTGAAAATGATAGAGAACAGTTAAGTATTGTGTGATAAACTATATGTACATACAGCTAATAAAAAAAAATTCATTTGCTTAGTCAGCTGTTCGCATTGATGTGTTGTAGCTTTCAAAAAATTCATATTCATTAAATTCATAGTACTGGTATGTACAATACATGTAAAAATTATTAAACCTAACTAAATTTGAATAGAGAATAGAGACTTTGAGTCTGTAAATTGAACTACCCCAGTCCATATAATAAATATTAACTTTGAAATAAACTATAATTTAGATTATAGTATAAATTGTATTATTGTAGAATTTTAATTAGTGCTGCATATTTACACAATGTAAATTATTTGATTTTCAGCAAGATCATTAATTCACCCTATTTATCATCAAAGGTTTCTTAAAGAATAAATAGATGAAAATTTATTTTATATTTTTAAAAAGTTAATAAGTGTAATACACTTGAAATACATTATGAAAACAGGAAATACTAATGTCATTGACAGCTGCAACTTTTAATTCATTAAATCTTTTAAACAAATTCACTGCATTAAACTCTAAGTGTTTGAACTAATGATATGCATGAAATATGATAGTCTTTGACTAAAATTTTTAGAATTTTATGAATTTCAGGAACATTTTTTATAAGGTCAGGAAAAATCCCACTTCCTACATAGTCTTACATGTAGATCTTTTTCAATCCTTGAATCTTATATTGAAATAAGATTACATTGAATGATTTTCAGAGCGAGACTCTGGGGAGACTTGGCAAAGACGGCACGAAAACAGGAAGTGTGGGATGTGTGTCGAGTTGCTGCCCGATTCTGTCTCCTTTATGATGATGGACGATGGAAGAATGTCCCACCCCCCAAAATGGAAAGGTATGACTAAGAAATAGGTTTAATTATATAACTGAATAATATTAGGTTTTTAAGAACATGAATATATTGCAGCAGTAATTTTATGTTGGTCATAAAGCACAATGGCACCTTGTAAATCCAGATGACAGTCACTTCTGGATGATAAATTTGAATACATATAGTGCATTTTTCATTTACAAAGCTTTTACAAAGGGGATTCAGTGATATGACAGGTTTATCTATCCTCTGCATAGATTTGAATTCATAATAAAATATTCAAATATTAAATGTATCATGATTTGTTCTTCTGAATGATTTAAGATGTGGTAAATCTCTTTTGAAATTTAATTTAATCCCTATTGTTTTATTTGTGGTGATAGCATAACGTAAGTATAGATAAACTGCATGCTCTGTGACGTGAAAGCTAGTCAGTTGTTCAATAGAAATCATGAAAAATGTCATTTCTCAGCTATTTCAGTCAGCTATTTCAGTCAGCTGTTTCAGTCAGCTGTTTCTTCCTGCAGTGTGCTGTGGCATAAACTGTGATCCTATGCTTTTTATCTTTGTCATTTACATTGCATGTACCAAATTTGGTATTCACTGAACTAGTGAAGTTTGAAACATATATAGGATATTTGAATTGTTTATCCATTGATATATTGTCTTCGGTGACAGAAAATCTTTGCTAGAATACGTAGTAATATCTTTTCATTTTTGATAGAATGCATAGTAAATATTTTGTTTGTCTCTAAATTTCTTGTGATACCTGTGTGAGAATTTGAAATATTTATATTTTTGTAATGCATGAATATTACAAAATGTATTCAAACCAGTCAAAATTTACAAACTTTTACATAAATATACATGCATATATTTTTAGCCCAAAACCTTCAGAGAAGGCCAAGACTCCGGCGCCACCTGTTGAGCAGTCGACCACTACAGCCGGGGGTGAAGTGGCTCCCTCTACTGTTGACATGTCAGACAGGAAGAGCCGCATGATGACCCAGCAGTCCATGGGAGGCAGTCGACCCACAAGTCCAGAGCGGACCGTACCACTGTACGACAAAGATCTCATAAGAATGCTGGCAGAAGTCGCCTTCATTCAGGGGGAGGTAACTGACATCAGTAACTTTGTTTCTCTACTGCATTGATCTTGGAAACTTTAAAAGCCTAGTAGGTAAATGTGTATGTCTAGCAGAAAAGAGAAACTACTATTGTCCTTTTTAGGCTACTGTACATTTGTTAAGGACAGAAGGTGTCCAGCTGAATGACATGCCTATCCCACCAGTGGATAAGAGCAAACGACCCAAAGGTTATGTCGCCAAGAAACCAGAGGAGGATCCAGACTGGATTGAATATTGGTAATTATTGACTTTATATTAAAAAAATCATTTCAAGTAGAATTTTAGTATGGTCTTTGTGCCACTTAAATTATCAGAAATTGAGACCATATGGACAAGTCTTATGTGTGTAAAGAAATTATGAAGTTATTGTTTGATTCATCTCCTGTCT
Organism: Saccostrea glomerata; assembly: GCA_003671525.1. NCBI lineage: Eukaryota > Metazoa > Mollusca > Bivalvia > Ostreida > Ostreidae > Saccostrea > Saccostrea glomerata. The sequence goes on from PRKT01000049.1 coordinate 1,178,312, forward strand.
TATCAAATTAAATAAAATTAAAAGTTTATTATACTGCATTAAATCAAAAATTTACCTGAATAATAATCCTTGACAGTGATTGGATAAAGTCTTTGTCAGCTGACACCACTCAGAGTTTCCTGAGGGGTCTGGAGTTGGGGGTGGAGCTAGAGGAACCTTGGCTGGTGTGCAGTGCTGCAGCTTATATCTGGAACTATAACAATCATGTTCTGACCCAGAGGAGGCATAGAGAGGTCATGGACACTTTGACAAAGGTCGTAGAGGGCATAAAAAAAGTGGGGCATGATGGGTAGGTCAGAAGGTCATAATGACCTTATTGAATGCATTGTATTTGATTTCAATAGGTAGGAATTATGAAGTGAAGAATATAATAATTTTAGATTGGTACATGTACAGTGTACATTAAATTTTTGCTGCATAAATTTAATTTCATCTTCCTCTTTTTTCATGATATTTATTTTCTACATATTTTATGTCCTTTAATGCAAATTTTTGTTTGAAAATTAGAATTTTATAGAGCAGTTTTTGAATATTTTGTCTTAATCTAAACAGAGAAACCATGATGTTGGTAAACATTTGTGGGGCCCTGGCCTTCGCTTTGATGTGCCCCTGGATACCAGATGAACCAGTCAAAGAAATGCAAGAGCCCTCCTCTCCCTCCCCCACAGCAGCCCCATCCCCAGGGGCAGGGAAAAAGGGGGGTAAAGGAGGACCACCTGCTGCTGCCTCCCCAGCCAAGGGAAAAGCCCCTCCTCCCAGCAACCAGGTCACCATCAGCCCTGACGCCATACCTGACCTCAAAAAAGCTATTGAAGTATGAAAATCATTTCTGTTTATTAAACTATTGAAGAAGAGTAAACTATTGACTATAATTGATTAAAGCGTAGTAATTTCAAAGGAAAGAAATAACTTCCTTTGCATATGCTACTAGCTAATACTTAAAAGTGAACAAGGAAACATATTACTTTTATTCTTTCATAGTACATTGATTTTGATCAGTTTTAGGGGGAATCTTCAGGGTGTTTTTTTTTCTATTTAGCTTAAAAATGTTGATATTTATATGATTATCATCAAGCACCAGTGTACCTTGAAAATGCTTAGAAAATATATTTTGAAGATCATTGTAAACATCATCACATAAAGAATAGAACATCTATGTCTAATGGTATTTGTAGGTATGTGACTATGCTATAGAAGTAACCAATGGCAGTAAGGAGGCTAATGTTGTTCCTATCGGAGTGAGACAACCACTGCTTCAGACCTGGGTACTGGCAAAACAGATGGCTCAACAGCAGATCCCCAAGACACTGGGAGCTGATGATGAGGTAAAAAATGTGTCAGAACTGTAGATCTGTAATGAGAATTTGTAGGCTCCTAGATATAGACACTGTAAGGAGAAGAAGTATTAATGTGTGTCAAGGGCTACTGGGCTAGTAAATCTGCCAAGGTTCAGTGTCCCAAATTTTTCAATGGAGCTTAAACAGATTTCTTGCTATGCTTGTTCATCAGTGAAATACATTAGAAGGATGTTAAAATTTGATCAGCTGTCTAGATATATTTTTATGCGCCCGGATCGATAGATCCGAGGCGTATATTGTTTTTGTCCTGTCTGTTTGTCTGTTTGTCTGTCTGTCTGTTGTCAACTTTAACCTTTGCCATAACTTTCGAACCATGAAAGATAGAGACTTCATATTTGGTATGCATACTCCACCAATGAAGTTCTTTCAAATGACACCAAGGTCAATGACCTTTTGACCTTGACTGTGACCTATTTGCTAAAAATAGCTTTTTCGAATTTTCGCCATAACTTTTGAATCATGAGAGATGGAGACTTTATATTTGATATGCATACTCTACCAATGACGCCCTTTAAAATGACACCAAGGTCAATGACCTTGTGACCTTGACTGTGACCTTTATGCTAAAAATAGATTTTACAAACTTTCTCCATAACTTTTAAACCAAGACAGATAGAGACTTCATATTTGGTGTGCATACTCCACTAATGAAGTTCTTCAAATGACACCAAGGTCAATGACCTTGTGACCTTGACTTATCTTCTGAAAATATTTTTTTGAACTTTGTTGCCATTGGGCACATAGTGTTTCACAAACACATCTTGTTCTGTTTTTAGCCTTACTCTGAGGGTCAGAGACAGATGACCAGGGCTATTGTAGCAGTAGAGTTGGTACATGTGTCCAGGAATGGAATCATGGAATTCAAAGAGGCACCAAATTGCAATGAGGTATAACACAAAGAACATCAACAAAGATAATCAATAAGCATGTATTTACATAATGATACGTGTACAGTATCTGTCATTTATTTCTAGTGTTATAACCATTTAGATTAATACATGTTTTTATGTGTTTTGTTAATCCCTAAAAGGAAATCTAAATATTACCATATCAGTTTTCAACTTATGTATTTCACTACAACTGAAGTTGAAGTATAAATTAATAACATTAAGATTCTTAGCTTAACTCAATAGGTAACTTAATTTTGTTTTAACATAAGAGCTAATTGATGATTATTGACGTGTCTAGATTGCTAACATGATAGAGGAGTGTAAGTGGTCTGATAAATTTGTGGAGCTACAGCTGTGGACCCGCCTGGCCTCCCTGTCCTTCCAGGCCAAGAACCACCAACTGGTGGTGCGGTGCAGCAAGAAGGCGCTCAGGTTCGCTACGGTGGGCACTCAACCAAAGAACAGGAAAATGGACGCGTAAGTCACAGCTACCAGCTATTACAATATTTGAAAGAAACCTGAAATTAAAGTTTTATAATCAATCTGAAACTGAAATTATAGCTGTCATTTTAAGCATCAATGCGAAGCAACTTTTAAATCAGTTGAATGTTGATGTTTTTCTTACTTTAATATTTGACATTTTATTTTGTTCTGTGTCACAATATTTTATTTCAATTAGATATTATTTGTTATTTAACTGATTTTCTTTCAGTCACCGCTATGCGGTGGAGCAGGAGATGCTGTCCTACGCCAGTGGTGTGTTGGGTCAGAGTCTGATAGACAACATGTCTGGTAAGAACGCCATCAGACGCGAGGCTCTGGAGGCATTCCTCAACAGCGCAAGGTAAAGTATCTCAGGAAAAAGCCTAATTAACAACATAGATTATACCCTGAAAGCATGAAAATTTAATGATGATTTAAAAGTGTCTAAAGTTTACTGAAGTCATATTGTATGATTTTTATGTATGCATATAAGAAATCCTGTATCATAAAAATAACATATTCTCAATCTGTAGTTATCATATTATATTATTTTCCAGATTTGCAAGAAATGCTGAGAATTATGATCTAGTTATGACAGCTGTTCGTCACTATTGGAATGCCTGCCTTCCTCTCGTCAGCCAACCAATAGAAAGAGAACTTCTCAGAGAGCCAATCAAAGTCATGCTGCAGTGTATAACAGCCACAGCAGAAAAGGTCAAGAAGACTGAGGTATACCTCTTATGCTTCGGAAGGGAAGGGAGAAGACTGTCAAAAGATTGCGTTTCTTTTACTTCAGTTTCCCCAAATACATGTAGATGAAATTATGTCTTCAAATTTTTCATACAAAGTCAAGTTGAATTAATTCATTGAGGTTGTAATAAGATTAGTTTTGAAGTTAATTTGAGATATTTTACAGGTGCATGTTGCATGTATATAATCGAAAATGTCAGATAAACATACTAATCCAATTTTGACAGAGAAATCCTTTTTATATTTATAGGAGAAGACAGAGGAAGATGAAGAAGAAGGAGGTGAAGATGATCAGGGTGTGGAGACGGCCCCGGAGAAACCGAAGAGTTCCACCATCGGCAGTCCCGAGGATGACCTGACTCTGAGGGCCTCCATGTATGGGGTCCTTTTCCAGTCTTATGCTGACAAGGTAAGCTTACATAAAAACAGTTTCCCAATATTGGGGTAGTAAGAAAAAAAACAACCTATAAAAACCAATTCAAAGTCTTACATTTGGTATGTACTAAGCATGAGTGATAAATTTTAAATGGATTTATACTTAATAGTTAGTCATTTTTATAAGACATTGTCTTAAAGAAAGGTGATTTTTTAATCCTGAAATATATTGGAGAAGTAAGATAACTTTAAAATTCAATAATTTTTTGGATTTCTTTTTTTAATCAGCAACAATGGGAGGAGGGTCTTCAAGCTATGGACCAGGCCATTAATGACATGCCACGAACCAAGCACAGATTGTAAGTGTATTGTCAAAGTATGAACCAAGCACAGACTGTATGAACATTGAACCAAGCACAGATTATAAATCTAATGCCTAACTCTAAATGACACTGATTTACAAAACATTTCTGCTGTATTTTCTGCTATATTTTCATAGCATTGAAGTTGGTTTAAAGAAATAAAACTTGAAAAACTTGTAATTAAAGTGCTCTATTTTGTCAAATTGATCCTTTTTTAAAACTTCTAAAATATCATTATAAAGATTATGATGTTATAAATTGCCAAAAAAAAAAATTGAATAATTAATCTAATAACTGTCTTTTTTTGTAGATTGATATTTAAGCACAGGGTGATGACCAAAGCAAAACTAGGACGAAGAGTTAATATGGATATACAGAAATTCAAGGTACTCTTAGAGATTATTTTGTTTCTTCTGTCATCACAGTTAATCTTCTCTAATAACATTTAGTTTTGATGAAATTCAAATGTTTCAAAATTAAAATAAAAATTTTAAAATTATTGATATTGCATCTAACATATAATATTTATGTATATTCAATCCAAATATTGATATATATCAGCTCTTTGGAAGAAGAGTAAGTGAAGTCATTTGAAAAAAATTGTTTTCATCTTGATTTTATTAATTTACAGAAAATTGCTGTTTTTGTTTTTTGATGCAATGTTTTATTTCCAGGAAGTTATTGTTGATTTTATTATAGTGTTCATAGAAGTGTTTTGATTTCACTAGGTATATGCTTGTCTTATATCAAATGTTGATTTTATAGTAGTGATTGTGTTTTCTTCAGTTTCATATGCATTTGAAGATAAATGCAGATATAAAGATATATCATTATGGTTTGATAAATGACGTACATTTCCAGCTTTGATTTTATTTTTTTTGAAAGGGGGGAGGTGGGTTGATATGAGCATTTTCAAAATTATGAATTGTTTAATTTGATTCTAATAAATGTGATGTTTTGTTGCATCTGCAGGAAGAGGTAAAACAAACGGATTAGAAACTGTAGCTTGAATAAATGACAATAATTATAATAGAGCTTACACAACACAGATGCTAAGATACATACTGACACTGCCTTCCTGCAAATTGTGTGTCCCTCCATAGCATAGAAAATAAAAAGTTTCTGTTGAAGTTTCTATATGTTTAAAATAACAGGAAATGCATGGCAATGTCCTGATATTATGGGGTAAAATGATGTACTGCTTAGCACCAGAGAATGTCAGTGGTTAAAATGCAGTCAGCACAACCCAATTATTAATTCCCTCAAAGCTTGTTTGGCTTATATTTATTTTGAGATTTGTTTGCAAGAATTTATACATATCAAGTTTAAGACAAAAAGGCAGAATGTACCAGTAATAAAAGAGATATATTATAGAAAGTGTCTAAAATTTTTAAAATGGGGCTATTTGATGATTTCATTTTCCAACTCTATCAGTAGGATTTACGTGTAGTTGAAAAGCTCTGTTTGAATTTCCAGTGATTAACATTAAAATCTGAATTTAATAAATATATATACTTCATGTATTAAATATGCAAGTCTGGAATGTTTTTTTTTTACAGTGACTGTAGAGGATATAAACACTAATTTGTGACACGATAGCGGTTTTTTTCTTTGAAGTTTACTGTTCTGTATTAGCAATACAGAACGAGACTGGTGGGCGGAGCTACTTTCCGTTCTGTATCAGCCCTGTATACAGTATTGTATTTGCCAACTATTCTGTATCTAAAATACAGCACGGTCTAAAAACAAATCTGATTCAATTTAGCAAAAGCACGTACAAATAGTAAATGCCGATGTTTTCCTATTATAAATTTTGGGGAAATAGCCGGTATTTTCCTGAGAATGTAAAATGTCAAAGTTTCTCAATCACTTTTTAAAAACTTATTCCACGAAGAATCTACACGTAATTTTGATCCAAACTAAAAGGAAAATTCGCAATAACGGAAAACATCCTCTGTACTTAATTTAGATCCAAACAAAACGGAAAATTCACGGAAAACATCCACTCTCCCCGTGCAAAATCATTCAGGTCCATTTTCCGCGTTTTTTATTTTTTAAAATCCTTCTCGCTGACGACAGCCACACGTCTCTTTCATTTCGTTTCTAATGTCGCAATTCAATTTGAAAATAAAAATTCGTGACATCAAAGTCCATCGAAAAATTTTCTGTAAATCCTGTTTTCGTAAATCCAGTTAAACCGGAATTTTAATACCCCTGAAATATATTATGATAAATCTCCATCTACAATAGATCACAACAATGACGGTTAAATCCTCCAATTTATCCATTAAGACTGACTATCACTCGATTACGTCTACCCCGTTAAACTGTCAAAACTAATCTGACCGAATTTTACGTTTTCCGTGGAAATATATATACTGCGGATGCGTATTCCCCGTCGGGGCCTCGTCTACAGAACTCTAGCGGAAGTTTGGATGCTGCAAAGTTTAAGGTGGGCGGAGCAATTTTTGATTCATCGTGTCACAAATCATTTAGTGAACTCGACAGGTTCTGTATCGTAGATACAAATTTGGGGGTGGAGACTCGTGCTAAAGCACTCGTCCACCCCCAAATTTGTATCTACGATACAGAACCCGTCTCGTTCTCTAAATAATACTTAAAAATAAATAAATGTAATTTCAAAACTCTGTATTTTAGTTTTTATGAGCATCATTGTGAATTTGCTTATTTTGTAAACTTTCATAACTATGTTAAGTGTTATAAGCCTTTTATGTACTTTAAAATGTCAAAGTAAAGCCCTATGTACATAGAGAATCAGTAGATTAGATTCCATTGGATCAAGCTTACAAAGAGAGATAGAGTAATGTTAAGATGTAACCCCCTCCTTGCTTCAGTAATTCAAGTGTTTCCAAGCAATGATAGTTATATATTTGTTAACTAGTGTAATCATGAAATTAGACATTTTAAATATATTTCATTAGAAGCTAATAATACATCGTACAGATTTACATTACTTCTAATGATAAAAGAATAACATTTATCAACTTAATTGTTTTCTTGAGATTGTGATATGAAATTTTGAATGCACAGTATATGGCTATATCCTAACTTTTAGTTCTGTTCTATGATATATATTTTGATTTTATTTTACTAATTTATGCTGATTTCCTGTGACAGGATGAGAGTGAGGATTATGTTGCTCACATGTGGAGAAGGGTTGCCCTGAGCTCAAAAGAAACACTAGAACAGCTGATCTCCTACCAGGCCGCCATTGAGGCCCTGAATGTAAGCAAACTGCACATGTTCATTTTAGTCCTTTAAAAAATGATATGAATTCAAAGTTATATAGATGTACCTATTACTGGAAATATTGATACAATTTAGATCATAATTTTTTCTGTCATTCTTTGTTCATTCCATGACATATCCATCCTTTAGTCCCTGTAAAAAGATTTATGGACTGAAGTAAAAGGCATTGTTTCAGGTAATGCATGTACCGGTAATTGTTCAAAGAAAACATTTCAATGTCTGACTTATTACCTGACCATTTCAGAGTCCAAGCAACGAGTGGCTTAAGGTGGACTACCTGCTGGAGTTTGGACAGTGGCTGTACTCCAATGAGTTCCCCCTCCAGGACGCTGTTGACCAGCTAGAGTGGGCAGTGGACATCATGTTAAACATGAAGACTGAGACCGACCTCAAAAAGGAGGCAGAAGCAGGTCAGAGAATTAGCCTCCTGAAGAGATTTTCTTTTTGATCATTTAATCAGAGACAGTTTTACATATGAGAAAGTCAGCTAAGAAATGCACTTCATACTGAAAATGAGTAAGTCTAGAATAGTATTAGAATCAATATATATACTCACCGTCAATAGAAACGCAACACCCTAATTTTAGGGGTGAAAATTATATACGGGATATAACTATGTACCAAAAAAGTTAGGACATCTTTTACTTTGCCAAATCAGTTATTTAACGGTTGAATGATTTTCATTCCATTACCGGAAGTTGGTTTTTTAGCTCCCTGAACAGAAATCAAAAATTAGCATTTTTAATAAAATTATTGACAATATTTTGGGTTTTCAAGGTTTTGTACCTGTTAATTATAAGTCTTGTACCCAAAGTCCGGAAAAAATATCCTTCTTTCTCTTCCGGATGTGATGCCTGTATTTCCTCAAATTAACTGAAAGCACGCATTTTCATTGCTAATGTTGGAAATTTTCAAAATAAAGAAAAGGGAGAGCTACAGATGCAAATATACACTACATAACGACTTTTCGGGCTCATGTGTTTCAAAAGCATGAATGACAGTTCCTTGACCGGAAGTCCAAGGGTTACTACACTACGCCAAGTTAGAGAAAATTCGACCTCAGTATCTGAAAAACAGGCATTTAAAAAAGGACAAGAATATTTATTTCGCTCAGATTAAGACATTGATAAACTTACTGCATGGTAGAATTCGGGCTGCTTATGTTGTACAAGGCTGACTAGCACGTTTTAATTGAATGGTCGGAAGGGGGGATGTTTTAAAAGTTTTGTGTTACTTTCTAAGTTCTAAAGATAACATTTTAAGTTTAAATGAAGTATCATTGTTTTGTAAATTTACTTTTTAAATTTATGTATTCATTCTTAATCTTATCTTTAAACCTTATAAAGTAACACATAACTCTAAAACATCCCCCCTTCCGACCATTCAATTAAAACGTGCTAGTCCGCCATGTACAATATAAGCAGCCCGAATTCTACCATGCATTAAGTTTATCAATGTCTTAATCTGAGCGAAATAAATATTCTTGTCCTTTTTTAAATGCCTGTTTTTCAGATACTGAGGTCGAGTTTTCTCTAACTTGGCGTAGTGTAGTAACCCTTGGACTTCCGGTCAAGGAACTGTCATTCATGCTTTTGAAACACATGAGCCTGAAAAGTCGTTATGTAGTGTATATTTGCATCTGTAGCTCCCCCTTTTCTTTATTTTGAAAATTTCCAACATTAGCAATGAAAATGCGTGCTTTCAGTTACTTTGAGGAAATACAGGCATCACATCCGGAAGAGAAAGAAGGATATTTTTTCCGGACTTTTAGTATAAGACTTATAATTAACAGGTACAAAACCTTGAAAACCCAAAATATTGTCAATAATTTTATTAAAAATGCTATTTTTTGATTTCTGTTCAGGGAGCTAAAAATCAGCTTCCGGTAATGGAATGAAAATCATTCAACCATTAAATAACTGATTTGGCAAAGTAAAAGATGTCCTAACTTTTTTGGTACATAGTTATATCCCGTATATAATTTTCACCCCTAAAATTAGGGTGTTGCGTTTCTATTGACGGTGAGTATAGAAAGAGAAGGTTAGTTTTTTAAAAAAATGTTTTTAGAAAAGTTTCTGAGTATCCAGTTAAAATATTATTTTCTGTGTATTTTTGTTGACTTATAACCTTCCTTACAACAGCGTTGTCTTCAGTTGATATTAGATCTACCCGTAAGTGTGTTTCCTGTGTATAATGTATAGCATCCAGGGGATGGGCTAGAAGTTTATTGCTTAGCTTTCAAATCTGTGATATAAAATCTACTGGTTCAATGAATTTGTCTTGAAATTTATATTTATGAACAGTTTTCTATATTAGAAAAAATAAAGGGAAAAAGAATTTTAAGATATTTAACAAAATTAATGTATAATGTGGCATGTGTAGTGCTAGTTATGCTCTATACTGTAAAATGCTAAAAAGAAGATTATTTATTATTTTAAAGGAATTATGCATGTAAACCAAATAATCATCATTATTTTTAGTTTTCATGCTCAAAATGCGTACATATCTGTTAAGTAGAACATTAAAGTGGATGAAAAAAACCTTTTTAAACAAATTTAATAAATCTGCATGCAGCACTTGATGGTGTCATAGACACTTCATATGTAGTATGACACGGCATGGTAGGGTGTTATGATGTGTTTTGTTTTGTCGTACACAGCAAAAAAAGGCTCCGCTGCTGGGAAACGTGGCAAAGGTACACAGTCAATGTCAGGCACACTCTTTACTCCCTGCACTCACTGTCTTTTATAGCAAACCTTTTAGTGATGCTGAATTCAATATTTTCTCCCCCCTACTCTCTGTAGAAAAATGTATTTCAGTAAATGAATTACATGTAGATGTATTTTATACAATATTGAAAAACGTTGTTAGATATCAATAAAACTGCAGATCTATCTGGAGTTGCAGAAAACAAAAGGAGCTAATAATCTCCTTTCAGTATTCAATTACATGTATACATTTAATATGAGCATGAATATTCTGTATTACTGTGATTTTAAATAGTGATCATGAATTACCCATTGATTTATATGTGATTTTAAATTATACACCAAAATTAAGTAGTTTTATAGCCTTGCACATTATGTTGTGAACCTATTCTTTTTCACACTAAACTATGAAGATTTATGCATCTTTCTTTAGAAGTTCATGCTTGAATTTTATATTATGTTTTAGCACTCTCTCATATCTTTGTTTTTACTTGTGTGTAGCATCTGATCTTATTTTCCTTATTTGTCAGTAGTTATTATAAGATATACAGTAAAACAGGCTTATAGCAAACAGACTTATAATGAATTGATGGTTTCATTTACCATGACTTTGAAATACTTTAAAAGTACTTTTTTCCATGTTGTATTAATTTACGCTATGTACGAGGTCACAAATTTTCCACGGAAATTTGTCCAAGCGTACTTAAAATAAATGTAAGGCATATAGTGAGAATCTAGAAAATCCGAGTAATTTTCTACCCACGAATTAAACGGAAATTGAGATTCCGCAGAATTATGACCCCGTGGAAAATAGTACGTCTACAGTATATTGGAAACTTAACAGACTGATATAACAAATTATATATGCTTTATATAATGAAGCAAAATCTTTCATCCTCGGCACTTTGTTTATATAAGCATATGTTTTACTTTATTAAACTTTTATTCCACAAATAAATAAAAAGAATCAAACTACCACATATAATAGGTGTTCTGTATCCCTATTTCTATTAGAATATTTTACATATTTTCTCTCAGTGGCAAGCGTGGCACTCTATCATTCATTAGTCTAAGAGTAGATTTCATAACCATCAGGCTATCATCAGCAAAATCATTTTCCTTGCAGACCTTTCATTTACGTATGAGCTGTTCACTAAAAAACAGTTTTTACCTCACTATCTACTGCAGGTTTTGTAAAATAATGTAAAATGAGTATGTTGCAAAAGATTTACAAATATAGGTCTAAATTGTGAAAATAAAAATTGTCATAATTTGTTGGAGGGTTTTATGTTAAATATACATGTATTAGGTAATATGAACCTTGTACATAAATTTTTATAACAATCCAGCAAATGAGTTTAATGTTTTAAATGTTCCTAAATTAAAAACAATTACATCCATAATAGGAGCAGCAAAAGGAAAAGCGGATAAGAAGAGGCCTGGAAAGGGGTCCGCCAAGGCTAAGCCTCCTCAGATGCAGACTCTGAGTAAGACCCCCATCCCCGGGGACAAAGTGTCTGATGCCGCCTCTGACAGTAAGAGTGTCACCAGTGAAGCTGATAGTGACCTAATGGCTGAAGGCCTCATCCCCGTGGCTAAACAGGCCATCATTGGTCAGTGATAACACTACAATTTGTCAATTTAAAAGTACATTCTTTGCTCTTTTTTGTATGCTCAGTCTTTGAAAAAATTACACATAAACCAGTTATTTTTAGTTAAACATACATTATATTAGTACAATGTTTTGCTCATTGTAGAAATTTGCAACACATTTATAAGTTTTTGAACTTATTTTCATCATTGTATGTTCCCTGATATTTTAATTAATAATGTTTGCTATTTTACCCTAATGAATACAGGTGTGTTGCCTAACAACCCTGGCCTGACCATTAATGACTTAGAAGATGTCAAACAGATTGATGGACTATTTAGGGCCCATGTCCTGCTGGCTGAACTAGCTGGACGCTCATCTCAAGACTACAAGGATTATCTCCTCATGGCCCATGCCTATCTCGTTAGACTCTGGCAGGTTGGTATAGCAATCTTACATTAGAAAATGTTTGCAGAATTGCACAGTTTGTAAAAGACACAAACCTCATTGAACCAAAAATAATTCATTTTATAATCTTGTGACTTGTGACATGTTTGTCATTTTTAAAGCAGAACCACTGACACTCCTTTAACATACAACTTTAAAAAGTTCACTAAAATTTTTTAGATCACAGTTCCAATATCTGGCCCAGTAATGAAGGAAATTGCCAAGAACCCTCCTGCAGCAGCTGATGATAAAAATGCTGCCTCAGCCAAGGGAAAAGGCAAGGGAGGGAAGGACGACAAGAAGGAGCCCGTCAAGGAAAAACCCAAGAGGAAGGGCCCACTGGACATACTGCCCACCACCGTGGAGGAATGGGCACAGTATGACATCCCTGATGAGGTTTGTGTTTTAGAGCTTGTTGTTTTATACCCTGTATAATTGGGTATTGCTGGTAGGATAAGAAAATGTTGCAAAATTGTTCAGCTGTGTTACTTTAATATTCTTTTTTTTTTGTGACTGTCTCCAGATTATTGAAGCATTCCATCATGATATGATGAAGGTGACAGGAGTTAACTCCCATACCATTCAGAAGCCAGTAAGTTGTTGTTCATATTATATAGCCACTGTTAATCAGATGTAAGATGCAAACAGTTTTGCTAGCATTGGATTCTTTTTTGTTGCAGGCATATGTTATAAATTATCTTTTTAAAATAACTTGACTGTCTTTAGATGGACATTCATTAGGCCATGTTATTTCTTTATTGATGTTAATGTTAGGCTTTCCACTGTAGATGCTGACTCTGTACTACCTGGACACACTAGTGAACTGTTTGAGGGACATTGGCTACAATCACCTGACTTTACCAATCCTGGCCTTTGAAGATCTGATGTCCAGAGATTTACTGAAGAGTGAACCTCTCCATGTCCTAGTTCATGCCAAGTAAGCAGACTGGACAGTCTCACTTCTAGAACTTAAAATACAGAAGGCCTGATTTATTTATTAAAGAATTTCTTAAGGGAAGGAAAAATTCAAAGTTTTTATTTAATCTATATGAAAGAATGAAATTCATATTTTCAATTTTCCTTCCCAGGGCTGCTGAAGTGTGCTTGGAGCTGAACCTGAAGAATGGGTACAACTTCCATGAGAAAACAGCAGGTCCTGTAGTATTGAATGAGGAGCATCAGGCACTGTGAGTTATCAGTTTAAAAGGACATTTGTTTCCAGGTTCTGATACGTATAGATTGAAAGGATAAAAACAATTTGTACAGATTCATTTGCATGTCTTATGTAAAAAATGGAAATCCATGGCCATCTGCACCTGTTTACATCCTACAAAATTAAAATCTAATAATTATTTGTTATAATTTTCCTTCAATGAATTAGTAAACCAAGATAAGTGTATCAGATTTACAATGAAATTACTGTATTCGTGTTTGCATTTTATAGGTCTAGAGATGAAATAGCCCTCTGGAAGGAGAAACAGATGCAAGTGGAGAGGGAAGAAGCCAGGGTGAAGGAGTCACTGGCCAAACTAGCGGAGGAGAGCAGGGGAAGTCAGCTGACCAAGAGGGCAACCAACAAAGGGGGGACATCCCTCCCAGACAACAAGGTAAGGTTATAGGTCAGCTGACCAAGAGGGCAACCAACAAAGGAGGAACATCCCTCCCAGACAACAAGGTAAGGTTATAGGTCAGCTGACCAAGAGGGCAACCAACAAAGGAGGAACATCCCTCCCATACAACAAAGTAAGGTCATATGTTACTGACCAACAAAGGGGGACATCCCTCTCAGATAACTATATTGGGTCATAGGTCAGCAACCAAAAAAGAAGGGACATCCCTCCTAGATAAGAAGGTAAGGTCAAGGGTAAAAACAACAAGGGGAATAATTAGGGAAAGCAGGATGCTTAAACAATGGACAATAAATGCGAATGATTTCTTTTGTAGGAGGAAACGATCGAGTCCCATCTCGGTAAAACTCTGGGTAATGTTACATACAGAGATGTATGGACAGACACTGCTGAGCTGCTTATCAGACAGGTAAGATTATCATAAACAAATTCTATTCTGAACTTGCTGAGCTGTCTACAAAGTAAAAAAAAGGGATATGAAAAATGTCAGGACTTACTAGTATTTCATTTTTTTTACAATAATTACAGTGTCACTACCAGAGTGCTAGGGAATTCCTGAATGAAGCCAATAATGCAGCCCTGGTAAGAACCTCAGTAAGAACGCTGCTTCTATCAATACTTCTACTTACAGCTAATACAGAGTATCTTAATATCAGAGTGTGTAATTTTTAGGCCTTTGAAGACAATGTTTTACGAGGCAGAATCCTGTATCTGTTGGGTCAGTTATCATTGGAGGAGGCTCAGTACAAACAGGCCTTTAACTTAGCTCTAGAAGCACAGGTTTGTATCAGTGCAATTAAATAGAGAGCTACTATAGTTTGTGACTTGGGACATTGTATTCTATGCAAATGGTGTTGAACTTCAAAATACATGTACCTTCATATCCTTACAGAGAGAATTTAATGGTGATGAGATGTTCTGGTACAAGACAAGCATGCTGATGGTAGAGGCCACTTTGAAAGACTATGAGAATCGTAAAGCACAGAGAATTGTGAGTTCAAAACGTTTTAGTAATGTTATAGAGATAAATTCTCCTGGAAATGTCTTTATCCTGCAAGCTCTGATAATTGTGATTATGAAGTATAATGAAATTATTGTCTGTCTCCAGGCCAGGGGAATTCTTGTCCACAGTATCAATGAGTTCCAGAGGATTGCTGACGAGAGACCAAACAGAACCAGTGTCAACACCTACATCCTGGCCATGATGGAGGCCAAGTGAGTAGAAGAGGCTCTTATATAAATCACTAATTAGTTGAAAAAAAAAAGAAGACAAATTAGTTGAAAAAAAAGACATTTAGAATGCCATTCACCTAAAAGGGTTGATAGATGATCGATAGATTAAATGATAATGTAAAAATCTGATTTTATATTTTGTTTGTGATGTTAAGGGGAAGATGTAATATGAATAATGCAGGTGCTTGTTGTATGAGAGATGAATACTAATTGACTTTCTGCTTTTACAGACTGGCCAGTGTCCAGACACAGGTGATACTCAGTGGAGATAAGGACATCAATGACCCCAAAGTCATGAAGAAAATGCTGGCCGCTTGTGAGGTCAGTCATAGTCCAGGGGAAGCAACTCTATGTTCAGTAAAAAAAATTCTGTAAATGTTTATAATTTCTAAAAGAAGATGGAGAAAGATGCAGGCAAAATTATTGTCCAAAATCTAAGGCAACCTCTGCTGAAGATATTTTTTAATGCAAGAAACTTCTTTTCTACACTGGATCATACTTCTGAATTTTTTCACATATGAAATGAAAAGTTTTGATGATTTCATTTCATATAAAATCTTTTTTTACTTGCTAACTTTATGAAAAAAAAGGAAGATTTTTTTGTCCTTTTAAATGTAGAAATTTGAGTCGTCCTCAGAGAAGCTGATAAAGTTAGGTTACAAGAGGGAAGCTTTCCCTGTGATGAAGGAACATGCTATGGTGTTGTGTAACATGGCTAGACACTCCATAGAGAAGGAGATCATACACACGTACTATCTCCAGTCCATGATGGTGCTGAAGGAGGGGGTGAATCTGGCCGAGGAGACATTCAGAGATACACTCACCCTCACTTCACTGCAAGAGGTTACAAAAGTTATCTTGATAAAAGAAAATTTTTTATAGATATTTCAATACTGTAGACGTGATTTTTCTGCGGGGTCATAATTCCGCGGAATCTCAATTTCTGTTTAATCCGCGGGTAGAAAATTACGCGGATTTTCTTGACTGTCACCATATGCCTTACATTTATATTAAGTACGCTTGGACAAATTTCCGCGGATTATCTGTACATAGCGTAAAATAATACCACGCGGAAAAAAGTACTTCTACAGTATTTTAAATTTTTTTTTTTTGTTAACAAATATTAAAGATTCTTAGGATTTAGTTAATTTGGTCCCTATCAGTAATTGCAGTAGCGAAAGGTAAAAAGATCAACTTATACCTGAGTATTGCATTTTTGTACATTCTAGGTGCGTAATGTAAGCCTGCCCACTCAGAGAGAGCTAGCAGACATGTACATTGTGTGTGGAGAGATCATGCTTGAGTTGTTCAGAGTTCATGCCAAGGAAACTCGATCTCAGCAACTGGAAGATCTCAGGAAAGGATCAGTAGTCAAGGTTAACTCAACCTGAAATTTGAAATAGGATTAAAAGACACTCATCTGAAAGTCGTACTTACTTACTGTCTGTCCATTATTTGGGAGATGGAAGTACTGTGCAAATACTTTTTCCTTTTAATAACTTTACAGCATATCCTTTGCAAATTACTTGTTAAAATTTGATATCTTTTTCAGAAGCATCATTTTAATAAATGACTGATAAAATGTTCTAGTAAATTCCTAAATACAAAATTAATGTTTTTTTTTTTTTTAAGATGGTTGAAGACTTTATCAGTACCACCCCACAGTTTTACTCTCACATGGAAAAAGAATGGCTAGATGCTACCAAGTAAGTATACTTAGTTTTTTAACCTTGCTCAATGTAATTTTAGGGCTTTTTCATTTTACATTGCCTAAATTGATTACTTTTCTAACAAAATATACACTGTTTTTGAAGGGTGATCGCTGAGGATGCCCTGCTGAAATTTGTTTCTGCCCACAACATGTCTGGACATATTCTTAAGCTGAGGGCCAGGGTAAGGCATTTTAAGATTAGAAGTCCAACATACTTGCTGTATCATATCATTGTATGATGTGTTATTTATGACAAAATTGTATTTTGTATTGATTTGTTTTTATAGGCTTTGTGTGGAGTAGGGAAAACCCTACATGCCTTTGCCCTGTATGCTAGTCCTGATCCTCCAACTCAGTGGGTGGTACATGAAATGGTGAGTAAATTGTTCAGGATATGGTAAAAATTATGTAGCTATAACCTGTAATGCATAAATAAAAGAATCATTTTTACAATAATGAGATAAGCACAATATAATTTGAACAGCTGATCAATATGTAATTTGTTGTGTACTTAGGAGCTGAGCAGGATAGAGCACCCTGAGGACCAGGCCTCAGAACGCAGTGAGGACCCAGAGTCTAACCAGTTCCTCCGCTACACCAAACAGATCAAGAAAATCAAGGTGGGGATCCAACTGATAGTCTTCTATTTTCTTCAGAATTGAATTTTATTCTCATCAGTAAAGTATAATGATATTAATTCAGTTATGGAATGGGTGTGAGGGAAATGGCAAATTTATTGTTCCCTAAGTGAGGAAATTATTTTCCTGAGGCAGAATTTTTTTCATTTAGAGGACTTTAATAATACATATAATTAAAGAAAACTTGGTATGTTGTACTTCCAGAAACATGATGATATATGCCACCACTATCTGGCCCAGGCTTCTGAGTGTCTTGTGCAAGGACTTAATGTGGCTCTGCAGAACCACTTCTCTGTAAGTATGCTGCACCACTCAAAACATTCAGTGTTTATACATGTACAAGGTGATTGCAGAACAATTTTTATGAATTTTCTGCACTAGTTATAGATACATCTCAAGTGAAAATCCCTGTTTGACTTTGCAATATTTTTGAAAGTGAAAAGTATCTAAAATTTGAGAAAAATTAGTCAATATTTAATAAAATTGGAAAACATTTATTGCCTTCTTTTGGCTTTTATGTTTCATCACTCATGTGACCATGTGACTGAAGTATACTTTAAAATGGTTATCTTAGCAGAGCATATTTTAACTTTTTGTTCTGCTTTATGTCCTTTAATACATGCTCATTATTTTTAAACTATTACTTATCCTTTTTAAGACTCAAATATGCAAATTTTTACTTGTGCCAATTTTAATAACTCAAGGTGGAAGATGCTTTCCAACCATGTTTATACGCATATCCATTTGTGTTTATGCAACATATGATGACTTTATATTATACTTGTGTAGGACATTGCTGGCAGTATCTCCCTGGAGCTGGTGGAATGTTGTGGACAATACGACCCCCAGTCGGCCAGTCTCTTCCTAGCATTACATCAGGTATGTTAACAAGAACAGATTTTCATGCTAAGAAATATCTTTAGCTTAGCCTATATATCTGAAATGTAATCTCCTCTAAATTTCACACAATATTTTCTTAAAAAAGTTTTGGATTGTGTTTCAATTACAGTGAAAAAAGTCAATATTTTGTTGTTTGATTTCAGAGTTGTTCTGCATCAATGGAGTTAGAGAAGCTTCTGAAGCGTGCCCAGATGGATCCCTGTACGTCACGCTTGGCTGCACTGCTCCATCAGAGGAAGGCAATGTTGGAGCGAGAAGTCAGTCTGAATCTGTCGGTGAGCGAGATGATGAAAACCGTCACTCAGTCACTGGAGCAGAACTGGCAGGTATGTCACTATCAAGGAACAGGAAAATAAGTCAACTCTGCACTCTGAAGAGTGGAGTAAACAGAGATGCAAAATGAATATATTTAATTTGAGTACATGTGTTAAACATTTTTCATTAAGTTAAAAAATATTTCATTACAGGCCTGGAAGAATCTAGAGGTGCAAACAAATCATTTGGAAGTTCTCAAGGATTTCCCACCTCACTTCAATTTTATTATTCTCCAGCATTCTCCAGACAAGTAGGTTCTAATATCATGCGTTGAAATTATGAAAAAATAAATGTATTTTCTTTTAAATACTTGTTCTGCTGAATCAAAACAACTGACTTTAATAATTTAGATTAAAAAATAATGGAATCAATAGTTGTCTGACTGTCATTATTAAATATGTAAAATGTTTTTATATAGGTCGTTCTTGTATGGTGCCATTTTAGACAAACCCAAAAACACTGCTTTAGCTGGAGGCAAAAACCCCAAACAACAAGCGCCTCCAGGTATTTTTTAGCACACACAAGTAAAGGATGAGGAAATGATAGATGTAATTTCAAAAGAGCAAACTGTAAATGTACATTTGCTTTAAATATTAAATAACTGTTTAAAATATACATCATTAAGCTTGCTTTGATCAGATAAAACATAACCAGTTTAAAATTTGTAGCACACAGTAGAGCTAAGGTGTTTGGAGCAGAGACAAGTCCCCAGCTTCTGACTGAGCTGCTAAGTAAGTTTGAGGAGCACCATCAGAGTGTACAGACCTTCCTACTGAAGCAGGAGTATCAGCGCTCCCAGGCCATGATGAGGCAGAAAATGCTGGAAAATCTAGATGAAAGTCTCAAGAAACACACACAGGTATGACTTTTATAGTCACATACATGTACATGTATCTGACTGGTTATCAAGTATGTTTAGGGGAATTCATTCAATTTTTCTAAAAAATGTCATGCAAGATGTCAATTATTTTTCATTTAGCTGTGTAGAATATAAAACCAAACTTTTCTATATTTTTAATAAAAAAAAAAAGAAAATTACATGTATCATCAGACACTTAATGAATAGGAAATGTACTAGGTGTCAGTTCCTTTCTGTTTTCTTCAGCATCATCATGATGAGAAAGATCATGAGGAGGAGGCCAGACTTCAGGAAGAATTCAGAGGTCTCCTTAAGGACATGGAGACTTATCTTAAACCCCTCACCTCCCAGCTAGTGGGGCTACTGACGTAAGAAACGTTAAAACTTATTCTTTGTACTGGGAATTTTTTTGAAAGTTATCTTAAACCTCTCACCTCCCATCTAATGGGACTTCTGATCAATCTTTCACTTTCAAGTGATAGTCATACATAAATTATTTACCATGAAAGTAATAAAAAATCTATGATATAAAGCTAAACATTTTTAAGTGAAATTTAACCCAGGAGGTTGCTATAGCTGCATTTTAGTGTATAAGAGATATTTGAAAGTAACTGTGCATCAAATATTGATGCTGCACTGGAAGGCTTTTGTAGACTTTAATATAAAATTACTGGCACAAACTAGACAGTTATTTTTTAAATGTAAATCTATTATAGGCCCCATGTGGTGACCCCCACCAGCACTAATAAAGACAACAAGGGACAGCCTGAGGCCCCGCCCAATGAGTATGTTATCCTGTTAGTGGACTCCATGTTGATGCACATGCCTCTGGAGGCCTTGGAGTTCCTACAGGTGGAGAACGTCACCGCCCTGTGTAGGGACTTCTCTCTGTCTGTGTTCCATCATAGATTCTACAAGGATGAAGCCACAGGTGAGAATCGTCGGGAGAAAATGAGGGGTGGATCAAAGATTTTGAGTTCTGGTTGAATGGGATATGAGCTCTCTGTCATTTTGCATAATGTTTTCGAAATTTTGAAAAAAATCTAAAATTCCCAAAGATCTAATGAAAGGATATTTTAAGAATATTAAAGCTGATGTGTTATTTGCTTTGGTTGTATTTGTTGACAGCAATCAACCATGTGTGTTGTAAATTATGAATTCATAAAGCCTTGAAATTTGCATGCTTCCATGTTTGTAAATTTCATAATACAATTTCATTTAATTTTCAAAGATATGGCTAATGGTAGGTAGACATAACTGCCATATATTCTATATCAGATTTTGATGGGATTTCTGGTATATATGAACTAAAAATAAAATCTTTTAATTCATAATAACTAATTAACATCTTAATTGTCTAACTGGTTCTGTAGATTCTCAGTTACAAGGATCTCGTAAACGTAAACCAGCTGGTAACGTGGCTCACTTTTATCTCAGTAGCTTTTAGCTTTCATAGCTATATTTGGTATTTTAGATATCATACATCTATTTCAAAATTCATTGTATTAGCTAATGAAGACAGGATAACAATTCATATGGCCAGTAAAATAAAGAAAAAAATCAGAATGTTATAGTGTCTACTGATTGTTTTCTCTGTGCCCCATCTAAAAATTAACTGTGAAATATTAGTCAGGTTTCTTTTAACATTTCTGCAGAAAAGGGAGAAAAATGTTGATGAAAAGAACTCAACAAATTAAATATTGTGAAATGATTAAGAGAATACACCTTCACAATTTATATGGTATTAAATTATGAGGAAAGTACACTCTTTTGAATAATTTTGAAAGCACAAGTGGAATTTTTCATGTTGTTACCATTGATGCTATTTTTTCTCCCTTGAACTTCATTATCTGTAAAAACTTACTGGATGAAAAATTCAGACTTTTCATTCTTTACAAAATCTGCTATATTTATGGTGTATTTATGTCAGTGTATCGGTGTGTGTACATGTATATACATTACAGCTTTTGATGTGCTTCATGTCAATGTATCAATGAATGCTTGGATTTTCAGAACGTAAAACGCCAACTAACGCCTCTCGTGCTGGAAAAAATGTGGAGTCAGGTAGCCCTACTATAAAGCACTCAATCAGTAGACTCCAGATTCTTGGACATTTCCTCTTTTTATTCTAACTTTACAACTAGCTTTATATTGCATGTTTATATGGAGATAGGAATGTTGAAAATTTAATTTAATTATTATAATTTCATATTTATGAATGCTATTCGAAATTGGGAAGCTTTATAAATTTATGCTTCCAGAAAAAGTGTTGATAAATTTAGAGCACACACAATTGAAAGTTTATTGAATTTTTATTAAATTTAGAATATTTCTTATACAGTTATTTGTCTTTTAGTTTTTAGTTTAATTGCCTGTAAATTCTTTTATCAGGTTTCTTATAGGAACAATTTTTGTGCATAGTCCTTTGTTACTTTGATCATTCTAGATGCATTGCATTCTTCGCCACTATTTGTAGTTAGAATATCACTTCATAAAAAGGTCCATTTGTTATGTAAGATGCTTAGGATTTTTACAGTAGGGCCAAAATAAAATTATAGTTTGTTTGGAATTGCCTCCCTCCTCATTGAAATGCCCTCTCCTGAAAAAATTTTATTGACCAAAAGTAGGAAGATTTTTTTTATTTACCAGGTAATCAATTTTTTTGCTCATTACATGTATCACATACACCATACAATACACTGAAATACAGTGTCAGATCTATGTAAAATTACGGTTTTTTGTTGATGGTAGATACTTTTTTTTTTTAGTCAGAAAATGTATTTACTGTTTACTGAGATTTTTTATCAAAAATTCAAAATTTATCTTCAATTAAAAAAAATTAAATTATTTCCCTCCCTCCCTCCTGTGTCTGAAACCCTTCAGGCGGCAATTCCAAACAAAATTTTTTTTAAGGATGGCCTAGCTGCAGACTTTAGCATATTTTACTTTAGTTTTTAGTGTTTTGATTAAACTTCAGATGGAACTGTTAGACTACAATAAAATACTGGTATTGATTAAGATTGTAATGATGCTGCTAAAACTTGGAAAAACATTTGTTTCTTTCATGGTTTTTCAATTGTGTAATAAAATATTGAAGTTTTAATTATTAAAGACAGGAAGAAGATATTGTTGCTAAAATAAACACGTACTTAAATAATAACTGTACACGTATGTTCATTATTTTCCAATGATAATGCAATTTTTTTATTTCAAGGAGAGGAGAAGGCATTTTCATTCTTATTAGTATAACTGTTTATCATATCAAGTATATTAATTATTTTTAGAACAACAAAATGAGGAGAAGAAGAAACAGAAGGCTAAGAACCAAGACAACCCCCTGTCTAGAATCCCCGGGCTCAGGGACGCCAGTAAAAAACAGGCCAAAATTGTGAGTCACAGATAACTGTACAATCAATACTGAAAACAATGTGTCAAAGGCAAAAATGTAACAGCTCTACAGTTTTACTTAACTAAAATTCTTCACTTTAACATTATATTAGAATATCATGCTAAACAATGTTATATTCAATTTGGTTCATAATGATTCATTTGAAAAGAATTTTGACTGAGATTTTTTTTCATACAGATTCCGTTACACAGAGATCTACAGCCGTGGCATCACACTGTGGATACTATGAACTTCAGATGTATCCTTCACTGCTTCACAGTTAATGCATTCAAATTTATCACCGAAACTTAAGATGTTAAATCCATCAAATCTAAATGGCATAAATTTATTAAGAATTATATGGTTTTATGAACTCCATTATAAACAAAATCTGTCAGTGGCAACTACAGGCAGATTCATTGGTAGAAACAATTTTCTTGGCACAGCAAATTTGCAGGATTTTGTAATGATACTTGGTTTTTTTGTCTTTAACATGAAATTAGACATTGTGGATTCCCATCTGGATTGTGCAGAAACAGGTTAGTTAAAATTCATTATTGTAGCTACTAAACTGAAACAGAAAAAAATGATAAAGTTTCAGGTTATAAGAAAATAGATATAATTTCAAAGAAAAGAGAAAAATTCTTTTAAAGAAGAAATTGTGCATCTAAAATGTAATTAAGGTCAAGATCTAGTAAATCAAAGGTGCCTACAGATTTATCAAACTTGAGAAATAAATTCCTTTATTGATGCTTTACGGAAGGAAATAAAGATAGAATGAATGAATTTTAGCTTGGTCAAATAAGGTGTTTCGGGGCATAATTTGAAGGTAAACAAGATGAAAAACTGTATTTTAAACTGTCATTTTCAATGAAAACTTAAGAAAACCAGTTATGAAAATGGGAGTTTTTCTCATATTCGACAAAGGAAATGTATCCAGATTGCCTACAGTCTCTCAGAAAACAGTAATTAGTATGTTCATGGCCTCTTTCTGATTTTTACCTCTGTCTTTTAAATTTTTCAGAGGTAAATAAACCAATGGAAATATTCAACAAGCTAATGGAGGAATATGAACAGCAGTTTACTCCAAGGTGGCTGGGTGTACCAGGAGATGATCATACTCCAAGGTCAGTCTTACTGGGGTTCTGGCCTGGGGGCCATAAAACTTAGACCAGATAAAAGCAGCTAAAGAAAACAGGCCTGGGGGCCATAAAACTTTAGCTGCTTTAAAATATTTACCAATTGCAAAAAGTGTCAACATGAATTCAAATCTGTTTCAAGGTATATTCTTGCAGCTTTTGTTTTTTATTACATTGCATTTGATGCCTACAAATGCTCAATCTTTATTTATAATTGCAAACTGAACTGTGCATGAAGTTAAGTCTTGTTGATCTATATGTTTCTTTTTATAATCATTATGGTAGATATTAAAGTATAAAATTAAATTCTTTCCAAACAATCTTTGTCCAGAAAGTGAAATGTCTGGATTAATCTGTATAGTAATATTATCACAAGGTGTGAGATAATTAATTCCTACTGTCCTTGCTCTAATGTTATTGTCTTTTATTGTAGTGTTGGTGAGTGGGAGATCTACCTTACAGACAACAGTTCCTTTATCTTCTATGGAATGGAGAAGTTTATCAACTACATTCCTCCTGCCAAACTCTCAGCGTTAAACATTCCAGGTAAGTAAAGCAAAATTCTTGGGGAAAATATACCAATTTAGTCAAATTGTGACAGTCAAGTTGTTTGTCTAGTTATACAAGGTACCATCATTTTAGTTGGGTACTAGTATATCTCTAGTTTGCACTCTACGTACAGTTCAGGGTTCTCCATATTTGAAAATTTAACCATGAAGGATTAGCTGTGCGAAGGCGAAATGTGACCAGAACAGGAATGTGTGTAATACTTCCTAATCTTCATTAATCAATGATTGGTTTTACAATTTTGAACTTAACCACTACAACACAAAATGTTGAAATAACCAACATTTTTTAAAGCTAAAAAAATAATTTAAAAGGATTATGTAACTTACTTCACAAATGTACCAAAATTTGCTTTAAAACTGTAGTAACCTTTTGAAGGAATTTAAAGAAAAAAATACAGAGAAATATGGAATTTTTTAAAGAGTAATTTTTTTCTGGCACAGAAACTTGAATCGCATCAGAGAAATCCCATGCATGACGATATCAGGATCATACCCGTCAACTGTCGATGAGCTGACTCGTAAATGTCATCTTTTATAAACACATTATCTAATCATGTAGTGAACATGTTGAAGCTCCCCCAAAATTATTTACCAGTAATTAACACCTGATTGACAGCATAGTCGCAGCCTATTAATGACAGTGTTTGTTTTAGCACTGCCTGAATTTCTCTCAAGTTGCAAGCAGTCGTTGTATAAACACTATTAACTACTCAAGCCTTAAAAAAGTAGGAGTTAGGATAAATTCAATAGAATTTAATCATGGTGGATGCGGATCTTAACCATGGCACACATAAATTTAACCATTGCAGGCCGCCACGGTAAAACTCCTTGTGGAGAACCCTGCAGTTATTGAAAAATCTGGATTGTTGCTGATGTTTATTATTTTATAGAAGTACAACAGAATAAGTAAATATTGCTTTTTAAAGATCTATAAGATAGCTGTCTTGGTCTGTTAGAAAGCTGTTGTTTTGATATAGAATTCGGATATGATAAAGACTTATTCATTGCCATTTTCTTTTTCAGATTGCTCAATAATATATTCACTGGATATGGCTGAAACAAGCAAGAGTTTCACAAGGCAGTCCAAACTTGATGTCAGAAAGAGGTTGGTTTGATGCTTTATGGATATTTGCTTTATCCAAGTTCCAAAATTTATGAGAAAAAACAGTAATGTTAAACATTATGTAATGCTGAACAAAAAATTTCTTTTTTCATTTCAGTGAGAATATTCTTTCGTTGGAGAAGCCTGTTGAGACAGCCATGTTGGTCAGTCTTACGGGAGTAAAATGTCTGATGTCCAATCAATGGCACTGTACCCTGGCAGAAAATGCTGACAGACTTAAAGTGTCCATGAAAGGTAAGCCAGAGTGAGATTTATTTATAAACTAATTTGTTTACTGTCAAGCAAATTTGAAAATGTTTATGTGTTTCTTTTCATTGATATTCCATCTTAACTCTCAGGGAATCATTTATTTGATCTCGAGCATTCCATAAACTTTTGAAAAGAAGATATGAAATTCATTTATTGAACAAAATTTCAAATTTTAATTTTTTGATAACATTCTCTAACATTACAAGTAGAAAATCTTGTGACAATGCAAACTGTGCAGATTAACAAATTTCATTATTGCTGTACACTCCCTATGGTCAGCTTTAATAATAGTTCATCCAATTTCACAAAGTTTTTTCCACTTCTTGATTGGTTTTCAAACATTCTTTTATCAATTTGTACTTTATCCTTTACCTTGTGTGACAACGATTTACCTAGAGACTTCATTCTGATGATGTCTTGCAAAAAGTCCAAATGTTTGCCCTCCCATCTCTGCATATCATTCAACTTCTGCATTTTTGTACATAAAAGATAACTAAAATGTGGTGGAACCTATTTTAAAATTTGTAAAAATGACACAAAAAGTCTATTTAATAAGTCAGGCGTATATCTTATGTCTAAGCAGAAATGCCAGTAAATTTAAGATAAGGTTTTAAGTGTTCATGGTTCATTTACAGATCTATTAGAGGGAGGTAAGACCACTGGGGAAACGGTGCGATTGCTTTTTGCGCCTAATCAGCGAGAACAACCAAAAACAGAGCCTGAGGAGAAGCCACCTACCCCAGAGACTGTGAAGGAGGGAGGGGAAAACCAAGGGGAGGTTACTCCAGCTGAGAAGGAGCCCGAGGTAGAACAGGAGCCACAGCCCAATAGATCCTGGTACAACATGGTGTGTTACGGCCTGCCTAATCTTATGGTGGCACAGATTTAGACACATAAACATTTCTTCAGTGTGACCAGTATGATGTTCAGTGAAATCTACAAACCTAAGTTAATTTTTTAAAGAAAAACATTTTATATTTAAACTTTTTGTTGAAGGAACCATTGAGGTTTTTGTTATCAGTTTATACAATGTACACATATTTGTTTTGACTGTGATCCATTATTGTTTTACACTTGAATTTGAAATATTTATATTTTCTCTTACAGAAGGCATTTATTTTATGAACTCCGTCCAAATTCTTTATTGCTTTTATATTAAAGATACTTAAATTATACTGTTATGCCATTACATTTCTTTTATTTGCAAAGCAATGGAAAATAAATTATTATACTAAATGAATAATTTTTTGGGTTATTATTTGTTCACATCTATCCTAAGCAGAGTTTTGAGGAATATCACCATCCCTGTCTTTCATCAGTCTTATCTATATTTATACAATGTGATGTAAATCAAACAAATGTCCATTTTACTAAGAAACCAGAATACCCCTACATCCAAGTATATTATTGAAAACAAAACACTTCTCTAAAACAATCAGATTTATTCATCAAATTTTTCTCCCACAATCAATATGATTAATTCATACTTTCATTCATTTTTTTAAACCGGTAGAAAACTACAACATTTGACACTCAATTATTCATTGTCCCTTATTCCCACATTTATACATCATCAAAATCAAGTTCACCCAATTCATACAATTTTTTAACTTTTCAGGCATGCACCATAAGAAAAGATACATGTATTTATGAGATATTAATAGTATATTCATTTTTCTCAAGTTCGTTTAACACACTGGTTTGCAGCTACAAGTAATACATGTACTATGGTACTGGTACATGTTCATTAATAACAAAATACATTGTTATGTCAATCTTGTATTAAACCACAAAATTCTCACTCCTCAAAAATATTACCCGGTATTGTAAATATTACCATACTCTGAAATTTTGTTATAAAAAGTAATGATTTTACAAATATATTGGCACAAGATTAAAGAGTGCATGCATTGATGTGATATTAAACAATGCTTTATAACTTTACAACCAAACATGTCTATTCTTTGAGAGTAGAACTTATTAAAAAAAAATAAAAAATGAAAACCAAGACAAATGAAAAAGGACATTGGAGAAAAGACCCCTTTGTCAACCAGTCATTTTCTGGCTATGACTATGTGAAAGTGCTTCCCCATCCCATAAATTAATTCCAACTAATGTTTTACCAAAACTTAACAAATTCTCCTATCCCCAGAAGTGCATGCACCTTTACCGATGATCAAATGTGAAAATCATGGTGACTTTTTTTTTTCAATCTTGCAGCATGCTTCAAATTGGCAACTTTGCATATGTCAAGATTTGAATAATCAAGTGACAGTGACATAATTAACATACATTTTAATTATGTAGTACATGTACTGCTTTCACTTTGTATATGGAAAGCTTTTCATTATCATTTCGAGTCAAACATAAATGTTTTATAAATGTACAGTACAGTATAAATATGGTTCGATGATTATAATCTTTTCAGTTTATTATTGCCAAATGAATGAAGTACCCATGTTTTCCTTAATTTGCATTAAAACAGAATTGAAAATGTGTAAAACTATCTAAAATATTAGTGTAATGAAAAAAAAAAATCACTAAAATGGATGGGTTCTTCATTAAACAGCATTTATCATTTACATGTATATTTATGTACATGTACTTTTGTAAAGGTAAAGATTTCTACAGACTTCATACTCTTAAAACAATGTACATGCATTTTGATTAAGTTTTGTAAATTCTTTAAATGGTATAGTAATCAAATATGAATAGCATTAATTTGTGACTTACTGCAATATTTAAAACAAATAAAGACTGCTGCAAAAATTTAATTCTTAGCTTTTCAAATGATCACACTTCAGCATGGCCTTAATTTCACATCTTGCACATAAAAAATTGTGCCATCTTGCACAAAAAAATAGTGCAGCTCATCATATTAATAAAATTTGTAAAAAGGATTTCCCGGATCATAACAGAGTCACAACTACCAAACATATAATACCTTTAAGAATGAAACTTGTAGATAAAAAAAACGTTTCATTAAAACAATTTTCCCTTGCAAATATACAAAACAGGTGTATTAAATTTCTGAAAAATGTTATTCTTACAGAAAAAACGGTTGACATCTGTATTCAGTATGGAATGTTAACTATTACAAATCTTTATTTCTGAAAACCAAAAGAGCCCCCAAATTAAAAATGCACATTTAATTAATTTTTTTGTTGCATAAATAAATAAACAATGTATTTCATCAACTAACAGTAGTCAACATGCTGCAAAATTAAAACTGAGTGATGTCTTCAAAAAAGAGTTCAAGATAATGCACTTAGAATTTTCTCTGCCAATCAGAGGAGAGAATTAGTAGAATCGTTTGCTATTGAAGCCGGAATCTTTATTGAATACAACATATCCCACCACCCCACAGACAGCCAGGCCGATGATTGCTATGATGATGATGATAAACACTTTCCAACCAGACATACTGCCCGACATGAAGCCACCTTTTGGATCCTCCACATGATCTAAAACATAGGTAATCAAAGATTACGAAGCTCACCTCGACGAATGTTATCAGTTAAAGTAATGCAAATCTCACATCATATTTTCTTAATATTTAGTATTCATGCCAATAACAATATTCTTGCAAGTTGTGTTTAACCCCTTACATGGCATATACACATTTCTATGCATGTAGCGTGAAAAACATGTATAGTGTAAACAAATATTCATAACTGTTAATACTGCAGATATCAAGGACTTCAAGTTCTTTTGGATTGATCTGTTCCCAAAACTTAAACCTGGTCTCTTGTATGGAAAATATAGGTCAGAACCAGCATCCCAAGCAAGTCTGATAGTGTCCATCCTTAGATGCATTATCCATGCAAGTTTGGTTTAGCTAGGGCTTATAGTTACTTGGGAATGAAAATGTAGGTCAGATCCAGCATCCGCAGCAAGTCTGGTAGTGTCCATCCCTAGATACATCATCCATGAAAGTTTGGTTTAGCTAGGGCTTATAGTT
>PRKT01000049.1:1208759-1275786 GCA_003671525.1 Saccostrea glomerata
TGAGGTTAAATAAGTACACGTAAATTAAAAAAGTTTTTCGAAAGATATAATTGATACAAATTGATTCTCTCAATTACTAAAATCTAAGTCTAGAGTTTTTGTTTGATACATATTTTTTCAAAGTGCGTTAAATGTCCCCATGGTAAAAAATATTAATGTACACTCTTAACGCACTTTGAAATTTTTTTTTCCAAAGTGCGTTGAGTGTGTCCCAAATTTAACTCACTTTGAAAAAAATTTTCAAACTGCGTTGATTTTGTCCTAATTTTAATGCACTTCGAAAAAAATTTTCAAAGTGTGTAATTTTTTCAAAGTGCGTTGCCACAGAGGTTTAAAATTTGACGTCACAATCAGAAATCTGACGTAAAAATAGGTAACAGGAAAATCATCTTTATTTTGACATTGTGACGTCATAATGAATCGTAACAATACCTTACATGCGTACAAATCATTGTCCAAAAGCAAGTGCCCCTTCGATTTGTTTTCCCTATAATTAATAAATGAATAAACGAATTAATAAACAAATAAAATATTTTAAAAAGCTTCTACTTGTTCTCTGAATAAGATAAACTGGGGTTTCCAGTTTTTATTTTAACAATGTTTAAACCTGTAACGTAGGATCCTAGCTTGCTTTAAAGTTGCTGACATGGGTTGCCTCGTACTCTCTTTAATAGTAAGTTGCGCTTTGATTGTTTGATTGAGTTCAATGTAAAACTACGCCAAAGAAAATTGATCTACAGAATTTCTTCCAGGGAAGGGGGCACATCTGTGGCCAATCTAATTGTATTAATCAATTTGTATTTGATAGAGAAGAAGGTTTAGAAATTAGCTATCTTTTTAATAAATTTAAGCTTGAAATTCTTGCTAGTCGTGTGTTACATAAAACAAGTTATTAGCAGTTAGGAGACTGAAATAAAACTATGCTTCCTATACCAAAATCAAAGTACTGAGACAGTACTGAAAGACGGGGTCAAAATATACTAGATTTCACAAATGTGATTTTTTTGCGAGTTTTAATAACAACTTTTTTTCATTAACATACTAAAAACAAAACTATGAATAATATACGTTCACATTTTTCATTTAATTTGATTTGAAGTAGAAATTTTAATAATTGCTCAGTCTGGAAACCTTTCCGAACTGCTCCGAATTCCATCAGGTACGAACTAATAATTTTTCCGGAAGTAAACAATGGATGATGCGTACACAGTCATAATAATACGCAGGATAGTACTTTGTCTACTAGTGTTATTTACAGTTAATATTTTCAGTTTTAAATTATCAAAATACTTTATTAGTTGAGTTAGACAAAGGTTCATATCAATTTCTTCAGTTTGATACAAAATGTTTATGTTTTGATCGAAACAATTTCTGCACTCTTTCGTATGCGTAGATTTAATTCATGTGTTATCACCACGGCTTCCGTTTTCTATTTTTAGGCCTCTGAGAGTAAACTAAAAGACGGGGTCACGTGACCCCGTCTAAAAATGAGATCCATGAGCAAATATACAGTTTAATACCAAACATTTATACATAAATGAATTTTTGTCATCTTCATTTTCACTACTGTTCTACTTAAAAAGTCAAAATCACTCCAACTCGAGGGTCCGATAAAGATCTAAGTCACGGAAAAGGATTGCAAGCTTTTACTTAAAATCACTGTATTTAATAACAATTTATTCTTTGTTTCTATGTCTCAGTCCTGTTATATATGGAAATGGGTTACAAGAATTGTTAACACAGGTACAAGTGTACTTACCTCTGGGGGAGGCAAAGAACTGAGCAGAAGGCAGCCCTGTGTAATCAGAGGAATCTTCCTGAAAATCAAGAGTGGAAATTTTAGTTTTGTTTTAAAATAAAAGTTTAAGGTACATTGATTCTCTGATAAGAGAGATAACTCTTAATGACATAATTGTCTTTCATTCCTTTATAAATTTGTCAAATTGAAGTGTCTCTTTTGTCCAATTTTGCCCCGCAAGCCATGCAATAACTGTTTGTATTTACTAAGCATATTCATTTCTTTTGGAAAATCATAAGAGTTACAGAAATATTTTGTATTAGTGAGCAGAGAGTTTATGAACCTTAAACACAAGTATGTTCTTTCTTTAATTTACTGCTATTGTAGTTCAAGATATTCTTTTTAATTTTCAATTATTTTTTTTATTTTCTTACCTTTTTCAAAGATTCCAATTCATATAATTTCATAGAAATAATATCATGGTTATCTGAAAAAGAAGGAAAAAAAAAAAAAAATATATATATATATATATATATACATATATGTGTAGAAAGTCTGCTTTGAATAAAAATAGAAACTTGATTGGCATTTCTGTATTCAGCCATATATAAGCTTTTTCATGAGTGAAATAAAAACATTAAAATTGGCAAACAATTTCAGAATATTGTAAATGAGTAATCATATCCTTGTTGGTACATACCTGCTAATTCACCAGTGGCAGCAGTAGCACCAATATAATACCCTGTTGGCAGTTTGACTCCATGGACAACAAAACATTCCTTCCATTTGTTTTCGTTGTCTATATCCGTGGAAACCTACAATGACAAAGTCAATGATTCAATCTCTGCAATACAGCTCAATTCCTGCATTTATGAAGTCAGAATGGTCTTGTTCAAAGAGAAATTAAAATATTTCATTCTAGAATCATCAGTTTTAAAAGATTCTATATTTTTCAAAGTAAAAATATTGTAATTTCTCTTACTCTAAGGTATGGAATGAAGGTTGAAGCTCATCCATTAACATCTCTTAAAAGTTTGCTTAAATGCTTGTTAAATGAAATTCTTTCTATTAACTGTACACTTTACTAAAATATCATTGAGTTTAATTGTGCACCTTCAGTGTTTCATCTTGGTATCGGATTGCTACGTAGGTGTCGTAATCTTTATTGCGGAATTTGGCCTCGCAGCCAGCTATCTCCGTGTGTGTGCCGTCCCGATCATGGTCATAATGTAATGTTCCATTGTTCACCATGGCAGAAATGTATGGGTGCTCATGCTGAAAATAAACAAAATAAGATTTCTCAGTTCATCTTTTCCTCTAAAATTCTTTC
This sequence comes from Saccostrea glomerata, assembly GCA_003671525.1. Classification (NCBI taxonomy): domain Eukaryota; kingdom Metazoa; phylum Mollusca; class Bivalvia; order Ostreida; family Ostreidae; genus Saccostrea; species Saccostrea glomerata. Next base: position 1,211,828 of record PRKT01000049.1, read on the forward strand.
ATAAACATACTGCTTTCTTCATGCATTGGCTGACTGATTGATACAAAGGATTCTAAACTTTAGGATTATTTTGTGTCACATTCTTCCACTACATGAACGGCTTGTATGTTTTTAACACTACAGAAGGCTTTGGTTTGTTTCTCCATAATTTGTGTTGCAGTTCTGTATGTTTATTTTGCCCTGTGTAGCAGATACTTTAGTTGAGAGAGCACATACTACTCATACTTAAGACTTCAGGCAGTCTGAATTCTAGTTCTTCCATATGGCCTTTTATCTGTTTGTGTTACCGACTGCATCAATAAACTTATACGGATGACAAAGTACAACACATTCTTACATTGTGAGGTCCATTGTGGTTGCTGTATGTATCCAAGAAAATTCCTAGCCCAACAAAAAAATCCTTATTTCCAAATACTTGACCTACAAAACCAAAGAATTAAATAAATCAGCATGTTTTGCATGAATGCAAAATGCAGTAAGCTTAATTTTCTTAATAATTTGAGCATTATTATACATGTAAGTTTAATTAACCTAATTGATTTCTGTCCCTTGCATACCATACTGCAAAACCATCTCCAAACAGGTTCTTTCCACTCCCATGCACTTTAAAATGGACATGTAATTCCCAGTTTTTTACCATCAAGGGCTGAAAAATACCAAAAATTTGTTGACCTATTTTTTGCATTTTCAACCTTTTTTGGAAACTAAATATTTAGTAACTAAATATTTAGTGTATCATTTTTTTTTTATTTTAATAAAATATTCACAACTGTAATACAGCAAAAATTACATTGAAAAAATATTTAAAAGGCAATAGATAACAAGAGGCCCATGGGTCTTATAGGTCACCTGAGCATCATGCAACAACTTTCCAACGATTGAATTTGGTTCATGTTTTAAACTAGACACCATGATATTCACAGTTTTGAAAGAGGCACCATTACTCATCATCAGTATACACTTTACATGCTTACTTTGGTTACTTAATATCCATAGACAAAGTAGGAGAACAAAAAAAATGCATTTCGACTAATCAGTAATATTCAGCAATAATAAGTCTTGAAATTCACAATTCAGAAAGAATGGCCCTTGCTCATCAAAGCTATATACTCGATAAATTTTAACACGACACACAACAGACGAAAACAGATAGCAATAGGTCACCTGAGTGACTCAGGTGACCTAATAAAACCTATACATATTACTTACCATAGTATTCCATATTCCTCCTTGTCTACTTTGATAATCTGGTGTTAATCGTATATAATTATTTGTAACCATAGTAGTTCCTACAAAGTCCCATAATGGCACAGAAAATCCTGATCCTGAAAAAAAAGAATTCAAAGGGGATTTTGAAAGATCTGAAAGGTATACCACTGGGTACAAAATAGAGTCAGTGGGAACAAGATATTTATCTGTTTATACAATCATGTTTATAGACAACAAATGTAAAACAAACATACCATCCGACCCATGACACCCCCACCCCCAGTTTGGTTTTAACAGTTCGGACTTCCTAACATATTCATAGAACAGCCCAACGAGTAGATCACAGACTTAACATCAGATAATATGATACGTTTCATGTGGTCAATAAGTACCGAGTTGGAATTTTTGGTGATTGAGAAAAAATTTCAGCGAGCGACGAGCATCGCAAAGTGTTGCTTGCAAAGCGAGCTCAATAGACTAATGTGTAAGAACACAGGAAATACAGAATGATATCTGTACATACATCAAGCAAATTTTAGTGACTTTCATCAAAAATTGCACTAGATCTATTATAGTTTCAACCAGACACTTGGCTTTCTCCAAAAGCTCCTACAAGCTCCATGACATCACAGCTAGACGAGATGTCTCATGTGACTTGGTGTTTGAAGTGGCTGATCAATGTTTCAAGTGTGTTTTTGATACAACTGCGCTTGCCCGAACGGTTACACCGTAAAACATATATTATTCGAACAAGTAAATTCATGCTTAAAAACACAAGGATAAGGTCAACACTGCGCCTTGTTACACAAATTTCATTATGTTTATAAATTTCTGGCAGAAAAATCCAGAGCTTGTTAGTTAAATATATTCCTCTTAATTCTGGATCCCAGGGTGGGGCAATGTGAGGAAATTCGAGTTACCGCCGTCTTTAACACCAAAGAGAAAAGAATTAAATTCATGATGTTCTGATGACGGTTGAGTAAAAATGTAATTTTTCCACTGAAACAGAAATAAGATAATGAAACTTTTCAAGTTTACTTAATCATTTTTTGTAACAAAACATTTCTTTCATGAAACTGCGTTTGACAAACCACTTGCAATTTGGCTGTTGGCTGTCAAACATGACAAAAAAGGGACTTAATTACCAGAGTATGGTTTAACAAGAGTGTGTTCTCTCTTCAAATAATCTCTCCTATCGAAATCACCAATAACGTCTGATAAAAACAAGAAAAGCCCAATTATCCAAGAAATCTGCCACCTGCACACGTCCATTTTTGATTATCTTTCCTTGGGTTGAATTAATTTTACGATTTTAACGTCCTCTAAAATTTAACAAACCGAAAAAGAATAGCATGTTTTGCGAGCTTAGCGTAAGCTCCTCCAAGTAATGAAGAAGACAATAAATACATTTAACAGGTTTCAATATAATTTAAATACACAGGAGTAGATAAAAATAAACCAAACATAAATAATGAATGTCAGACACCTCGGCCCAACGACACCTCGGCCCATTGACATCTCGGCACAATGACCATGATGACAACTCGGCTCAGACAGCTCGGCCCAAGATTGAAGACAGGTCGGCCCATACAAAAGACACCTCGGCCCAAGCAAAAATTCATTGGGAAAAAAATATTTTTCCGATTTCAGAATTTCGTCTTGAAATAAAATTTTTATTGAAAAAAGACATTGATTAAATTATCATTTTTTTTTTACATTTTACAAAAACTCCCACGGGTATATTAACTATTATCAAGAGAATGAGAAGACATAATTAATGTGCTAATTGATAAACAAACAAAGTGCCGCGGCACATCCTTAATTTGGAGTCTTTGGGTCTGCACGTTTAACTTCCATTGAACATTAATTGTCTCTATCCTTTCTTATGAATACCGGTACATTCACAAAAATTTAACGTTATGGTTTCAACCAAACCACATTGTACATTAAAAAAAATTCCTTCCATGTCAAATTGACAAAATAAAAAAAAGTTTACATGTAGTCCTTTCCTTCTCACAGACTATAGACCCCTGTCATATGCTTTAAATCGTCAGAGAAACAACGCAAAATGATACGATATTAACATACATTTTTTAGTTTAAATTTTATAATAAATAATCATATTTATGAAATGGTATGAAATAATTGTTACTTTATGTTGAAATAGTAATACCATATATATTGCTCATTTCTCCATGACAGAGATGCAAGTTAAGGAGTTTCAGAAATAAACCAATCATCTTTCATAGACCCCTCCCCCTTCACTTTTGATTTTTAGAAAAACATAAAACCGTAAGAAAGATAACTTATCTTTTTTAAATTATTATTAATAATACCAATTCAGACACTGAATTAAATTTTTCTATCACAAATTTGCTTGGGCCGAGGTGTCTTTTGTATGGGCCGACGTGTCAATAATTTTGGGCCGACCTGTTAGGGCCGAGGTGTCAACCGTCACGGGCCGAGGTGTCGTTGGGCCGAGATGTCTGTCTACCTAAATAATGCATTTTTTCATTATACATATTTAAATATTCCCCTCCCCCCCTTGGAATTTCCTGGCCAAGAGCCACACAGATTTCAAAGATGCTCATCAAAACTATGCACTTAGTTTATCTGTCAGGAGTAGAGAAGAAGATTTTCACAAAGTTGATGCATTTTCACCATTCAGAGTGCCATCATGCACTAAACTGTTTGATTTCTACCCAGGAGAAAAAAGATATTTTAGAACGTATTTTCAAAATATAACTAATAGAACCCCATTTCATTCCAGGTCTCATGACCAAGGAGCCACAAATTTCACAATTTGGGAGAAGTACCCTGCTCTTCACCTAAATACCTGGGAGTAAAGAAAAAATTTAAAGAAATATGAAGTTTTTGCTATATGTGATGTCAGTCACAAATTTTTATCTTTTAAAAACTCACTTTTGCTTGTCACAACTAAATGAACTTTGCGCTTATAGATGGTTTTCCTATGACATATTTTGCCTCGGAGTTATTCCCCTTGACCGCCATCTTGTAGGGCAAAGTAGTGAATTTTCCTCTTTGAGCAACCAATTTTAAACACTCATGCCAGAAATATATTATGGTGCGAAATATTTATAATCTTAAAATAATGAATTAAGGAATTTCCACCCTCACAATTTTATAGGTTCAAAGTACAAAAACTGCATTTATTTTCATTCAATATACTTTTAACTTTCCATTTATTGCAAAAAATGTATAGGTCACCATATTATTTAAGATGCGAAACATAAATAAACAGAAGTGTATGTCAACATAAAAAATTGTACATTTTTTGTAAACAGTATTGAGAAAAATATGTAAAAACTGGTTAAAATGCATAATTCTGATGCAGAGTGTTCCTAAATACTTCCTACTTAAAAGATACTTTTGAATTGTGAATATCAGGTAAAGTATTTTACAGAAAAGCAAATCCCTGAATGAAGAGACCTTAGAAGGAGTTATTGCCCTTGTAAACATTTTTTAAAGATTGAATAATTGATTAAATATAGAAAATATGCATTTTTTAAATTCTTTAACTAAACAATATTTATCATTACACCTATTGTAAAGCATTCTTCCAAGAGATATTTTTCTATAAGGTATGAATTTAAACTAATTACAGTTTTTGCAAAAACCTATGACATCATAGGAGGGTGGAATTACCTTAATAGAGGCTTCAACAGACGTATATTCATAAGAAAAATTGTGTTATCTTTACCTCAGTAACCAGTATAACAAATTGTACTTGGTTGAATAATGAAGGGATCTGGGAATGTTGCCCTACAATATGGCGGCCATGGGGAATAACTCTTGCTTAAATCACCTCAATGGAAAACCATCTACTGTATACAGTGTTATTTTCGCCCTATCACATCTGAAAACAAGTTTGCCCCATTTTAAATTCGCCCAAAAAGATTTTTGTTTAAGATATTATACAGTTTACTTTGAATTCGCCCCATTTTAAATTCGCCCACGTCAGGCTAGGGTGAAAGGGGCGAAAATTAAATGGGGGCGAAAATTTCCCTGTATACAGTATTTAATCTGCTAAATATCAAGGAGCAGAGAAGAGGATTTTCAAGAATCACATGTATTAGGAAGTATTTTCACTTTACGATCAACAGAGCTCCACGCTGACATAAGAACCCATTTCATTTCTAAAATTCATGTACACAAAAAAAAATACTGAATACATGTTGATATCTTCACAGATTTTTTTCTTCAGATTTTTAAAACAGATTCTGGTTTCAAATGTAAAAGCAGAATAAAAGATCTTTGCTCCATACTTTTATTCACAACACAAAAAATCTAACAATAATTTTACTGCATTTGAGCTGACATATTAATATACAACATATTGACAGTAAAATCCATTTTATCAGGGACCTATATACTATATATGGTATATAGTATATAGGTCCCTGATTTTATCAATCAATTTCAAAAACAATTTAATTCTAAAACAGATCTCATATAATAAAATACTTCTTTCCTTATTTTATAAACCATCTACCAAAACCACTTATAGTCCTGTTAAGTCTGAATAGATAAAATGATTTTAGGACTTATCACATATTCCAATAAAATTTTGTAATTTTATGAAAATATCATTTTCAGCCACTTAGTTAAAAACACATTACCATTATTGTATCTATTTTAATTTCAAGTGATATATCGAGAGTCAAAATCAAAACATGGTAAATTGCATATTTGAATCACTTTTCTATGCCATGTTTCTATGACATCAAGGGTGACAATTCAGTGAGAGTAAGATGGTAATAAACAAATAAATAAAAGAGTTTCCAAAGTTAGATTTTTTTCATCTTAAGCTAAAGTAAATTACCACTTGGCATTTAAATTGTTACAATGAAGTTATAAAATCATGGATTGGATTGCTTGATCATATTTACCGGTAATGTAAAGAACAACTTCAATAACAAGTACACCTTGTCCAAGTTTCCAGAAAAAGCAATACAGGAGAGGTTCTCGGATGAGTACCCCCCACCCCATCTTGTGCATTTTTTTTTTTAAGTTGATACCTGGTCTGTTAATTCTGGTTTGTTTTGGTGCAATCTTGAATTAGCCATTTCTTCACAAATCAAATAAACAAAATATATTGAGCAGCCTTACTTAAAACAGACAAATAATTAATTTAATCTGCTGTGTTAAAAAGATAGTTTGAAAAATCTTTCTCTTGGAAGGGTCGGGTTGGGGGGAGGGGCACCCAACACCTGTCCTCATGACCTAGATATGACTACCGTATACACGGTATAAAATTAAAAAAAAAAAAAGATTACATCAAGAGGTTACTTTAGTCAACATATAAAACATATTCTAATACAATGAATCTGTAAAAGCATGGTAAAAAGAATATATTGTCTAACATTTGTAAATAAAAGATCAACAATAATATTCTATATAATTCATGCAAAACTCATCTTAATGCTAGAAGTATGTAAAAAAAAAAATATTTAACATGCTTTGAAAAAAATCAAAACTATTTCACTAACATCAATGGTATGAGTAAAATGCATTAGGTAAAAAAAAAAGCATAAATTAATAAAAACAAATTATCATAAACTTCAGATAACAGTTTAAGAATTTCAAAATTAACACATAATACATGTATTCACTTTTCTCAAACATTGCACTACAATTCAGTATAAGCAAATTCATTCTATGATAGAATAGTTTATATTCAAAACATGTACACTTCAACTACTCGAAAGCAAAACAAAACAAAACAAAAAACTCGAGTAAACTATTACCAAAACACTCTTCCCTTCATTTTTCCAAATTATGAATTTAAGCAGAGATAATTGTCAAATTTAAAATGTTAAACTTGTTGAAAAAACACCATAAACAGTAATTTTATAATGGAGAAGCTTTAAAAGCAGTTAAGCAAAATTTTCCAAAAATATTAAGAAGAGAAATGAGAAGAGAAGAGAAAGAGAACTGTTTCCAAAGCAATTGAAGCAATCACTGCTTAGGAAAAAAAAAAAAAAAAATTGAAGAAAAAAAAATTGTACGGGAATAAAATCAAAACTTTTAAAGTTCAATATTCTTTTGAAAGGGGGTCAAATTTGATCCTACAACAGAGAATGTTTTATTCAGATATAAGGAATATAATATTAAGTTGTTTTATTTTACTTTTAATATGGACAATAAATTCTATGGTTGACATTTAATATGTACCAAAAGTACATGTTTAAACTATATATATATTCAATTGTAAAATTTAATTACATCTTTAAATATGCGTAATTCAATTATTACTTAAAAACAGTGAAATCGTAATTGACGCCTCTAATACTGATAAAAATATACAGACATTACAAGATATTGAGGCTAATTTCAGAGAAACTGGAAATTTTAGATTCCATTATGAATTTGAACCAACACCACACATGAAAGGCAAGCCATCACACTTAGACTAGATAAAAGACTAGAAGCGCCAGTCACCACTACCAAAAATCACTACAAAAAAATGTTATATTTTTAACATTATCAGCATATCAGACACACTAAATAAAATATTACACTAGTCTATCAATCATTCCATTCAATTTCATTGCCATAATAAAAATTGGCCTTTGCGACTCAAATATTTGCTACTTTTTGATAAATTCAATTCAGACAAGTATTGAAGATTACATGTAGTAAAACACATGATAGCATCATGTACAATATATTTAAGTGAGGCAGGTGTTCTTTGCCTCGATACTTTAAAAAAAAAGTCTTAATCTATTAATTTGTTGTAATATTGCAAACTCAATACTTCGGAGAAACAGTTCGACCTTCATTTTCCCAATTGCCATATTTTAATCTAGTATTAAATATTCTCTGAAAGGCTAATTCCCCCTTCCTTTTGGTAACAAACTGAAATCTTGTATTGTCAAAAAAAAAAAAAAAAAACTCCCCCACAAAATCATCTATTTTAGGCTTGTCAAAGATTTTTCAGGTAAGTAAATTATCCCCCTTTGAAACTGAAATTCCATGCCTGTGTTATTTATGCAGGACTTCCAAAAAAAGGACTTCTTATTTGTATTTGTATTGTAATAAACAAGTCTTCACAAAATGATAAACAAATGATGTGTGTTGCATGCATGGTAAGACTTTTCCTGACTTTGTTCCATTTCTTCATAAAATGCCATAAACTTGTTCAACATACACGTAAATTTACAATTATTTTTGTTTCTATCAAAGTCTTGGAGGGTTTTTGAGATGAAATTTAACATTTTACCTTTTTATCACATTAAGCTTTCACATAAAATTTAGCTTAGGCAATTTACATATGTATGTCAAATGAATGCCTTGGATTTCAGAAAATACCTAATAACCCGTATCATTAGTAAAAGCATTACAGAATTTTACACATTACACATTTTCTGCTTTAAATTAAATACAAGTAGACCTTCAATTCTGACACACAAAAGATATCTGGGATTTCTTTGCCAAAAAATACTTCCAAAAATACTGCCATAATTTGAAATATAAAAGTTAACAATTTACTTCAGTTTTTAAGTCAAACTTGATAGTTACGCTTATATTTTGCATATTAAATATAATATATATTGAAAAGGTAACCTAAACCATAACAAAAATGAAACAAGTGAAATAAATTATTAATGTGCAAAAACATCATAAACTAACAACAAAGTTAACATATTCATTAACATATGTGTCATAAGCAAGCAAGGTAAAAATCTGTGACATTGTTAAAAACATTGCTATTTCACAAAATTGGCTTGCACGACTGTATCATGTACAAGCAATTCAAATGAAAGATTTAAAAAAAATGATTGATTCTTAATCCTCAACAACTGCTCTGCAGGGTAAAAATGAAATAAAGCAAGGTCCAAATGTACTAAAGAGTACAATGTATACAATGTATACAGCGCCCATCATACAGACACAATGAAATTGAATATATTTTCCTTGCTCACATATACAACATTTAAGGATTCTATTTGCAACATTAAAATACAATCTTGGCAGTGACTTTCTAAATCAGAGATACATAGTTGGTGGGATTCTATCATACAAGAGCGAGTCTTTCTCTTTTGACTTGACATCATCCCACCCATCCACTAACTTTGTTTATCCTTATCTGCTTGGTTCATAAGTAGGTCATGACACACACCACAAACTAAGACCATTTCAGACTGTGCTTGTGGAGCTAAAAGAAAGAATAGTGGACACATTTACATATTTTTTTAGCAATATTAATGTAAATATATTTGTATATACTGTAAAACATTGCTTATAACGAAGTGTCAGGGACAGGGGATTTTGCTTCGTTATAAAGGTAATAAAGGTAATACGTTATATTCATTAGCTTAAAAATATTTTTACAACCCATGGGGAATGAAAATCCCTTCACTGTAAGTGTTAATTCATTATAAAAACATGTTTAAGTTTTATACAAGATGTGATACCTGTTGCTCCAAACATTGATTTGGGAACTTTTTGGTTACAGCATTTTGAACAGAAGTTATTTCCACAATGGCGACAGTAAAACTACAAATAATATCCTCAGAAATTATCCTTTTTTTCATATGTTGAATTACAAAACTTATAATTTACATTACATTAGAAAGAAATATGTTTATTTTTCAAATAAATGACACAAATGTGTAGTAATGATTGATTTGGTTGATGTAAAATTTCCTTTTTTAAAACAAATTCAAAATTAAGCAGCTATCTTTTACTTGAACTTGATAATCATTTACAGAATGAAATACTTACTCTCCTCTTCAATATGGAAGCAAAGGAAACATCACATTTATGACAAGTTTCTGAAAAATGGAGGTAAGAACATCAGTTAGGAAAGAAAGCACCCTGAATCATGTATACACTCCAAATTTAAAAGTAAACCATGACAGTATATCTTACAGTGATACATGTATAGCTAGTTTAAGCATCAAATTTTCAATTTTTCTAAGATTTTTATTTCTATATGAGTAGTCTAAAAACCCCTTGTGCTGGTGTCTTGATATTTCTAATGTTCTTCTGTGTAAATGTAACTAACCATGTGCAATATGCTGTCTTCGTTTCCGTAGCTCTAGGAGCCGCTCCACCATGCTGGGTTTGGAGTAGATGGAACTCTTCAGTTCCGAGTCATCAGACATGATCTCCAGCTGACTCGGGTCACAATCAACCTGAGATTTATAGTAATATTGTAGAAGTAAATCATACAAATAACACATTCTGTAGTTGTATTATCATGTCATTCCTGATATGGTCTTTTAAATTAAATCTACTGTAGATCACTAAATTTTCGCGACACTTTATTTTCGCGAGATAGTCATTGACTCTTGATTAGTGAGACAAAATTTTCACGAATTGTGGTTTTTGCTCTATATAATCTTAAGAAATGCTATTATACGCGAGAATTAAATTTTTGCGAGCACACCATCTCGCGTAATTACGTGAAAATAAAGTTCTCGCGAATAAAAAGTGATTTACAGTATATCTTACAACAAATAAGCTTGTTAGCACATGAATTTAGTAACTTTTTTTCAGAATCTCCTGCATAATTGTGAACAAATAATATTCACACATTTAACGCTGGTTAAAAACAGTAGAACTCTGCCACTCTGACTTTCTGGTCTAGACCTTACCTCTGACTGCTCTTTTGTGTCCTCTTCCTTAGATTTCTGTTGATCTTCTTCCAAAACAGTGGACTAAAATAGTTAATATAGATGAATAAAATTATACAAACAAAAATTCTTGTAGATCAAGTCCCTGCTTGACAAATATTATATAATGTATATTCAGCATATTGTTAAACTAAAAGAAGTATAACATTTATAACATTTTTTTATCTGACTAGATCCAGTCTGCAGCTGAATCATTGTTCTTGATCTAATAAGTAAACTGAATTAGACAGAAGTCAACACAAACCTCTAGACTAACCTTGATGGGGCCATTGTCTTTGATGGGTATGGGAGAAAGGGAAACTCCCCAGACTTTTTCTCCATATTTTAACAATTCTGTGAAAGGAATAGATGCTCATTGTTTTTAACAGGCTTACAAAAATACAATACCAATGATTTTTTTTAAATTCTCTGAAAATTTCTGTAAATAACATACAATTATACTCACTGTAAAACACAACCTCATTGGCCAAAAAGAACCAATTAACTAGCATAAAACAAATTCCTCTTGTTGGCAAGACAACCAGACTTAACAAGAACACACATATCTCCACATGGAATCTATAAAATATAATGAAAATTAGCAATCACATAAGAGACAGAATTTCAAAGAAAGATGTTACAATATACTTGCATTAGAAATCTCATTATTAAACCCTACAACATTAAATCTAGAAAATCTGGCTAGCAAGTTTCCATGAAATTGCATCCTATATCGATACATATCAATATTTTTGTTTTCTTTATCTTTATCAGAATATTCTAATTTTATTTACCTGAGAGAGGCAAGAGTGTTGTCCCATTTGAGAATTCTGTAAAACTGTGTTAGTCCTTCATTGCAAAGTACAATAAAATCATACATTTGTAGGAGGCTACAAACAAATAAAAAAAAACTTTTTCAAGTGCCAATGGTCATAAAATCTCTCATACTTAAAGATAGATTTCTGTCATTTCCATGCTTTTTTTTAAAAAAGAAAATTTTGATATAATTTGGTTCGTCGTCTCCGTATATTTTATGAAGTTCTTCACAATTAATCAAAATTGTTTCTCCAACGTATCTGAGAAAGTATCTAACCTATAGCGGAACTGTTTGACAGTCTTCATTGCTTCTTCATCTTCTATGTCTTCATCCTCTTCCTCTTTTTGAGATGAGGTAGAGGGAAGACATTTATCCAGGATTCTGGTATGTAGTTGTACTAAGGATGTAGTAGCAATGCATATTACCAGCAATGATATCAGAGTAAACACAGCACCTGCAAAGACCAGAAGACACACAGTTCATTTGTGATTCTCTTTCCATGTTTCAGAACATTTTTATACACTGTAATAGGATATTTCAATTGAATTATTAGTGGAAATGAAATTTTAGTAAATACTATATCTCAGTCACATTGAAACAGCTATGATTATAATTATCTATTTACATGTATTAGCTGAATATTAATATTCATTCCCAGCAAAAGAATAGTGCCTACATATTTACCTTTAGTTAAAACAAGACAACCAATATTGCACAGAATCCACACAACCAAGGTCCCAATTGTATATTTCCATCTGTTAACAGAAATTATGGTTTAAAATTATAATGATATCTAAATTTCTCTTTGGCAAAGCATTCACAATGTTCATGGTTACATACTTATCAGTTATTAATAAACTATCAAAAGTATACACCAGCTGGTATAACTAGTATAATGTTTGAGCTCCAAGAGCCCCGTGCCATAATAAATAATCAACTTCTTGAAACTGGCTTAAATTACCATTTCCTTCAAATTTTCTAAACCTATAAAAAGGGGTTGCAAACTACGACAAGAAATTTGTTAATTGATTACAACAATATGAGGAGTAGAACCTTTAGAAACCTACTTTCGTATATCTTCAATGCAGTACACAACAAACGCAATCGGTTCCACCAGACGAGAAAATGTTTCAACTTCTGTAACAAAGTCGGCTAGATCCATTCTTCCATACTTTGAACCATTTTCAGTCGATTTTCGTTTTCCATTCGGAACCTGAGGCTCATTACTCATTTCCTTAAAAACAATAGTGGAAATATAAATAATAAAGTTGCTTCATCTATCTGTATCTGTACTCTGGAAGTTTCATATCATATTACATTAATAGGGTACATAATCTTGACTTGAATGTCCGGATAAACATACTGAACCGTAGGTTTTCAGATAATAATAGCTTTGATAGATCACCATAGATAGATGAGGAAGTGGAAATCCAATTTTGATAGTAACAATTTTAAGGTGATTAATACATCCCTCAGGCAATACGATTGAGTCTTCCGACACGGGTAGATTTCCTCAGTCACAGACAGAGCCGTCGTGCTCAATATTTATCAATTTTTTAAAGAAACTCATATACATTTGCAATAAAGTGAGCAATTCATCTTGAAGTATCAACAAAAAATAAGATATGTTTGAGTGTAAAGTACCAAAAATTCCTGGAATGTTCTTACCATTTCGTTCTTGATATTTCTGTTTTCATTTCGCATTCTGTTACTTCCGGTTCAAATTGTAAACAGAAAAACCTATTTTCTCAAAAAATAATTTTCCGGATTTATCTTCTTCGGGTTATTTACTTTTTAGATTTTTAATAAGATTGTCCAAAACTCAGAAGGAAATTAAATAAATGAAAAAAGAAAGAAAATGTAACAAAATATGTTTTGTCTAAAGTTAGAAAATACCTTATTTCTCCTTGCAATATGTTCATTACTTTCATTTATGAACATTTATTTCTCACTTCGTATTCAGGAAAACACAAATCCGTGAAATGATTCCATTTCTAAGTGCAACAATTAAATATCCTGAATTCATATACATGTAATTATTTCTATCACTCGTTTGCGACCCCTATTAATTTCCTCTTTTTTTTCAAATTGTGCATGTATTTCTACTTCTAATATCATAAAAATTAATAAGCAATTAAAAGTGCTTGTACTAAAAGAAACATTATAGAATAGATTGTTCTTGACACGTGATAATTTCTCGAGAGTCGCAGCACCATTTATAATTACCAGCGATTAAAAAATTACCGTTACACACAATTTCAACAATTTTTGGAGTTTTTATAGCTGTCACTTCAAGGAAAAATAAGTAACACTCGGCCCTAAGATCTATATAGATAGATTTATCATCGTGTTTTGCATGTCAACCTGCTCTTGGCGGTTCTTTATTTTGAAATTATTAGAATTTTCATTTTGCGATATAATTATCACACAAATTTTGATTAAAAAAAAAATAAGGTAATCATATTATCGGCTTTCGGTTTATATAAAAAAAAAAATCAAAATTTTCAAACCTTATTTTATTTTCTATTCATTAATTTGAAATTCAAATATGGCGAAAATAAATGAACTGCGAGATCGGCTGAGAGAGCAGGAGACATATTACGGCATGGCTTGTCTGCAACTGACGGTACTTAACCAACGGTTTGAACAACTGGCCAAGCGGTACGACCGCGCAGACAAACTAGGCCAGAAGTCCTTTCGATATTCTCTCAGAATGAAAATGGCAATCTTAGAGGGTGTTCGAAACATGTTCTATGAATTTGCCACCTACAAAGCCTGTAGTGTCAACAAGCTCCGTCAAGAAATCTTAATCGAACACGCCTTCTTGGAAAATAATGGCCAGTTCAGCGATTCAGGTTCAATTTACGGTCGTTATGGTAACCCAGTTTTCCTCCTAGAGGGCGCTGATGGCGATGAAGCAGACGATGAGATTGATGACGATGATATTTACGGTACTGATACAGAGAGTGACGAGGACTTGTGACGTAATCAAGGGGTAAGTCTCAACAACCTGTTAACAGCATTAGTCCTGTATAAGCCAAGAGAATTTTGTTTTTGATTTTTGAAATATAATTTTGATCTAAAATTGCCGAAAAACATTGAATTACTATAAATGTATTCAATGTTAACTTTTTATTACATGTTTCAGATTCAGTACTCACCCTGTCTTTTTCCCAGAAGACACATCAACACGTTCTCAGGGAAGTATATTTTTATGATTATCGTTTCCGCTCTAAAACGTCAACATTGTTTTTTTTTAATTCCTCGTTAAACAATATCTTCTCATTTACTGATATCCTAACTTTGGATATGTCTAAAGTACTTCTTTTAGATAGTTTACATTATACTAACCCTTGAAATAACATTATTTGATGGCTATTGTAGCATCAAAGTGAGCTGTATGAAGCACTCCAATATGTGTACCGGAGAAGTAGACAGAAGTGGACAGAAGCACTGGAAGCACAGACAAGGAAGTGATGGAAAAAGCGAGTGTGAATTCTAGGAGAGAGAATGTAGAGATGGAGGAGAATAGAGAGAATGGAAGAGATAAAGAGAGAGATAGAGCGAACTGTGTAATGTTTTTAGCCATAGGAAAATGATTTTCTAATTTCCCAGCACTAAACAAGATATAATAAAGTTTTAAGTACGGTGTGAAGATTCATTTCAAGTAGTTGAATAGAATTACAGTGAACATATACAGAAGACAGAGCAAAAAGAATTAGAAGTGATTGGGCTAATTAAAACGAAACAAGGAAGAAACAACAAGCTGTTAATGAAACAATCAAAACTATTATAGTCTTTGTTTTGCCTTCTTTATCAAATTTCAATTTTAAAGGAAATAAAATTTGACGCATGCAATGCATCCTAACACTACAATCTGTTTCTGTTTTTTTTTGTCTTGGTATATCTAAAAGTCCAAGTATCTAAAAACTTGAAATAAAAGAGACTATAAATCTTTCATATAAAGAACTATATGCGGTATATTGCATATATTTGCCCCCACAAAAGTCAAATTTTGAAAACTTCCTGAAATGTGCTGAATTCAATAAATTGTATGAGAAATATAAATTAACAGAAAATATTATAGTTTCATAGCAGTGTATTCACAATTTTTGTTTTTATGACGTCACAAACTAGTCCGATTTTATATCCTTTTTCAGAAAGAGAACAAAATGGACAAAATTTCAACAATTTTAGCTTTAAAATTTATAGAGCGCAAGTTTGTTCAGGAACAATATTGACATATTTCATTGATATTATCATTCTACACATTATATCAAAATATTGATCCTGAACACACATGCGCTCGGTGGCTTTTACTTAAAATATCGACGAAATATGTACATTTTTCTGTAAAATTCATAAAAAACTGAAATTTACGTCATGTTTGTGACGTCAATACGTACATATGAAGTCATTACTTATGAAAATATTCAGTACTTTGAAGTCAGTATATACTTCCCTGTTTAAGAACTTAATTAAATATATCTCCATCAAAGTTTGATTTGGGGGGCAAATATTGGCTATTACCGAATAAAGTTCTTTGTTTCATATTTCGATATTTTACTATAGAAATAAATATAAAGGTCAAACTAAGAACTATACTTTATGACGAACACGATTGACTTCGACTTTTCTATCGTCAGCTCTCCTTATTTATGCAGCAATATACCATTATCTCTATTTTTCTCAGTTTATTTGATAATCATACGCAAGAGCATGTCCTAAAACAGAACAATTTTTAAATCAAGGAAAGCTACTGACAAGTTAGTTGATGATACAAGGATACTCAATGATGACAGCACACAGAAACCGGTCGACAGGGGAGCTTACTCCTCCATGGCACCTGATCCAACCCATTATAGAGGCTCGTGTTTGTATTCCTTTTGTGGACTTTTAGTTGAATGCTGTTTATTACGTTTGCAAAATCTGTATAGGGATGGAAGGAGAAGGGTTAGTCCGATTTTTAAAAGATAGATAGAAACAGGGATGGTGTATTGTTTTTGTCTCCATCAACTGTTTGCATGATATTTCAAGGAATTATTTAACATTGCTATAACTGTACTTTCAGAAAGACCCAAGTTGGGGGCAAGGAAGACCAAGAATATGAACAATGCAGACATAGATTCCACAAAAATTTGCTCTATTCATCTTCCGACACTGCTTTTGCAGGATGCCAACACTGACAATTGGTCTATAGTCCGGCACGTAACATTTTAGCATTTTGTTGCGGTATAGGGAAGTAACAGAAAAGTAGTTGAATAAAAGTAGTTTTGAATGAAGTCCCCCATACGAAATAGGATTGTTGAGTTTAGACAATTCTCTTTTTATATCTCAGTAATTGAAGATTCAGGGGTACATGTTTTTAGTTTTTGGCCTGCATCCCCTCTGTCTGTTTGTCCACAAAAACTTAAACCTTGCCTGCAACTTTTGACTGGGTGGGGCTATGGCATTCCTATTTCACAAGTGTATTCCCTATGACAAGACCTTTCTTTGGGTACCACCAAATTTGACCTTGGGAGTTTGACCCACTTTTACAGAAAAATACAAAATCTTGGCGATAACTTTTGAACAGTTTGTGCTAGGGCTTCATACTACACATGTGCATTCAATGTGACAAGAACTTTCAATTGGTTCAAACAATTTTTGGCCTTTTCACCTTGACCTTAAAGTTAGAGTTGTAATTAATAAATTTAAGGCGCAAAATACAAATTCAAAAAATAGACATACATGTATATACAGTAGATCACAAAGTTCTAATAAACATTAATTTTCAAATGTCACTTTTTCCCGGAAAATGTTCTCTCTTTTGAAATTGCGATTACATCCTTTATTCTTATGTTTCAAAAGCAAGTCCATCTTGATTAAATTCCTACATGTTTGCCTAAATGGTGAAAACACATATTTTAAATTCAGAACAAAAGCTCATAGGAATGACACTGAATTTATTTGACCTGATATGTTTCACACACATACTGTTTCTCCAACATTGACTTGTGTCTTATTTTTTTGTACAAAACTATACAAACACAAAAAATAGCATCGTCTTGTTATGACAAGATGAAAGACAATATCCACATACAGTTTATATATCTGCCACTCAGACATTAAAATGACCCTGTCATTAATTCAATGATGACTTTAGCGAAATGATAAAAATAATGACATGCACAATTTAAGGCAACTGGAAAAACACCTTGTTGGAACAAATATTTTCTATATTGCTTCAAAAACAAATGGACACTAAATGGAAAATTTTGTGCATATTTAATATGCCATTAACTTGACAATTGAAAAATTCATGATCGTTAATTTTCAATGACCATACGGTCATTAACGTACAAATGAAAAAACATGGATTTGAAAAAATGTGATATTTGGTCACTATAAGTTGGTATTTCTGGTACCTCTTTCTAACATATACATTTCTGTGTACCATTTAAATTACTGTTTGTAAAAACTTAATTAGTTAATTAACAATCATTTATGCTTGGTCAATATAAAAGTAAATTTGTGACTCTGTGGCACAAGCCAGATATATTATGTCATAAATAACAAATTTGTATACACGTATATATATATTTATATTCAACAAGGTAAACAAAAACTGCAATGGCCACAACAAATATAAATAAGAGGAAAGGCTAACATTGCAACAAATGTATTTTTATAATACATAAAAAAAAGAAAATATTTTTAACAATAGTATTTATCAACAACCTTTATTTGGGAGTCAATTCAAAAACTTAATACAAAGGATAAAAATTATTTATTGATCAAATGTAAATAGAAATTTGTTTGTACATCCACAACTTTTTGCTATAACATAAAATAATAAAATGATACAGCAATGAAACTCTCCCACTCTCATAAAAAAATGCACCTCTACATCTCCTGCCAATATCATGGATACCAGGCATTCAGCCCAACAACAAATCACATAGAAAAGTTGGGATTGCAAAGCAAAAAAAAAATTTAAGGGTTGTAAACTCTAAGATTTTGCAGGAATTAACAAGTGAGATGTTCACACCTCCCTCCATACCTCAAACATCAACAAACACATAGCAATAGTAATGTCCAATATATTATCAACGAAATGCACATTTCAGTGAAAAATGACCAAAATGCACCACAAACAAAGTCTGGTTGTTTATAATAGGCTGCCAAAAGGGCTTTAATCTAGCGGAGTTCTAGAATGTAAAAATGACCATCCTCATATACACCTTAAATAGTCAGCTCAAACATAACATCCATTTTAAAAAGTTGTATCCTTTCACCCACCTCAAAGAACACCTTGGTTTCTGCATCAGAAACAAACAAAAAAATAATCAAAATTGATTCAGTAAGTAAACAGATCCCTTCCTGATAAAGAAAAATGCTCCAAGCTGACCCTTTGTTTTATCTTATTAAGAAAAATAAAAATAAATTGTTTAAAAAATCCTTTAAATATCTATTCCTATAAAAAAAATACTATGCTGTATTAAAAATGGATTGAACTGTGATACATTAGCAACTAAATTCCATTGTATTCATAAATGCTACATGTATCTTCTTAAGTGACCAAATTCACTAGAATTAGTGTTCTCGTCTGCATACATTATGAAATAATACTGGCAAGTAAAACAAATTGGTGCAATGACAGCTTTTGTGAACAGAACATATTGCTAGTTCCAGTAGCTCAAAAGCACAACTCTTTTAAAGTGTTCAAAACTAGTAGGTACATGTATTCCATTAATATAACATGCCACTATAAAGATTGTACAGCTGCATGTTAATCAGTTTTTATTGGTGTATTCATGTATTTTTATACTTGATTAAATACAATAACCAAAATTTGAAAAAAAAATTGTTTCAATTACATATTGATATCAAATAACTTTCTTGTGAGAATAAATTAAGTGACATGAAAATTTCATGATCTACAGATATTCTTTTGTAGAATGTGTCTCTATAATAATTGCTCATTCATAAAAATACACTGAAAAATAGTTATTACAATCTTCATGATATCTTTATATTAAATTTACCCCTGAGTTAGTAAGATCTTAATTTGATGCAATCAAATGACACATTTTTTTTTCCTAGATAAAGACAATTTGTTCCTTGTAGCAAAAGTATTAAAACAGCAGGATGTTATCTGACCAAAATAAAAGACAGGGTCCATGTAGAAAACAAGACTCCTATGGGGGAGTAAGTGGATTCATGTACATTAATTTTCCAGCCATTTGCTACAAAAGTAACATTCCATGCCATACATGTTCTATTAAACATCAAGAATGTCTTTGAAATTGATACACAAACAGGGAAATATAAGTTGGGGTGACCACAGAAAGCTCAATGGCGTTTTTCTTTAAGAGTACTTGTGTCATCCTGATCAAACAGTAATATGTGGACAACAACTGGAAATTTATATCTCAGGAATGTTCAAGTCTGGGTTAACACCACTTCCCCATTTGTAGCATGGTTTACAAAAACCTTCTACAGCAACCTTTTTCTGCTTCTGTTTTTCTCTGTCTAACAGGTCCAATTTCTATCTTGTTCTAGTTGCAAAGTTTGGTGCTGGTGGGTTTCCTATTCCAACATCCAGTACAAAATTTCTCAACTCTCAACCCACTTGACTGGTTCTCCTTGACTAGTTGTCAACCCTTAGGATGGTTGACAAGTCCTATCCACTATACAGTGTAGACCTCCATCACTCTGAGAGTCTACCTCCTGAAATGAAGAGTCCTCTACTGTGAGGTGGTTCCTCCTGACATGAGGACCCCTCCACTGTGAGGTGGTTCCATCACTTGCTGAGCTTGTTGGTGATCTTGGAGGAGATCTTTTTCAGTCTGGAGGAGGAGAGGCTGGGACTGGAGGGCTCACTGGGACTCCTGTTACTCTCCTGCCAGGACAGCGCCCGGGTGTGGGTCCGGGGGTGCTCTGTGTAGAAGGATAAGGGTTAAAGGTTAAACACAGCATTAGAAGAAACAAACTAGAACTTTCATACATTTAGGGCAGGTAAGGTCAAATACTTTCAGCATTAGAAGAACTAAACTAGAACTTTAACCCATGTAGGGCAAATGTATAAATGATCATTCTTGAAAATTGTTGAAGCTCCCATTTAGGGCAAATGTATTAATGTACATTCTTAGAAATTGTTGAAGCCTTGACATTACAACACTAAGAGGGTAAAAATAAATGTTAATTTAAAACAGGCAATAAGGCTACTTGAATTTACCTGAAGTTAGAGATCTGGACTTTGGCCCCTTATTTATAAATCCCTTTCTTTTCTTCTCACACTGAAATAAAACAAGAAAATTATGATACACTCATAAAATGAACTCATATACGACCTAGCACTTAAGATTTATACATTATTATAAATTTAGAACAATTCCGTTTCTTACAGGATTTTCCTCCATCTCTGCTTGATGTCTATCCATGATGACAAACTTTCCGTTGGTCTTCCATTCACTCTGTGCCAGATACACATTTTCGTCGTCCATCAGGATCCGCCTCTCGACGCTCTCGGAGCTGTGACGCCGCCCTAGCTGGGAGTCCGCACCCGATACCTCCAGCTCCTCCACCAACACAAAATTCCTCAGGTCTTCTAAATCTGATCGGTGAGCCTTCATCATTGCCTAAAGAACAGAGAGCAAAGTAAAGATTAGGTACCTTCAATATTAGATAAAATGAAATAAGTAGATGAGAAAAGTTAGATAAATGTTTTCCTTTTTGGGACAAGCAAGTTCAATCATTCTAGAATAAGAAATGGAGAAATAATATGCCCATAAGCAAAAATGTGTACATCAAATTTCAGTGTCCTTGACCAAGAAAAATACATAATCCCAAAATTCTCATTCACCTAACAACCTGTGACACATGGAAACGTTGCAGTCGTAGCTAGATTATGTACACATTCTTACATGTGTGATGATATCCTATAAACATTGCAGAATGCGTCCAGAATTTTACCTGTGTGATAATGTCCTGTGCGTTGCTGGATGTTGGGGCCTTGAATATGGTGTAGGGCTGGTCAGGTGCTACATTATACACACACACCAGGAACACCTGCTCCACACTCTCCCAGTCTCCGGTGTTATTCTCTGATTCCTGCTTCCTCTGGAAAGAAAATGGTCATTTAGGTATATAGTTTGTTATTTATAACTCAGGATTCAATAGCAATGTTAATATGCTTGTGGAGACATAGTACTGATTATGAAACAATGAACAAATATCATAAATTTGAATGTAGAGAGGCACTAACCTGCTGTTCCCGTGACAACATTGTGGTCATCCAAGCTCTGCTGCTGGGGTCCTAAATCAATCAAAAATAAAATTTCATCTTCCTATACTAAATTGTAAGGAATATTTGCTAAAATCAAAAATCTGATGAGGATACACATATGTCTAAAAGAAGGGGGATGACTAAACCAGCAATGAGTTTTTTTTAAAATAGTATGATATATTTCCCTTACATTACTTAGTTTCCTGAGGAGGAACTTGCCAGCCCCCCTCCACTTGTTCTGGGCCTGGAGGACTTTCTCGGACATGTCCAGTATCCTCTGGACACTCTGCCTGTCCTGGTCTTTCTTCTCCCACCCCACCTGGACGTCCTCAACCAACACATGGTCAGACACCTTGTCCTCAGCACGACCCGCCTTGGCTAGAGCCTGGGGTTCAGAAATTTAATTAGAAATTAAGACATTTTTTCTTGGAATTTTAAACTTCAACGTGCTGGAAGATTAAGATTGACAAATACTTTTGAAAGAGAACTGGAACTCGGACAGTCTTGTACGGTAATATTTTCTCACCTGACTGATGGCCTCATAAACAGATGTATCCTGGGTCACCTTCAGAATAATGTACTCATCAGGGGAGTTAACTCCAAACACACTCACAAAGAACATTCTCCGCTTTACTTTGGTTCCCAGTGGTGTCACTCCTGGCTATAAATCATAATTCAAATAACAGATAATACATGTAACTTCATCCACTGCAGATATTACAATGAGCAAACCATGTAAAAAATATTTCTACCACAAAATAACCCTACCTCTTTCGAAGCATCGGATGCCTCCTTGACTTTGGATTTCATGCTCTTGGAAGAAGCTGAGGTATGGAAGCCATTGACTTCAGGCATATCACAGGAAACGAGCAGCTCCTCCTCGTGTTTGGAATAGATGAACAGGGTAGACAACTCTAGAGGCTGGTTATTGGGACTGCGTAAACGGACATGGCGATATCCTACACAAAAAAGCAAAACAAAATGTGCAGTTATTGTTCTCAACCTTAGCATCCTCGCATTCAAGAACCCATATATTAACCAGTTTGTCCCTGAAGCTCTTAAGGGGATCATTTTTTACATACCTGCTCTGAGGCACTTAAGGGGGATTATTCTCTGAGATATAACATGACTCGTGTTGGCGTCCACCACAACAAAACGGATGAAGGCCAGATCAAGAAACATTACCTGTAAATTAGAAAAAAAAAAAGATAAAAATCTTTCTGTTCTAATGTTCTTGTATAATTTATGGTGATACTCAATGTGAATAAATTATTTTTACAGAACAATCAAACTAAGAACTATACTTTATGACGAACACGATTGACTTCGACTTTTCTATCGTCAGCTCTCCTTATTTATGCAGCAATATACCATTATCTCTATTTTTCTCAGTTTATTTGATAATCATACGCAAGAGCATGTCCTAAAACAGAACAATTTTTAAATCAAGGAAAGCTACTGACAAGTTAGTTGATGATACAAGGATACTCAATGATGACAGCACACAGAAACCGGTCGACAGGGGAGCTTACTCCTCCATGGCACCTGATCCAACCCATTATAGAGGCTCGTGTTTGTATTCCTTTTGTGGACTTTTAGTTGAATGCTGTTTATTACGTTTGCAAAATCTGTATAGGGATGGAAGGAGAAGGGTTAGTCCGATTTTTAAAAGATAGATAGAAACAGGGATGGTGTATTGTTTTTGTCTCCATCAACTGTTTGCATGATATTTCAAGGAATTATTTAACATTGCTATAACTGTACTTTCAGAAAGACCCAAGTTGGGGGCAAGGAAGACCAAGAATATGAACAATGCAGACATAGATTCCACAAAAATTTGCTCTATTCATCTTCCGACACTGCTTTTGCAGGATGCCAACACTGACAATTGGTCTATAGTCCGGCACGTAACATTTTAGCATTTTGTTGCGGTATAGGGAAGTAACAGAAAAGTAGTTGAATAAAAGTAGTTTTGAATGAAGTCCCCCATACGAAATAGGATTGTTGAGTTTAGACAATTCTCTTTTTATATCTCAGTAATTGAAGATTCAGGGGTACATGTTTTTAGTTTTTGGCCTGCATCCCCTCTGTCTGTTTGTCCACAAAAACTTAAACCTTGCCTGCAACTTTTGACTGGGTGGGGCTATGGCATTCCTATTTCACAAGTGTATTCCCTATGACAAGACCTTTCTTTGGGTACCACCAAATTTGACCTTGGGAGTTTGACCCACTTTTACAGAAAAATACAAAATCTTGGCGATAACTTTTGAACAGTTTGTGCTAGGGCTTCATACTACACATGTGCATTCAATGTGACAAGAACTTTCAATTGGTTCAAACAATTTTTGGCCTTTTCACCTTGACCTTAAAGTTAGAGTTGTAATTAATAAATTTAAGGCGCAAAATACAAATTCAAAAAATAGACATACATGTATATACAGTAGATCACAAAGTTCTAATAAACATTAATTTTCAAATGTCACTTTTTCCCAGAAAATGTTCTCTCTTTTGAAATTGCGATTACATCCTTTATTCTTATGTTTCAAAAGCAAGTCCATCTTGATTAAATTCCTACATGTTTGCCTAAATGGTGAAAACACATATTTTAAATTCAGAACAAAAGCTCATAGGAATGACACTGAATTTATTTGACCTGATATGTTTCACACACATACTGTTTCTCCAACATTGACTTGTGTCTTATTTTTTTGTACAAAACTATACAAACACAAAAAATAGCATCGTCTTGTTATGACAAGATGAAAGACAATATCCACATACAGTTTATATATCTGCCACTCAGACATTAAAATGACCCTGTCATTAATTCAATGATGACTTTAGCGAAATGATAAAAATAATGACATGCACAATTTAAGGCAACTGGAAAAACACCTTGTTGGAACAAATATTTTCTATATTGCTTCAAAAACAAATGGACACTAAATGGAAAATTTTGTGCATATTTAATATGCCATTAACTTGACAATTGAAAAATTCATGATCGTTAATTTTCAATGACCATACGGTCATTAACGTACAAATGAAAAAACATGGATTTGAAAAAATGTGATATTTGGTCACTATAAGTTGGTATTTCTGGTACCTCTTTCTAACATATACATTTCTGTGTACCATTTAAATTACTGTTTGTAAAAACTTAATTAGTTAATTAACAATCATTTATGCTTGGTCAATATAAAAGTAAATTTGTGACTCTGTGGCACAAGCCAGATATATTATGTCATAAATAACAAATTTGTATACACGTATATATATATATTTATATTCAACAAGGTAAACAAAAACTGCAATGGCCACAACAAATATAAATAAGAGGAAAGGCTAACATTGCAACAAATGTATTTTTATAATACATAAAAAAAAGAAAATATTTTTAACAATAGTATTTATCAACAACCTTTATTTGGGAGTCAATTCAAAAACTTAATACAAAGGATAAAAATTATTTATTGATCAAATGTAAATAGAAATTTGTTTGTACATCCACAACTTTTTGCTATAACATAAAATAATAAAATGATACAGCAATGAAACTCTCCCACTCTCATAAAAAAATGCACCTCTACATCTCCTGCCAATATCATGGATACCAGGCATTCAGCCCAACAACAAATCACATAGAAAAGTTGGGATTGCAAAGCAAAAAAAAAATTTAAGGGTTGTAAACTCTAAGATTTTGCAGGAATTAACAAGTGAGATGTTCACACCTCCCTCCATACCTCAAACATCAACAAACACATAGCAATAGTAATGTCCAATATATTATCAACGAAATGCACATTTCAGTGAAAAATGACCAAAATGCACCACAAACAAAGTCTGGTTGTTTATAATAGGCTGCCAAAAGGGCTTTAATCTAGCGGAGTTCTAGAATGTAAAAATGACCATCCTCATATACACCTTAAATAGTCAGCTCAAACATAACATCCATTTTAAAAAGTTGTATCCTTTCACCCACCTCAAAGAACACCTTGGTTTCTGCATCAGAAACAAACAAAAAAATAATCAAAATTGATTCAGTAAGTAAACAGATCCCTTCCTGATAAAGAAAAATGCTCCAAGCTGACCCTTTGTTTTATCTTATTAAGAAAAATAAAAATAAATTGTTTAAAAAATCCTTTAAATATCTATTCCTATAAAAAAAATACTATGCTGTATTAAAAATGGATTGAACTGTGATACATTAGCAACTAAATTCCATTGTATTCATAAATGCTACATGTATCTTCTTAAGTGACCAAATTCACTAGAATTAGTGTTCTCGTCTGCATACATTATGAAATAATACTGGCAAGTAAAACAAATTGGTGCAATGACAGCTTTTGTGAACAGAACATATTGCTAGTTCCAGTAGCTCAAAAGCACAACTCTTTTAAAGTGTTCAAAACTAGTAGGTACATGTATTCCATTAATATAACATGCCACTATAAAGATTGTACAGCTGCATGTTAATCAGTTTTTATTGGTGTATTCATGTATTTTTATACTTGATTAAATACAATAACCAAAATTTGAAAAAAAAATTGTTTCAATTACATATTAATTGATATCAAATAACTTTCTTGTGAGAATAAATTAAGTGACATGAAAATTTCATGATCTACAGATATTCTTTTGTAGAATGTGTCTCTATAATAATTGCTCATTCATAAAAATACACTGAAAAATAGTTATTACAATCTTCATGATATCTTTATATTAAATTTACCCCTGAGTTAGTAAGATCTTAATTTGATGCAATCAAATGACACATTTTTTTTTCCTAGATAAAGACAATTTGTTCCTTGTAGCAAAAGTATTAAAACAGCAGGATGTTATCTGACCAAAATAAAAGACAGGGTCCATGTAGAAAACAAGACTCCTATGGGGGAGTAAGTGGATTCATGTACATTAATTTTCCAGCCATTTGCTACAAAAGTAACATTCCATGCCATACATGTTCTATTAAACATCAAGAATGTCTTTGAAATTGATACACAAACAGGGAAATATAAGTTGGGGTGACCACAGAAAGCTCAATGGCGTTTTTCTTTAAGAGTACTTGTGTCATCCTGATCAAACAGTAATATGTGGACAACAACTGGAAATTTATATCTCAGGAATGTTCAAGTCTGGGTTAACACCACTTCCCCATTTGTAGCATGGTTTACAAAAACCTTCTACAGCAACCTTTTTCTGCTTCTGTTTTTCTCTGTCTAACAGGTCCAATTTCTATCTTGTTCTAGTTGCAAAGTTTGGTGCTGGTGGGTTTCCTATTCCAACATCCAGTACAAAATTTCTCAACTCTCAAACCACTTGACTGGTTCTCCTTGACTAGTTGTCAACCCTTAGGATGGTTGACAAGTCCTATCCACTATACAGTGTAGACCTCCATCACTCTGAGAGTCTACTATATATGACTTATATTGTTTGTAATATTGTGAATACATGTAAACATTGAGGCTGCGTTCTATAGATTAGTAGAAATTACTTTTGAAAACTAGCACTGACCTTCAGTTTGGTAATTGAGGGCCACCATCTGAAGTCCGAAGGCCCAGAAGATGACAGGGTTAAAGTTGGAGGAGTCAATCCTCATACCTGAGGGGTAGGTCCTCATAATCTGCTTCTCTGTATGAGTGTGAGAGTTAAGGAGGCAAAGGCATTCATTCTAATTGTATTATACCCTCACAGGGAAAATACAGAAAGTCATTCTTTAAAATAGCTTTAAATGAAAACCCTGCTATCTTGATAAAGATTTTTTTAAAAATGTCCATGGACTTGCTGAATGTAGTAAGTTGAAGTTGTACCACATGAGAAAACAAATAAATATACAGCAACAAAATAATTTTTAAATCCAGTCTTGAAAGTATTCTATTTGTACAGTAATAAAGGATATTTGATGACGCCTATTGGGTTGCGGCGACACAACTGTTTGGCTTTACTCTCGTTGAGTGAGGACACTAAGTAACACACAGGGGTACTGTCTGGTCGCCTCTGTCTCATAATCCCTGTAGGAATACTCAACTCTCCCTTGTCTGAAAGAAAGAAGAGGGACTTATTGTCACAAGTTTATTAACCAAATATATGCTTTTACTTAATAACTTGCACTAAATACTCCATTTTTAAGTCACAGAGCAACTTTACAATAAACCTTTGCCTTACTAAACCCTGTATATAAGTGTATTTAAAGGTTGGGACAAACCTTTGACCTACTGATCTGAATCTAGGATGGACACAAACTTCTGACCTACTGACCTGTATTTAGGGGTGGAGTTCCAGGGTTGTTGCCCAGGAGAGCTCTTCTGGCACCACTTTTCTTCTTCACTGAAGTATTAGGACTGACATTCAGACCTGAACAAAGTCACAGACTGGTTTATCAAAGTCAAAAATCTACACTTCCTAACTTGGAAATTACTTTTGACATTAAAATACATGACTATTTTTTTAAAGATCTAACTTAGATTTTTTGTTACTAATTTCATACATGTTTAAATTTTCTGAATCAAGATCAATTAAATGTTTGATTCTGACCTCTGAACTTGACAGCTTGTAGGTACACAACGAGGTCAGAGAGTTCTTTAGCAATCTGACTGGTCTTCTTCTGATGCTTGTTGTTCCTTGGTTGCTTCTCTGGGGGTTGAAGGTCAAGGTCAAACTGCCAGTCAAAGTCCGGGTGACTTTTCGGTCTACATTTCTCACCACTAAAGGAACCACTAGAAGACCTAGATAGATTAGTGTTTTGTTCTGTAGTAGTTTTACTAGACACAAAAGAAATCTGGTCTCAAACCTTTTACCACAGGGATGTTTCTGAGCCAATAAGTTTTTTGGTCTTAATGACTTTGAAAATTTTCTATTAATGAATCTGTATGAAGACTACAGTAAAACTTGTTTAGTAAGAACACGTATATTGCGAATTCATGGATATAGCGAAGTTATTTTGGATCCCCATGAATTTTATGAATTCCATCTACGGATATAACTAATTACGGATATAGCTAAGTGATTTCATAGGTCCCTGTGACTTAGTTATAACCGAGTTTTACTTAATAATTACCTTTGTTGGTCCACAAAAGAGTCAGCTCTGGGTCGTACAGAGGGAGTGGAACTCCTCCCTCTGTCATCTTGTTCCCCCACCTGGCTATCCTGACTGTCCACAGACTGACGCATTTCAGGGTCCTTCACTGGAAGTTATAATATTGTTGTAATATATTCTGTTACCAACACTAAACGTTTATGTCACTGATGCTTCAAAAAATGAAACTAAAAAATTCCAATGTCTTGTTTATAGGTTGTGAATTCTGTCAACAAATTAAATCTTCAGGTTTCTAGATTAATACATGTATATTTGTCAAATTCTGAATTGCTACCATCTGTTATATCATCGTCATCATCATCTTCATCATCGTCGTCATCAAAATCGTTGATTGACATTGAGGTATCTGTTGAGGCCATACTGTTGGTTCTCGGACAGGAGGGCACCTGTTGAAAAAAGATTTATAAAAATAAATAAAATAACTAACAAAAGGCAACAACATGTCTAAGTCAAATAAATATTCTACTAGGGAAATCAATTTTATTAGGAATAAACAGATTCTTAAAGTCTAATCGCTAGAAAATTGATTCCAGTTCCTTATAATAACTCATTGTCATGTTTTTTGCAATAATTTTGATTTTTTTTAAACATCAAATATATTAAATTTTATGTCCAAAAATTTATGAGAGCTATGGATTTCAATAGTTTGTTGTACTTCAATATCATTAAATTCTTGCAATCAATAAAAAAAAGGAAACTGGATATAACATGAAATGGAATCCTTTTTGCACAGCTGTCTCATAATTCCAACAAATTTGAATGCATTGAACAAGAAATCAATGTTAATTTTATTTGGAATGAGGAAAGGAAGAAAAAAAAATTAGCAAAGATAAGGAAGGTCATCTATAACAATGTTAAAAAAAATCTAGGCGGTCTCCATATCAGATGAATATTTATTACAGTACATTAGTACTGGGTAAGTTTATCAATAAAGGACTTCCATTGATGGATGTTGCATGCAGCTAGCATCTTTGGAAGGCTGCTAAGCACATATAATAAATCACATTTCTAAGGAAAGCCATGGATGTAATCAAGTTAACCCCCTTTCCCATCCAACTAAAGTTCGTTAATTTCATAAGGTTGATTTCTATGTTGATAACTTCTGATCTAAAGTAAACTTACAGTAAAGATCTGAGCCATTTTCTGCTGCTGTAGAATGGAGCAATGGTTTTCTATGGAGAGTATTACTGGGTACGGAGACATCACAAAAGCACTCCTGTTTATAGCTTCAACCACAGCCTAAAAAAAAAAACATCATAAAGAATACATCTTATTGCAATTCTAATTAAAGATAAAAATTTTCAAACATTTTTCTTTTGAATTTGTTTATAGTCATTCATCTTCCTGTTGCCTAACTGACCTTGAAGGAGATTTTGGTGGTGAGAGTGTGTCCATGGTAAATAATGGGCATACCATCATCTCCATCCCAACAATCCAGCTCCACACAACGACAACCCATCAACAGCACCTATAAAATATAAAACAACCCATCAACAGAGACACTGAATCAACAGCACCTATAAATATAAATCAACCCATCAACCAAACATGTGTAATAAAAGACAAACCATCAACAGAACCTGTGTAATAATAAGTCAATAAACTCTGTTTCGCCATGTTCCCTGTCATTCATGTCAAGCATTTGCAAAGTTGAACAGTTGAAAATTGCATCATATGTAACAACTTCAGTTTGCTACACTTCAGTAAGTAGACCTACCTGACTGTACAGTTCCACTGAGGACTCCCCCGTCAACTGATGTCCCGTTAAGTATGTGTTGTGGGAGGAAGCTACGTAGTAGTGGGACAGAGGATGGTCCATGTCCTATAGACAATAACAATCTTACTGTTAGGTGTTATATATATGAAAAGGATGAAATTAAGTAAATTTCAACAAAATAGTCATCAATTCATATGCAATTTTCTCAGAGAATGTCAGTGTGTGTAATTTTCAAAGAGGAAGCCATCATCATTATATAATTATATGATTTTCAAAGAGATGGTACTTAATATTTTAAATTTCAAAGACTAGTTAAAAAATAAATGTTAATCACAATTCCATGGAGTAGAGATATTTTCAGTGCAAGCTGATGACTCTATTTTTAAAAAATAAGACAATCATACACCTTTTCAGTACAATGAAAAATGTATTTTAAGAAAACAGTACAGACAGTGTGAGACTCCAAGCACCTGCTATATAAAGAAGCTCTCTACAGGAATATCTTTGCAGTAATTGTGATTAGCCTCACCTCGTCATTGTGTTTGGTTTTCTCGTACAAGTAAGCATAGTTATCCTTATCCATCAGGAATCGAGCGAATCCCTCAAAGGACAGACAGCAGCTCCTCCTCAGGTTAGAATCAGGTTCGTGTCTCTGTAAATCAGATAACCAGAATTAGCCAATCATCAAAGGTGTGTTACTAAGTAAGGAAAAACCTGTAAAGTGTTTCTATCTTAGGCTTTCTTATCTCTTTAGGCCATTAGTTCAAAAGTTTCCAGAGAACAAAGTTTAAATCAGATGGGCTATTTCAGAAGTTCTATTAGAAGCTGAATATTTGCTCTTGTGGGAGGACAAGACAGACATTGATACAAAAGTTACAGCCATATTTTCATGAACAATACTGTAAGCCAACTTTTATTCGTGAAGACTTTATTTCGCAATTTACCAGGGGTAGATTAGTTTGTGATGATTAATTTTCAAGATCAAGCCTATTTTGGATCTTCATGATCAAGCCTATTTTAAATCTGTTGCAAATAGACACAGAGACTTTAAAGGACCGATTCTCAGCGAGAAATATATGCGATGATGAGGCTTTTGTGAATCTTGCGAAAATTTCTTGCACACAATTTTAACCAGGATGAGCTCTTTAATTATTGTCACACACTTGCCTGGATCAGCTCTAAAATTATCACTATGACCTTGACCTTACCTGGATCAGCTCTATGATGTCCTCGTCCTCCAGATGTTCCTCCTGATAATCCTCGAGGAATTCCCGGAACTCCCTCAGTCCCAGACACCGGTTCTGGTTGGACTCAACTCCGGCACAGTTAGCCACGATACTGGCTACAGCCAGGGCATCACAGATCTTCCTTCTCTGTTGATTGTCCTTTGTAAGATCATAGGAACTATTTCTGGTTATTATACCTGGAGAAAAAACCAGTGTCATTGCCTCTTATACAAAGTTTTATTTATTTTTTATTAATTTATAGAATAATGATCGTCTTGAATGGAAATAATTCATATGAAACTTTTAAAAAAAATTTCTACTATTCTAATAATTTCTTGTCAATCTAATTCTAAAATCCTTTAAAAAACTTATTGTCAACACAAAAAAAAAATAAAAAAATGCTGCAAATGATGGATACTTACATGTATCATTGCTGGGTGGAATGTAACCCTGTGTTCTATTCACTGGAATGTCTTTGTCATTAGGTTTGGGTGTCATGGCAAATTGCTCAAATAAATCCTTTAGGTCCTTCCTACAGCGCAGTCCAAAAGCTTTAAACAAATCTACAAAGTCCAGGAATGTCAGTTGTGTGGAATGTGTGATGGAACTCATTTTGTTATCCCCTGTACCGACACCGAGTGAAATTCTCCTCCTCTTCATCCTGTAGCGATTGGTGAAACTGAAAGTAGAACTACGCGGTCGGAATCCCAGGTTGGGACTAAGTTTACCAAGGTTCTGGTTTAAGTTGGGATCACTTGCACTATTGGCCGACCGATTCATCTCGGATTTAGTTTGCCTTAAGGGACTAGGTGAATTCTTTTGGCACTGTGTAACCTTCTCCTTCTGCTTCTGAGTTGAGTTGGGTACTGATGACCCAGATTTGGGACTCTCCTGCAAGGAGAAAATGTTCTTGCTAAAATATAATTCTATCTTCATTTTGTGTCTAGTTCGTGTGATTGTAGAATTAGAAATGAATCATTTTATAATCTGTTAGATGCAATATGTTACATTCAGCATAATCTATAATGTTCATCTCTAGGATTTTCATCCTAGCTGTCCTCCGAGTTTTAAATGACACAAGCACACCATTGGACAATAACTCAAGTGAGAGAGAGCAGCAGCAGGATTTTCTTATTTAAAAATCCCCCTCAAATTCATCATATTTAGTAGTCTCCTGCAGAATATCCTGTATAACACTGATAGTATTAATAAATAATAAACCCCATATTTATATTCATATTAGGAGATTGAGAGATTGAAAAAATCTGATCACTGTTCAATAAAATGTCCAACAATTTTTTGTCTTTTTGAAAAGGGTCACGAAAAATTTGTATGTATTTATGTGAAATATCTGACTCCTATAAATGTGTAGATTAATGTCCGAGTAGCTCCCTACTCCTTGAAAATAATGGAGCTGAGGCCCCAAAGAGACTATTAGGCCCACTGTTTTAAGGTACAGAGAGATACTAGATATTGACCAATTTAAAACAATTGCTTTAAATGCTTGTTTACAAGTTATGCTTGTCTAGATGTGATGCTAATGTGGTTTGATTAGATTGATTGATTATATGTTGTATTTAAGTTAATGTACCAGTAATATTGGAGAACTTTCCACTGAGACAGAGACATGGGACTCCAGACTTGGACCTTTACTCGGCAATCCGGACCATTGAGCCGTGGTGCTCATACATTTCAGAGTAGCCTTAATATTCTATTAGAAACATTTTCATCAGAACTTGAATGTGCTTAGTATTAGAGCAAGGGGGTCATTGCTGTGAGAATTACTGAGATTTTTCTGAAGAAGAGGCAAAGCAAAAAAATTATTCTTTTTGATTGTTAAATCTCAAGTATGACTCAATTAGCACAGAAACAATAATTTTAAAGGTCACATAAGTGACACATGATTTATGTGTAAATGCTTACGTCCTCGGCTAAAATTATGTTTTCTCTACTTCAAAATATGCATCATTATTTTGATTATTTTCATAGAATAAATTTTGGTAGAGTGCCATGCATATTATGAAAGATTTTTGGTCGATGGCATAGGAATGTAAATCTTCCACAACTATATACATACATGGCAAGAGACCAAAGGAATTATTACTGAGGATGGAATTGTTGATTTACCATGCTTATCATCGAGTCTGGAACTAGCTCTGTGTAATATTTGCTTAAGCCTTTTTATTAAAGAAACCCTATACAAGTTCAGATACCAACTTTCTCCTGTGAAAAATAGTTTTAAGGCAATATTCTCTATCATACTAAACACACAATTAAATGACTTTACTTCAATCAACAGTCAAATACTGCATTAAATGTGACACATTGCACTATCACAAAAAGTTAATTTTAACTCAATTACGATAAATGGTTGACATTTTTATAAATCAATATTCAGAACTTTTTAACTGTCCATGTTTTTTTGCATGAATATTCAACTGCAAAGTTGTATTATAAATTGTAGATTGAAAATTTCCAATGGGCAATTACATAAGTACTGTAGCTGATAAATATTCATATATCTGACTGTTGGAAAGGTTTAACCATAATTAAGAGTGAAAAAAAATGGAACTTTTATCACTGGGACTTAATCTGTACTATCCATGCTTATATATGGTAAACATATAATACATCAAGATATTTAGAGACAGAATGTCACTTATTTCCAACAAACTGTAATAGGTGATTAATTCATAATGGAGAGAAACACAATCTTCGATTATAACCCTTGTATTGGTAAATAATACATCATATTGGAGTCCACAGTTTCTGGATGCTTCTATATACTTCCCTAATAGCTGTAGAACAGTCTAGAACCTTGCTGATGCTTTCAGTGATATACTTCTATTGATTGGAGTATATGGACTCAACAATGAATAAAATTTTTATACTCGATATATTTAGTTCTATTTAACTTAAAATTTCTTTGGGAAGTTAGAGGGTAGCTGGATACTGGAAATTCACTTTGTATGATTTTAAAATATATACTGTAGATTATTTATTTTCACAAGTACTTCATATCACAAAAAGGGCTCTGCTGCACCAAATTGCAAGAGCAATACTTTGAGAATGGATGGTTGAACAAGAGAATTAACATGGATTTTAGCATCATAGAAAATAAAAGAGTATAATTAAATTGCAAGTGATGATAATCTTGTGGAATAACACCATAATTAATTACTTGTTTACATTAAGGTATCTACATGCATACAAGTATGTATGCATGATGTTAACTTGCACAGAATATCTCAGTCTAGATTCTGCATGAACATTGAAAGAAGCATCAAATTAAGCATTCATCCCTACTTATATAATATTCACAGAAATGCAAGAATACTCTTGCTTCAGTAAATGTACCATTAACTGATTTGAACTGCATATAAAATGGCAAAATGATGGTTTGACAGTTCATTACCATACATTGGGACAATGGCTGCAGCCAAACAAACTCTCCCACACAATCCCAATTAGAGAAATAAATGCCATTGTGAATTCTGGCCATATACAGAAAAGTGACAGCCTCAGAATAAGAACAATAGATAATCAGTGGTGACTATACATTCAAAGTCTTATTGCTCACACATGAACTCATAATTATTGGAGTTTTCACTCCAAGAAAATTACCCTAACTGCTTGTAAACAGTCAACATCAAACAAGGACAGTTGCACTGCTTGTCAACAGTCAAGTTCAATCAATGAAGTCAGTACTTCACTCAATTCTTGTAAACAAAGTCCACATCAACCAAGGAAAATAGCACTACTTGTAAACAAAGTAAACTTTAACAATTACACTGCATACTTGTTAACAAAGCCAACTAACTTAAGACAATGCACTTAAGTTCTTCGGACAAAGTCCACATCAACCAATGACAATTGCACTGCTTGTCAACAGTCAACCTCATGCAACCTAAGACAACTGCACTCTTGTCAACAAAATCAACTTCAACCAAAGACAATTCTACCCTTGTCAACAAAATCAACTTCAACCAAACACAATTACGCTATAGTCAACAAAACCAACTTCAACCAAACACAATTACGCTATAGTCAACAAAATCAACCTCAACCAAACACAATTGTACTCTTGTCAGCAAAATCAACTTCAACCAAAGACAATTACACTTTTGACATGAAAATCAACTTCAACCAAAGAAAATTACACTGTCGTCTACAAAATCAACTTCAACCAAAGACAATTACAATATATTCTACAAAATCAACTTCACCCATAGACAATTGGACTCTTGTCAGCAAAATCAACTTCAAACCGCACTCTGTTACCCAAGTTAATTTCAGTTTCTAGGCTCTATATGGACTTTTTAATATTTGGGATCAGTTCTCAAGACAGCACTGCATGATTAATGTATTGTAGAGTTTCAGGAAGAGGTCTCATTAGATATGCTTATAGCAAGGCTGTGTAGAAATATTTATTTGCAAATCCCTTAGTATAAAATTCATTACTACAAGCCTAGAATAGGAGTATAATTATTACTAAATAAATTATGAAGATCACTATGAATATAAACTAATAAAATCAGAAAATATATTTTTACATAAAAAGTCTTAAGGATTTTTTATGATGAGATACATTATTGACAACAGATTGATTGTAACAGTTGATATTAGAGAAGACTTCGCACTTCATTACTCAGTTGTTTATAAGAGAGGGACAACAACGTACAGAATAAAACATGTAACTTTAATATCTTTTTCTTTTCTTTTCTTTTTTTTAAATAAAGAATGTAAGTGAAATGAAAGAGTTCCCTCTGAATAAGCTGTACATTGAATTTATTCACTTAAATTATACACTGAATTTATTAACTTTATAGCTGTACATTGAATTTATTAACTTACCATGGTATTAAACGAGAAAACAGATGAAGAGGCACTACAAATGATTAACTCCAAGACAACACATTACTGATCTCCAACAAATCAAACGCAATTAAATTGCAACATATCCCATGAAAACTACACCGTCATTGTAGAAGTCCCACTCCTATTGTTTGAACAGGTTGTGGATCATAAGACGCCACTGACAGCACATTCTCATCAGAAATCCATTTGTTCTTCTGAATCAGAGCAAAGTTTTGTCCAAAATTTCTGTCCCTTAATGCTTCATAATACTCGGATAATTAAATTGTCCAAGCCACGGAGGGCAAACAACAGAAATGAATTCAATCCTGACAAATTCCATATTAGCTGCTTCCTGCAGTCTCCCAAAACTTGTCAATATGAATCATTCTTGACCATTGCTGCATGTTTTGTCTGTTTTTGCCAATTTCTTCATTTCCCAATTTGACAAAGTGCCATTGACTTCAAGAAAACCAATTAAACTTTCACATCACTGTTATAAATGATGGTAGTGACTTTCTTAACGTTAAAATATTTTAATAAAATTTAAACATTTGTTATATAACAATACTCTTCCCTGTATTCCCTAGCTGTTGCAGTGTTGCTGCATTTTCCTGATCTGAAAACAGGATTTTGTCGAGAGGATTGCAAACAAATTTTTTGGACTCCACATTGGTGATTATTGGTTTTCAGCTGAGCTTCTTCATCAGCAATAAAAAACCCTTCGCTTCATTAACATATACTTCTAATCTGGCATAAAACATGCTACAATCATGAATATAGTGTTGGACACTCAAGTATTTATGAATGCGAGGATATCAGCACTTTTCACAAATGGTCAATAATTGATCTGATAGTGTATAAACATTTTCCAAGAGCTTTCTTTCTGCAGAACAAAAAGAAGGAGGAAGAGAGAAAGCTTTAATCCTTAGAATTTGTGTGATGAGAGCTGCGCTATACTGGCTAATGAAGTCTGACCGAAATAGAAGGCACAAAAGGGTGAAAAGTATAATTTACCTGAAAAACTGACAGAGAAAATATACCTCCAACCTAAAGTATCAGAAATTAAAGAAATTCTGACACTTAAGCAACTGAATTCCCAACTTCTGGCCCAGTGATACTGATAAATGCTGCAAGTGCTTTTTATCAATTGCATGGTTTGTGCCAAATACATGTGAATGTTCTTTGCTTGAGTTTTACATTTCACCTACTTTTCGGCATTTTGTTATTCTAGAAAATCAGCTAAGCTCCCTTCTAGTAAATAGTATTCGGTTATCTCTGATGCCTTCTTTATGCTTTTTCTTAATAAGACACCTGCACTTGCCTACATCTTAGTACAAATGACCTCAGCATACCTGAAGTTCTATAAAGTATGGCAGACTGCAGCCTCACAGTAAATAACCAGAGATCTTAGACTAAATCATGACACATTGCATAGTTTTGGTGTGATATCAATAACAAATCTATTATTGCACCAATTATTTGCTAATGCA
This sequence comes from Saccostrea glomerata, assembly GCA_003671525.1. Lineage (NCBI taxonomy): Eukaryota > Metazoa > Mollusca > Bivalvia > Ostreida > Ostreidae > Saccostrea > Saccostrea glomerata. The sequence continues at coordinate 1,250,151 of PRKT01000049.1, forward strand.
AATCAATCTCTTTACAAAGGAAAAATCCACAACAAATATTAATCATTCCATGCTACCGTTCTGAAGTTTGAGGGTCCTCCAGGGAATCTACTTAAGCTATCAATTCTTGCATTTTTCTTTCTGGAATAACTATTATTGGAAAAAATAATATGTATTACAAGAATGTTTTTCTCCTCCATCTTTATAAAAGGTTTTACAAACTTCCGCAAAATATGAACAAGCAGAAATGTTTACAAGACGTGAAGAGATTAAAGTGAGGTTTGTAAGGTTTTCCTTTTTATGTTGAAAGTATTAAGATGCTTATGGTACTTTTTATCTCTTGGGAAGCCTGGTAAATTTAATGCAAACAGAGAAAAATTGAATAAAGTCTTATCCTTCCTATAGAAAACCTGTGAACAAGCTATACAAGTAGCTATGACACTTCTTTAATAAGGACACATTCTACTAGTATATTGGTATTGGAATCCTTAAAATAACACAATTATTTTCAGATGTTTTTTAATTATTCCCTAGAAATCTAATGCAAACATATACATGCCAATGCTGCTTTTTAAAGAAACTTAATATATTAATAATGCCAATATCTGTTTTTGCTCAAGAAGTTTATATTAAACAAAAATGAATACTTTGATAAACATTTTTCAATCGAGATTTTTTTCTTCTTTCTTTTATCAAATCCAGTATTTTTTATCTTAAAATTTTACTGAAACCAGTTAAGAGTTATTCTTGAATAAAACTTAAGAAAACAAATCTATAAAGGCAAGGCCAACCCTTTACATAGAGCAGTGCTAGGGTCTGGCTTTGTAAGTACAGCTATAAATTCATTAACAGACAATCACCCTGATAGATCACATCAAGAATCAGCCGAATGTCAAGAGCTGCTTCATCAACTTAGATAATTTAATCTCAAACGACAAAATACATCAATCTTCTATTTTATCTGATGCTTATAATTCAAATTAAAGAAAAGTAACAAAATATTAATTCATCCTTTTTCACAATTTTTGAAACAGAAGAGATACATAATGTAAACTATAGCATCGCCAAAATTGACTTGTGTCAAATACAAATTGTATGTCAAACGTAGTTGAAGATGCCTATATATACTATAGACTTTAAAAACTTTTACATTATGAACTCTGACAATAGCATCTTGAATCTTGACTCTTCAAAACTGACTCGCATATAATAAGGTATCTACAGTATTCTTTTTTAAAACTTATTTAAGTCTTTTGATTATATTCATAAATTGTTTCTTTAAAAAAATATATAAACAAATATACTAAAACAAGATGTGTTTGTGAAACACTGATGCCCCCATAAGGCAACACAGTGAAGATTATTTTCTTAAATGCAAATTTAATTTACTGGTACCCAAAGTAGGGTATTCTCACTGGAAATGCAATTGTGAAATATGAAAGTAGGCCAAGGTTAAAGGTTTTTTATATAAGTATGGATATCTCCAAGGTCAAGGTAATAAAGTCAAGGTAATTGGTATCCAATGAAAGGTCGTGCCACAAGAAATACATATATGAAGTATGGAAGCCCTAGCCCTAACCCTTCAAAAGTTATGGCCAAGGTTTAAAAATTTTAAAAGTAAGTCAAACTCCAAGGTCAAAGGGTTAAAATTCTTGATATCAAATGAAAGGTCTTGTAACAAGGATTAAATATGTAAAGTATGAAAACACTAGCCTGACCCTTTAAAAGTTATGGTCAAGGTTTGCTTTTTAAAAGTAGGTCAAACTCCAAGGTCAAAGGGTCAAACTTCTAAGTATTCAATGAAGGATCTTTTCAAAAACATATGTGAAGTATGAAAGCGATAGCACTTACCTTTCAAAAGTTAGGGCCAAAGTTAAAGGTTTTTCATAAGTATGGAAATCTCCAAGGTCAAGGTCAAAAGGTCAAAATTGTTAGTATCCAATGAAAGGTCATTCCACAAAGAATACATCTCTGAAGTATGAAAGTCCTGGTATCTACTATTTAAAAGATATGACCAAAGTAAAAGTTTGGAATTGTTGTGTAAAAGTGAGTCAAACTCCAAGGTCAAAAGGTCAAATTTGAAGGTACCCAAAGAAAGGTCTTGTCACAAGGAATATTCATGAAAAATATGAAAGTCATAGCTACAATAAATAAAAAGTTATGGGCAAAGTTAAAGTTTTTCCAGACAAACAGAGAGACAAACAGAGAGACAAACAGAGAGACAGACAGACAACTAAAGAACAACTAGACAGACAGATGGACAGACATAACAAAAACTTTGTTTACGGGGGCATAAAAAAATATATATGATAAGTCAATTTGTTAATCTATTTTTAAGTACTAAATTCAATCTTCAAGGGGTATTGCCTGAACAAAGTATTTATGATAAAGAAAGGAAATTTATTAAATGAATTTATTCCTTTGGTCAAAATTCAATTTCAAAGCTCTAAATTAATCATGTGAACCATATATATTATATAACAATTTGTATGGCACTTTTAACAAAGAGCTTAATATATATTTATTAATATCTTGAGAAATGTTCCTACAAAATGATTGATCAAAACTACATGTAAGTTTCTTTAAGTTTCTCTTCAGAACCTCTGATTAATGTGCTACTTGCATGAAACCCTTGCTTCTTTTGGAGAGGACTAATTGTGATAACCTGTTTGGGATAACATGGGGAATCTCATTATGATGGAAAATATTGTTCCAAGGCTGTCATTCTGTGTTTGTCTCTAGTCCTAAGAGGGGTAAGCCCACGGGAATTGTAATAACCAACTCTGGACCACAGTAATCAATTTTCTGCTAAATACATCATCCTTAGAATGGAGGGGCTCTAAGAATTTTGTCGGAGAAAGCCGATAATTAAAAGCTTGTCTAGTAGAACCTGACAGACTTTATGTACACTGGGTGTCATTCTTAATAATAAATACAACTTTCTCCACAAAATTTCCCCTCTGTGTGAATCAATTTAGACTTCAAGAATAATAGAAAAAGTCTGAAAAATCTTGCTCCCATCTAGTTTAAAAGGGGCAATGATTGATTAACTTTTTTTGATGTTAGCAATTTGGATAGTTTTTGATAATTTCAGTCATATCATCCATATAAAACAGAGGAGATTTTCCTAAGCGTCCCTTTTAAAATAGATTGGAATTATCACTCTGGCTCTTGGAGACTCTCTGGGAGTATAAATCCTGATAAACTAACATTATTGGACAGCTGATGCACTTGCATAACCTGAATTCTCTAGTCCAAAGACATCAACCACCTACTAAATGACCTTAGTTTGGCATTATCAAAAAACAAAACCCATAGGACTGCTTGTGTTTCGATATATGTACATGCTATATAATACTCTCAACTGAAATTCTTACTTGTATACTAAAGCTTAAATAAATGTATTAATAATTCAACTATACAGTCACAACTTTAGGTCATACTTTGATATATCTGTTAATTTGCTATACCCAGGTTTGTACTAAACATCTTACTGCAATTAATTAAAATTTCTAATGCCACATTTAAAGTTTAACTTACCAGAAAGTTAAAGGAAGTTATCCTCCAACTACAGAAACTGCTTGTTATAGGACAAAACATTACTGCCAAGAAGGCACTGCCAGCAAACAAATAGTTTAAAGAAGAAACACCAGCACAGAAGCACAAAGGCCACACCGCACATTACCGAGCACACAAATCTGCCTCCTCTCATTGGTGCACAGCAATTTCCCAAAAAAACTTATTTATATTTCAAAAATTTAAAATCATAAAATTTGCAAACTCAAGATAATGAAACTTCAGACAGAAAAGCTCTGAATGATAAAACATTTTATATACCAATATGCCTTCCTATATTGACCAATCACAACCATGTTTGAGTGCATTCAAAATGTCATTTTTACACCCTATCTTTCACAATTTCATTAGGAAGTAGACAGAAACCGTACAATGGATTTAAAAATATCCACAGACCTGGTTAAGTCTCTTTTCTAAGGTTTCCTTAACCTTTCCCTTACATCAAATCCACTCAATATAGCAAGAAGCAAACTAAATCCATCCCAATATTCCCTTACGTCAAAATTACGTAGTTTTAAATAAATCTTTTTTAAAATGGATCTTCAATTATTTCAACTTATTTTTATTGTGATGGATTTTTTTTTCTGTGTAACCATCCTTTTTTATTTTCTTTAAAGGAAAACAGACATCTTATAAATCAGCATCAATATATACAAGATGAGGAATCAAAGCATAAACAAAATGGTGCAGACTCATCTTCAAAAACATTAATCCTCTGTGTTCCCTTTTAATTGTCTTAACACAGTTTCCTCTGTTCTTTCCCAGTATAATACAATAATAAGTTTACAAGGACCACCAAAATCACCACTTTTCTTTGAACTTTATATCCCATGAATATAAATAATGAGTATATAGAACCTTAAATTTATATACATGTTGTTCCATTAGTAAGATTTTGTTGTACAACAATTACTTTTATTAATAATTCACTACATATAGTTTTCTTACTTTGTATGAAGCTGCAGTGTTGTTGGATTTTTTTGGCTTTGTTGTGGAGAAGAAACTTGGCGTTCTTTTGAAGGATGCTGGGATTTCTTGGCTTCCAACTAACTGAGGTCCTCCCTGCCATCGTCTGCCTCCAAAGATCTACAAAATTAATTTACTTTATAAATATTTAGAAAAATACTCCTTGTCTACAGGAAAGGAACAGGAATAAATATATAACATATCAATATTAGCATACAAGTGTTATGGGCATAGGAAAGGGCAAGGTAAAAAATTGTGATGCAGGTCAAGGCAATCACCAAAATGTATCAGAATATTAAAATATGAAGTGTGATAAAAATAAATATCTGGATTTTTGGTTCCTCTAGAACTGAGTTTACAAACAAAATTGAGAAATTGACCTGGGTAAATGGGAAAACAATACATGTACTATTGTTCACAGTTGTTTTTAGCTGCAGATCTGTAACGTTATGGTTTTATGTATTTGTCTTTGACCATAAAGCTACAGATCCCGTAATGCAAAAAAGGTGCAATTTACGGCGCAATATTTTTTGCGCGCTTTTGGGGAGAATTTCCCCACTTTCAAGCATCGGTTAATTAACTAACTTTCACTCTCTAATTCAAGACATATTCTGTAGCCAATATGTATATCTTATCCACCTCCCAACTTTTTATATTTGTCTCTACAGGCAATAAACTCGCTTGAAGTGAATTTTCAGCAATCTAACAAATAATTTTAATCAAGCGAGTTTATCGCTTGTAGAGACGACTATAAAGGGTTGGGAGATGGATAAAATATACAGATTAGTTAAATAATGAGCCTAGAACTAGGGAGTGAAAGGTAGTTAATTGACAGATGCTGGAAAGGGGAGAAATTCTCCCAAAAAGAGCGCAAAAAATGTTGCGCCGTAAATTGCATCTTTTTCGCATTACGGGATCTGTAGCATTATGGTCAAAGACAAATACATAAAATCATAACGTTACAGATCTGCAGCTAAGTTGTTTTGAAAATTGAGGTCAAGGTCATGGGCAGGCCAAGGTAAATATTGAGAATGTTGAATAGATCTCACCATCAATAGAGTTTGGTCAAAATTCCATGAGGGAAGGGGGGGTTGCAATGTTTGTAGATTCCAGGGCCAACACAGATTTCACAGTATTTTATTAAAATGTAGTGCAATTGTACAAAGGTCTTGCATTTTTTGGTTTACAACCATTTCTGCATGGAGGTATCAGAGTTTAATAAATTAATGCATCAAATTATTAAGCACACAAAAATCTTTGCAATAACTAAATGACCATGAACTTGTATTGAAGTAACATAAGTTAGTGTTTTCTTCAACTATTGTTTAAATATTTCTTTACAGTATGGAAGGGAATGTTTCTGTGGCAACAACTTTTCAGGAAATCTAGTGAAGGTTTCTAAGTGTTCTATGAGATGTGCTGGAAACACCCTTCTGATCTGTGGTGGCAACATGGCAATGAATATATATGCTAGAGTCTTTTGAAATGTTTATTATAATAAATACCCCGGTAATTATAAACTTATATGGCTTGTAGTCTGAATTCTATTTAGAGAAAAAGCAAAATTAAAATACAGCTAAATTAAATAGAGTTAAACACTCTATGTCAATCAAATTTAATCATGATTTAACATATAGGTAAATAAGCAACATAACTAAAATAGAGCATGAAATTCCTCATCATATCCATCATTTCTTTATATTCAAGACTTTTTTTTATATAAAGACTTGTGACATGAATTAAGGCAGATTCCAATCAGACAGGAACTCAAATGTACTACCTGGGCTCAGCTTCTGTTATTAACAAAGTACACACAGAAAATCAATCTCTTATTCAAAATATAATATTTACATTCAGTGTAATTTTCCTTATGAAATCCATTAGAAATCCACGACGTTCAAATTTCTATAACACACGCAAAACCTTGTCACTGCGCGCTAGAATACACAGTCGGAACTATATACATTTTCAATACTCTAGGAAAACCTAAATGTAAAATGTTTTATTTCAATTTAATGAAAAATTATAAACCTGAACAATAAACATAAAAATTAACGTAATATGTGTTTAAAATTAATTTGTCACTTTTTTTACTCGCAATGTTTGTTTGCATTATCTAACTTTGCAACGTCATTTAACGTCATTTGATGTCAAAATCAGCTCTCACATCTATTAACCACGGCAGTTTTGAAAGGCAATACATTAACATTTAAGAATAACGAAATAAGCAATTATGAAGAAGGAAAATAAAAGAATGTATATATAAGCATTGAATTCATATTTTTGGATGTCTTCGGCCCTATAACACACCTGGCCGTGCCGACAAATTATCATACGGCACTAACGCGCGGTATTCAATTTGTCGGCACGGCCAGGTGTGTTATAGGGCCGAAGACATCCAAAGATATGAATTCAATGCTTAATTGAATTTGAGCAGACCAGAAAGTAGCTTGAATTCAAGGATGGGTAAAATTTGAATTTACTTTTTCTTCAGTTAAAAATAACAAATAACCTGACTTGAGAGGATAAAAATCTTGACCTGAACATCACATATGGTCTCATATAATGTAAGGGTAATAAGGAGAAAAGTTATTAAAGGTACTTGGACACAGACTTGCAGTTATTATTTTCTCTATAATATTACGACTTATATATTTTAATAGCATTTCACACAAAAATTAATTAAAAATCTTATTTCGTTTAAAAGATATTGAAATTTCAAATTTTTCGGCGGGTTTGATTGACATTAGCTGCAGAACTGTAGCTCTCTGCTTGAGAAAATTCGGATAGATAAAGCAGAGAGCTACAGATCCAAGCTTTGTAAAAACCTTCGATTTACGCCGACGATTTTTTGTCGCTACTTTAGGTATTTAATTCTATTTATTTCGCGTAGTTTAATCTTTCTCATGCTTTTAGAATGGTATCCTATAATAGTTCATGTCTTTTAACTCTTATATTTGACCTTTGTTTACCTTTTAACGGTCCGAAACAGTCCTGTATATAGTTTTGTAATGTCGGTTTAAAAGAGTTCCATTTTGACGTCCCTAACTACAAACAGCCATTTGTTAGCGTCGAGAGGTAAGTAAATGATCAGGAATTAGAAGTTGAATGTATCATTAATTATTAAATACCATTTAAAATTATTTCCAAAGCTTGAGAAAGTATAAAATACACGAAAAAATACCCATAGTGAGCGACGAAAAATCGTCGGCGTAAATCGAAGGTTTTTACAACGCTTGGATCTGTAGCTCTCTGCTTTATCTATCCAAATTTTCTCAAGCAGAGAGTTACAGTTCTGCAGCTAGATTGACATATCCTTGCACTCTCACAAATTTAATTTTATTCTTAATCCTTAGGAAAAGTGGCAATCTCGTTTTGTATAAATGAAAAATATTAATACTATAATCCAGAAAATTCAGAGTAGACACGTTTGAAAGCAAAAGAAACACACAATATATTGTCAGTCCGTGCAGTTGTGGTAAGCAGACTGTGACGATTGAACGCACCCGGTGAATTCTAAATATAAACAATAACAGAACTCGAGCCCTGTTTACAAAAACTGTATACATAACACGAGTGTGCTGGATTTGCTAAACTCTGTACGCATCTCTTAGTTCGGAATGATGATAATTGTGAAGGTGTTTTGCTTTCTAACATTTCTACTCGGAGTAAAATTATTTTTCTAGATAAAAGTTTTAATATTTCTCATTAAACACATCAAAATTGCCACTTTTCCTAAGGATTAAGAATAAAGTTCAAATTTGTGAAAGTGCAAGGATGTGTCTATCAAACCCGCCAAAAAAATTAAAGTTTTAATAACTTTTAAATGAAATAAGATTTTTAATTAATTTTTGTGTGAAATGCTATTAAAATATATAATTTGTGATATTATACAGAAAAAATGAAAAAATATTAACTTCAAATCTGTGTCCAAGTACCTTTAATCTACAAATTTGTTTTTAAATAAGATTCATTAAAAATTTCATCAGATTTGAACAAATTCAAAAATCATGTTTCAGTCACATGATATCTCTCCACAAAATGGGTCAAAACAATGATGGTCATGAGGCAAAACACTTTTCCTGCAACATTTACGCATTTACGTAAGAGAATCCCAGAATTCTAAACGCGGTCAGGGCATTCTAAATTTCTCTTAGCCATTGACAAAGAGATGCCTTAACTATGCCGTTTACGATTTTGCGGTGTCATTTTTGATAAATTAGTCAAGTCGTGTTGGCTTCTTCAGACTGAGTTTATGTCAAATCCATAAAATTACCATACCGACTGTAAATTTATTCATATGAAACCAAAGACATAACACCCTCGTACAGTTGCAGGGCACAGTGTGCTAAAAGTTATTACTTTCATTAATAAACTGATAGAAACTGCACATCAAAAAAGAATAGACTGGCTTATCCTGGTTGATATGACAATAAAGCAGGCCTTAATCTCTCACAAATACTGTTATTGATGCATAGGCTGACGAATCTTGCATAATCTATTTTGTGTGTGTGTGTGTACTTTATGTCTTAACAGGATTAAAATACACATTTCAATCGATTAATTATTACTTTCTTTAAAATTGACAGTTTTTCATAATTTATTTCTGGTACGGAAAAAAAATTTAATTTCTGGTATGGAAAAAAAAATTAATCATGAACAGCTGAGATTATATACTTTTCAAGTGTTATAAATTAAAATATACCTTGCAGAATTCATTTTAATATGTGCATATTAAACTATAATTATCAATAAAATGACCATATAATCCTTACTCCCACTAAAAATATCTATTCCCCTTTTATGGCACAACCCTAGCTTCAAGGGGTTATGATTTCAGAAAACTTGAATCCACACAACATGGGAATGGAAACAGCCATTTTCAGGAGATTTTTTGAAAATATTTTTTTTTTTTCTGCATTATGTGAAAAAACGATTGCACCTAGTGTACAAAAAGTGCCCCCCCCCGGTAAATTGCGCAAAAATTAAGAATAGAAAGTGGCATAATGAGCTTAATAAAGCAATTCTTCTAGGTCTTAATCGCAACTTTGCAAAATTACAGGAATTAAAAGTAAGTAAGAAGAAAGTACGAGGCTGTGTTTTGTAAGAGGGGTCACTGCAATTCATGAATTTCTATTGTTATTCAAAGTTGTTCCGATCTTTAAAGCTGGAATACATGGTGAGCGCATTCAAAAGGACAGAAGGTGTAGAACTGTTGGAAATACATCATATTAAAAGGAGAATTTTGGGCAAGCCTGCGTTCGGGGTAAACTTTTTGAAAAAAGGTACAAAACGCCGACCGTTTTCTTCCCTATTTACGGGTATTTACATGTCATTGACCTCATTGTGACCTGTTTAGTATTCCAATATATCACGTGATTTGTAAACTCAGGTAACTTTGTGAATACAAAAAATCAATAAATCACGTGGCTGTAGCTCAGATTGATAACATTACATGGAAAAGCGACCAGCTTAGTTATACTGTTACATGCATGTGCATTTACATGTTCAATTAAATGTTATTAACATCAAATTCTTTCTTTTCGGCTTAGTATTTTTTTATAGAGTAATAGAATATAAAATTGTACAAAATGTAATGATAATTTATTTTTGAACTTGGATTTAGGGCGCACGTTTGGAGGGTCAAAGAATTTCAAAGAGATTAAGTCCCAATCATCGCAATACCTATTTTTATTGTAAATATATATGCACTCAGGGTATAGAAGTACGTAGATGGTTTAACACTGGAATGCTTTCTGAAAATTACCCCCTCTGATACACAGAATTATGTATCTTAGTGTCGTCTACTTGTGTGCCAAGTTATATTGAAACCTGACCAAAACTGTAAGAGGAGAAGCATTTTAAATGTATTTCAAAGAAATTTCTTTTTTAAGTAACAACAGCAACACTGTTCATTGAAATAAAAACCTATATACAGAATTATGTATCTTAGTGTAGTTTACTTGTATGCCAAGTTATATTGAAATCAGACCAAAACTGTAGGAGGAGTAGCATTTTGAATGTTTTTTCACAGAAATTTTTATTTTTAGTAACAACGGCAACACCGTTCATTGAAATCAAAAACCACTATATAGAATTATGTATCTTTGTCTAATATACTTGTGTGCCAAGTTATATTGAAATCAGATTAAAAATGTAGGAGGAATAGCATTTTGAATGATTTTCCCAAATTTTTCTATTTTTAGTAACAACGGAAACACCGTTTATCGAAATCAAAAACTAATATACAGAATTATGTATCTTAGTGTAGTCTACTTGTGTGCCAAGTTATATCGAAATCAGATTAACACTGTAAGAGGAGTAGCATTTTGAATGATTTTCCCAAATTTTTCTATTTTTAGTAACAACGGCAACACTGTTTATCGAAATCAAAAACCGATATACAGAATTATGTATTTTAGTGTAGTCTACTTGTGTGCCAAGTTATATTATCAGATTAAAACTGTAGGAGGAATAGCATTTTGAATGATTTTCCCAAATTTTTCTATTTTTAGTGACAACGGCAACACTGTTCATTGAAATCAAAAACCGATACACAGAATTATGCACCTTTGTGTAGTCTACTTGTGTGCCAAGTTATATTGAAATCAGACCAAAACTGTAGGAGGAGTAGCATTTTGAAAAATTGTTTACAGACGGACAGACAGACAGACAGACAGACGGACGGACAACGTACGCATTACTATCGCATAAGCTCTTCTGGTCTCTGACCAGTAGAGCTAAAAATTCTGTAGATCATTATATGTACCAAGTAAAATTGACGGTACTTTGAAAAGTGCGGAGAGAGAGAGCTAGAGTTTGATATGTAATAAATTCGATACGACATTAATCTTTTTGAAAATACAAAAGAAATTTTTTTTTCTTTAATGGGATTTATTCGGTTTTTATTTACAAACTCGTAGGCTTCCTTTATCAGTAAATTTTAAGTGTTAAATTTTCACCTAGAGACAACTAAAAATTGAGGGGAAAATCTGGATTTAGGGAGGAAGTACATGTACATCCCCGCGCAAGATCCCACAGGTTCTTTGTGTTTACTTTTCTGTATATAACTGGCTATTTATACATGTTTTCAATTGATGGATAAAATACCCCGCCTACTCCGAATATTAATGTGACACAATTAAAATCCAACTTGGACAAGAGCAACATTCCGGAATTTACATCCACTAGAGGGCTTTTTTAATTACCTCAAATAAAACTAAAGCGTCGTTTTCAATGAAAATTTTTGCAAGTATAGTACCACACTGATAACAAAATATCGGTTAGGTGTAAAATTATTAAGATTTGAGTTAATTAGATAAAGTTAGAGGGGTCCGAAAGAGGGGCCATGGCACTATGCTTAAGTGGAAACATTCTTTGATTCTTAATTTTATCCCAACTATAACCTCTTGGCCTAAAAAAAAATAAATCTAAAATTCTTCCAAGAATGTTTGCATATCAATATGATTTAGTGTGGCTAAACTACCCTGGTATTATTGTAAAGAATTCAACTGATGCTTGATTACTTCAAATGGATTTCCATAAAAGTTATTACTGTCAACTTTTTTTTCAAAGCAGGAAGTGATTTGAGAATTTAATAATTTCATTTATTTCAGTGCAGTTTCTAGATGTCATTTAGCACTCCAGATCTTATATAATCTGTATTTTGAAATCAATTATTTTTTATCATACAATAGAAGAATGTTAGAACATCTTTAACCTTGAAGCAGAGGAAATAAATTTAAATGAATTGTAGTCTCTGAAATATCAATAAAAGTGTTGGAAGTCTTTCCATATTGCATTTTAAACTCAATATTCTTAATCTTTATATATATATATCCCTTTTTTTCCTCAGTCCAAGCATGTCCAAGATAATGAGGGTTGACTGTCCATGAATATCAAGCTTTCAATGCATTTCTCACATTGAATTGAATTGAATAACACTTTACAGTTTTAAGTGATCTAAAGGCTCATGGTTTGACATATGAAATGAAATTCTCTCATAAATACTGAATACTTTATAAGGATAAAAGTTTTGAAGTCAAATGCATAATTTTTACTATGTCATTCAACATGAATTCACTACCAGTATCATATATAATTCCCATAAGTCAACTTGATCAATGAAATTCCACACAGCTGCTGTTCCATTTATCCTATATTGGTAAACAATATTTCCGGGATATCTCATTACATACAATTTTTGATTTTATAATGCAGCACTTAATTCGTAAACATTAGGCGTTGACCCATTCAGTGATCAAAATACTGTAAGTGAAAACAAACAGCCTATGTTTGTCAGGATATATGCACATTTCCCCAAAGGAAAGCCTGGTACAAATTAGATCACCCTGGAGAAGTCTGATGGTCCAAAGTGATCAACTCATTTGATAAAATTTGATTATCAATATTATTATCACGATATATTATTTCAATATTAAATCTTTGAATATCAATCTTCAACAATCCCAATATTAACTTCGAGTTATTTCATAGTTATACACTAGTTTTGGATATTAAATCTTAATATGAATAAGTTATTTGTACACGCTGTCCATTTCTATAAAATAAAATATGCTGTCCATTTCTATAAAATAAAATATGCAAGTAGACAGATAAACCATATAGGTATTTGGAAAATGTGTAAAGAATGGGGGGTGGACTTAACTGGCCAGAAAAAATGCTGTAAATTTAAATTTCATAAAATGTTTATTTTTTTCCATCATATAAACCCCCGATATCTTAACCATGTTTTCATGGTACGAATGTGAATTTAAAATGCTCTTTTCTGGGTAAACTAAATAAATAGATAATCAGGGTCACGCGTTTTTCATCGTCTGAATACATAGTCAGCGCATGTTTGTCGGCTGTTCTTAGGAAAACTGTAGTTTTATATTGAACAAAATAATGTTATATTAAAAGGAGAAGTGCCGACAAAGGTGCGCTCATACTTAATTTAACAAAAAAAATGTTCAAAACAAACTGCTCGCTTCCATTGTTATGACTGAGTTTGACCTGTTAAATATTACAATTCATCACGTGATGTGTACTCGTGAAAGCAGTTACATTGTATTCTTCTATCTGACCTCATTGTAAATCATATCCTTGAGCGTGTTTGGTTGCCGTTTTCAGAAATTAGCAAATCATATTTTGTTTTAATTTTGTGTGTCACCACACTTTTTAAATAATTCCATATTGACATCGCTGTTAAATGCTAAACACGTATTCGAATTTTTTGGAGAGAGAGAGGGATAGAGTGAGAGAGAGGTCAACAATGACGCAGATTGATAGCCCCGCCTTCTATAAATATTACGTGATCTAAAAACCACTCGGGGTACATGTCAAATTCCAGAAGATGACACTTATGTATCGTTGCTCCAATTTTGATACATGGCAACAGGGCATTGATTTTGTACAAAAGTTCCACCCAATATAACCAAGTATATATTGCTCTTTCCATTGCTCATGATTTATTTTGGATTCACTTCATTTACAGTTGGTAGAGGAGTTGCAAAAAGATCCAAAATAGGGCGATAAGTCCATCCATTCTTTCTACGATACTATTGATAGTCATGGAAAATTATATACAGTTGAACTTCAGTATCTAGAACATCAATATCTTGAATACAATGGATATTAGGTAATTTGACTCCTTATTCAAGTATTTTATTCTGGATATCTCTAATCCTTGGATATCCCAGTCCCACTGAGTTCCAGATAATGAGGTTTGACTGTTTATCTAAATCTCTCATTTCTTCCACTTACAAAATCCCAGCCTCCCTACCTTAATGGCTTCTGCAGGAGTAGGTCCCTGGCATTTCTCTCCTTCATAAAACAGCTGCAGATACTGAAACTTCAGGTGCTGAATACGTTTGTCTGTCTGCCACCTCATCTTCTGAAACGCATTGATGATCTTCCTAAGTCCTGTTAGCCAGATCTTAGCCATGTTATAAGGGGCCACAAAATACAGCTTCCTGTTCTCTGAGTGTCCCACCCCATACAGGAGGGATATGACGTTTTGACGGGGAGTAAGACCATCGATGCAGTATCTCTTGGACAGAGCTGCAATGTCAATAGACTCCTCCACCCCTGAATTCACCGCCTTTACCAGACGAAGATCTATGTAGCCGTCTTCTAACATGTCATCTACATCTTGTCCATTTGAATACCTGAAAGATTTTCCAAAATATTGAATTTTGGGAGTCCAAAAAAAGTCTAAGAAGAAGACTGGTCCTGAAACAATATCATGATTAAATAGCAAAACTCAAGTTTTGAGTAAATATTCTTTTCAATATTATGGTTATATACTCTTTCTAAGGACAGAAAAAGAAATTTCTCTAAAATTTATGAAATTGATAAACTGTACTAAACACAATTTTTAAAGAAGAATCTTAAAACAAGAATTACAATTTTGATATTAAAGTAAGAATGTTTCAAAGCAGCAAATTGATTCCTCAGTAACCACTCACCTTGAACACAACACCTGGGAGGACGCCGACTCTGACTCTCCTCTCTGACCGTAATCAGGGTAGGACCAGGTGTTCCCCACTAGAGAGCTCCACGCAGGGCGGTGCCAGGACAGGGTGGCATTGTCCACCTCCAGCCTCAGGTAACACATACAGGAGCGGCTGCTATCATTGTCCACATGAACCACCGTACTGCCGTGGTGCATACATTGCAGGTAGTGCTGACTCAGAGTAGCAATTTTTGGAGTGACTATCATCACTTCGTGTTCACTGAATACTGGACGAATTGGCTGGTAGGAATCTAGGTCAAGGTCATAATCACTGTCTCCATCATTCTCAAAATTAAAACTAATGCTGGATCTGTAAAAAGAAATTATATTTTTAAAGCTATAACAGTTTTATATTTTATTCTTCCTAGAATTTCATTTCACAGAGCATAATCAAGAGTTAAATCTTAAATTACCATAATACCCATATTCTTTTTATTGTTATAATTTTTACTATCCTTCAGAGAAAAAAGAACTTGGTTTCATATTCAAAGAAAGGTAACTATAATTCAAGTAAGAATTTTCAGAACGCAATCAATGGGAGACTACTCAATCTACGAACCTGTTGCTGACATTGTCAACATGTTGTTTTGCATGATAATGGAAGAGAGCAATATCATTCAACACGTGATGTGTCTGCTTCAGTTTGTCCATGTTGATCAGCCCTCCTACCCCAATCCTGGTCATGAAACGGTCTTCTCCATTGTAATCAGAAATAAACTGAAAAAAATGCAAGGAAGACATCAGTCAAACATGAATGAAAAATTGAAACAGAATTTGTTTTATATCATATATATATTTTCATTTCATCTTAGTACAAATCTTCTTCACTATACCTCTAATGATTGGTTTTCCTCTGAAGGCAAGACGATGATACTTGGCACATTGTGAAACAGAGATCTCAAATCACGAAGGAATCCTCCAAAGAAAGGCACCACTTTACAGTCTGGGATGTCCAGCGAGCGACTGACCGCCTCTCGGTACTCATCAGTCAGTTCTCGAGACATCAGGGCCGTACACAACCAGTTAAAAGTAGAAAGATCCTCATCAACCATCGACAACCAGAAAGGCTTCAACTTGTCTGACCTGAAATCGTGGGGAAAAGTTTTTATATCAAAATGAAGATCTTTGATTTTAAAGGTAACTTCCAACCGTTCCGTTGAAGCAGATTTGAAAAATATAAGAAAGAAAAAATATAGGAAAGAAAAAAAAAGTAAATGTTAGAGACATATTGATTTACTTGAGGCCTGCTACAATTTCCATGGTAGTGTTGAAGTTTCCGATGCACCAGCAGTAAAAGGCCAGTCTGATGATACAGGATAGAATAGCCTTACGGTCCTCATGTGTAGGCTGGGTAATAAGGAGCTGGGTCACCCAGGAACTCACCTGAAAAGACAATATATCTCAAGTAGTAAGGGAACATTGAATGAAATGTGATGGAAAATTAATGAGATATTGATATGATACAACATTCTAGCATGGATAATCTAATATGATTTACTTTGATAATTATAGTTTTGTTAAAAAGATTTTCCATGGTGCTTAATTTGCATTATAATGCCTAAACCTTCAGGTCCCAAGGAAGTAGTGAAATTCAATTAAATTAAAAAAATATTGTTCTAGTTCATCTTACTTTAATGAAACAAACTTGGTTATTATGATCAATTCAGAAGAAAAGCAGAAAATGTTTAAAAGTTTCAAAATGATATTGGCTAATGTCTTGTACCAGTGTATAAATTTTCAGAAGGGGAAGATTAAAATCTAAACACCTGAATCTGGCCACAGGAACTTTGCCTACCTCATTAAACCTCTGTATCAGATCCTCCACACTGGACACTTTGTGGTAGACGAGGGATCCCCGGGAGATGTCTGTGGTCACCTGACGAATATAGTGGGCGGGAGGAACACAGGTAAACAGAGCATGCTCAGTCTCTGTCAGTAATAACGCCACTTCCTCTGGGAAATGTAGCATCTTCTGAAGGTTTTGGAGTTCCTGAGAGTATTTAGTTCCTCTGTCAGTGGCAGGTTTAAGTATAGGAGGCTTTCGATGAAAATCTACACTCAACCAGAAAAAGGTAAAAGTGAAAATCTTATAATGCCAAGACTGCAAATTTCATTCAAAATAACAAAGATCACCATTTTTTTCCTTCAACATTTAATTGAATTAAAAAAAAAGAAAATTGTAACATTATTTTCCCATTAAATATCATATTCAATCATAGCTTTTACGCGAAAAACAAATTAAACATGTTAAATAAGGAAGTTACCAAAATCAAAACTTTCTCGACGTAAAGTCCCATTGTTAAGAAACCTCCCATCCATATCCAGCGCATCAAACAGAATAGCGGTAACTGATTTGAGGTTCTCTTGTGATGACATAGTAAGCTGCCAGGGCTTGGAGCCTCGGAATTCCAACATCAATCCATCGTGGGATTTCCCAGATCCCGTGTTCCACACCTCTAACTCCGCAATACTCTGGGATTTTAATAGAAGTTTGGTCTTGCTGTCCAGGAGTATTATTTTCTCATTGTTGACACCAAGTAGCCTCGCAATCTACAAAATTCAAAGAATTTGTCATCTGAAGGGTCTTGAAATGGCATTATTGAACTTCTTATAATAAAACATAATTTTTTGATAACCACACAAAATACCTTGTGATACAGTTGTATTGATAACCCTGAAGTTGCATAACTAACAAGAATAATCACTGATTATTCATCCTTGGATGAATTAAAAATGCTCTATGTTGATCTAACAGCTTTATTGTGTAACAGTATCATAAACTCAGATTTCATAAATTTTTGTGTCTTTATCTCGATGACCTATTACTCAGTGCAATGTGCACAATGCACTCAAGCTAGTCAACAAAATATGTAGTCGGCAGATTTTGTGTGGGTTTCTAGTCATGCACTACCTTAAATATTTTATTTATTGATTACATAACTATTGAAAATACTTTTAAAATAAGAGTACTGGTAAGTACAATATTTTCTTTTCTAAATATTTTTATTTTTCCATTTCATTCTAAAATCTGCTAAACCGTTTTGGATTCCTTTATATTAATTCAGAATTTTATGAATGATTACAAGGGGTAATACTGTATGAGCAGAAATTTTAGCAAGGATTTAATTTTGGCACTTTTGAAGAAGATATTAAGGTAACTGAAATTGAATGTTGCTTATAATACATTCCACAGTATAAGGTTAAAGTAATCTTGTTAAAAATCCCTTTAATTACTTCTCACTAAAATTTCATACCTTTTTTTTTAAACGAAAAATTGCTAAATTTGCACCTGGGTAAGATTTCCACTTATATGGTGTTTGTATATATACCGTAATTTACAGACTACAGGTCGATGGGGTATATAGGTTGAAAGGCTCATTTTCAGCCGTAATTTTTGAAAAATCCTAAGATAGGATGACATTGCTGCATAAGACGAGGCTGAGAAATTATTTACTAGATGAAGCAATGTTTTGTCATCAACGGATAGTTAATGGAATTTATTTTGTAAGAAAGCAATGGAATAAACATTTTATTCTTTATTGTTTACTGGGGCATTAATTTTTCTGCATAAAATAATGAAAAAAATCACGAGAGTGGCACAGATTTGCTTTGAAATTGACGTAAATTTTACTGATTTGGGGGCATTTTTTGTAAACTTGAGCCTTAAAAAGGTTGAATTTTGTATATTGGGCGACCCAACAAAAAAAGTATTGACCGGGATTTTTTTTCACATCTATTTTAAACTATTTAACCTCAGAAATAGCCATCATTTGATTGTGTTAGTTAACATACATAGCTATAATTTGCAGAAAGTGAAATTAATAAAACTATCATTAGATTATAATTATGACTTAGAGATGCAGTTTTCAATACAAAATCTTGTATGCTCTCTCCTAGCAGCTGAATTTTGCTCTTCAATAAAAGATCAAATAACAAAATTATGGCCTTAAACACATAAAGATTCTTCATAAAATATCCAGACTTGCTCACAAAAGTCTCACCTTTTTCTGTGAGTTTCCCCTCAGTAGCTCCTTGACTTGGTAAAGTTTACACCCAAAAGCTGGGAGGTTCCTACAGATCTTTATGTACTGTTGCTTGAGTTTGATCTCGCTGTCATAGTATGGAGCGTGCCATAATTTCTTCTGCTTCTCCTGTCCGTAAAAAACAATCACGTTAAAATTCATATTTGTCATACAATATATTGTACCTGCAGCATCCCCGAGAGGAAGATATAAACAATAACAGGATTTCTGTTTGATGTCATCCTTTTTCTCCCTCAAATTTTATTATTATTTGATTATTTTTTCATTTCTGAGGGAAGTATGATTCATTTGAAAAATGATTAGGTATTGATGACAATCTACAGATTGTAATCTCACATTAAATCAATACTACACGAAATTCTGATTAAATGCAGTTACAGGATTCATAAAACATTTTTTCTCTTGCATATAACAGTTTATAAACTTAATGAATAGAAGTTCTTTTGTCATTTTTTTTCCTCATTTCCAAAAAATTGCTTTTTCTGTTTTGGGAGGAGATTGAATCAAATGGAGCTAACAGATTTCATGTCTCTGATTTTCATACACTTATTCAATATAGTTTTTATGGTAAAAAGCTTATAAACCTGGAAATCACTAAACGAAAAATATAGCCCTCAAAATTATCTTAAGTCCATTTGAATAATTAGTCCATGTTCTTCCTTCTTCCAATAACATAGAAGTTCATAAGAATATCAAAGGTAGAGCAATATTTGCCCATTCTTAAATTTTTTGTCCCATTTATTAGAAAGGCTCAACATAGGATAACGATAACTTTACATACCTGTAAAATGTAGCGT
Source organism: Saccostrea glomerata (assembly GCA_003671525.1). Taxonomy (NCBI): domain Eukaryota; kingdom Metazoa; phylum Mollusca; class Bivalvia; order Ostreida; family Ostreidae; genus Saccostrea; species Saccostrea glomerata. The sequence continues at coordinate 1,270,028 of PRKT01000049.1, forward strand.
ATTTTCTTTGAGGTGGTGAAGTCTGGAGGTAGAAATCGTGTCAGATCGACCTCATTATGATTAGTCTCCTCATGGTCACTGACGCAGGTCAGCTGACGGACTAACCGCCCCTTACGTCGACTCTGGGTGATCCTCAGAGCTCGATTGTTGCGGATCAATTCTTTCCGTCTCCGCAGGTTTTCCTGAGGATCAGCTGACTTGGACAGGTATTTGTGGGAGTCGAGGAGTTTCTTGTTAAATAGGGCGAGGTCAGACTTGGTGTAGTTTGGGAGGTTTTCCTCCGGCCACGCCTCCTCTATGTGGAGTTGTATGCTGGCTAATGTGGCCACGTCCTCCTTAGAACATGGCAGTTCTCCTCCCACCACTAACTTTTGTAACTGAAAATGTAAAGAACTCAGATGCAGAAATCTTGATCAAGCTTAACAATCAGAGAACTGTACAGTAAAACTCAATTATAATATGTATAACAAAGTCACTGGGACCTATGAAAATACTTCTCTTTATCCATAATTTGTTATATCCGTATAAGGATTTTGTTAAATTTATATAGCTGGGGATCCAAGATTTGTTTTATCCGTGAATTCGCAATATCCCTGTTGGTACTAGACAAGTTTTACTGTATTGTATTTATCATTTTACTAATATTAATGTAAACACAATACATGCTTTCCGAATATAGTGAAATTGACATTAAAAATCTTTTCTTTCATCAGGACATTTGATTTTGAATGCCTAAACCCATATAACTTATTTTTGATTCATTAACTCATTCATTCATTAACTTTGAGATGAATATCTCTTATGATTATGCAGATTGACAGAATTGTCTTTTATACAGATATAGAAATTTCTACAACTTCAGCTGACTTTCATTCTCTTGTTGCTGTCACCCCCAGACATCTTGTTTTTAACTTTATCCCAGTGTAAACAGTTTTTAAGAGCCATTATCCCATTTGATAAATAGCTAACTTGATTTTTGAAATGTGTCAACTCCTAGGGTATTGACAAAGTAATAAATTTACATACTGGATTTCTCAAGTATACCTCTCCTTTTTAACTACGCTACGTCTGATAAAAATGCAGTAATAAATTGCTGTAAATCTGCAGTGATCCAAGGTTTTGATATCAATGCTTAGATCTAAATCAGGTGTGTCTCTGAAGTAGCCAATAAAATCTGAAGAGGATCATAAGTCTCCCACAGCAAACAGGGTAGGGGAGGGAGATAGGAAATGGACTGCAGACATAAACAGTCATAAAGTTTTATACAGCAATTATGTGCTAGGTTCGTGTAAATTACTACCATATTCAAGCTAAATGTTGCATAGATATTGAATCATTAATTTACATTGTACTCAATAATACCGATGTTTGACTTTCCAAGTTAAAACAAACTAAATGTTGCATATATATTTAATCATTAATTTACATTGTACTCAATAATACCGATGTTTGACTTTCCAAGTTAAAACAAACTAAATGTTGCATAGATATTGAATCATTAATTTACATTGTACTCAATAATACCGATGTTTGACTTTCCAAGTTAAAACAAACTAAATGTTGCATAGATATTGAATCATTAATTTACATTGTACTCAATAATACCGATGTTTGACTTTCCAAGTTAAAACAAACTAAATGTTGCATAGATATTGAATCATTAATTTACATTGTACTCAATAATACCGATGTTTGACTTTCCAAGTTAAAACAAACTAAATGTTGCATAGATATTGAATCATTAATTTACATTGTACTCAATAATACCGATGTTTGACTTTCCAAGTTAAAACAAACTAAATGTTGCATAGATATTGAATCATTAATTTACATTGTACTCAATAATACCGATGTTTGACTTTCCAAGTTAAAACAAACTAAATGTTGCATAGATATTGAATCATTAATTTACATTGTACTCAATAATACCGATGTTTGACTTTCCAAGTTAAAACAAACTAAATGTTGCATAGATATTGAATCATTAATTTACATTGTACTCAATAATACCGATGTTTGACTTTCCAAGTTAAAACAAACTAAATGTTGCATAGATATTGAATCATTAATTTACATTGTACTCAATAATACCGATGTTTGACTTTCCAAGTTAAAACAAACTAAATGTTGCATAGATATTGAATCATTAATTTACATTGTACTCAATAATACCGATGTTTGACTTTCCAAGTTAAAACAAACTAAATGTTGCATAGATATTGAATCATTAATTTACATTGTACTCAATAATACCGATGTTTGACTTTCCAAGTTAAAACAAACTAAATGTTGCATAGATATTGAATCATTAATTTACATTGTACTCAATAATACCGATGTTTGACTTTCCAAGTTAAAACAAACTAAATGTTGCATAGATATTGAATCATTAATTTACATTGTACTCAATAATACCGATGTTTGACTTTCCAAGTTAAAACAAACTAAATGTTGCATAGATATTGAATCATTAATTTACATTGTACTCAATAATACCGATGTTTGACTTTCCAAGTTAAAACAAACTAAATGTTGCATAGATATTGAATCATTAATTTACATTGTACTCAATAATACCGATGTTTGACTTTCCAAGTTAAAACAAACTAAATGTTGCATAGATATTGAATCATTAATTTACATTGTACTCAATAATACCGATGTTTGACTTTCCAAGTTAAAACAAACTAAATGTTGCATAGATATTGAATCATTAATTTACATTGTACTCAATAATACCGATGTTTGACTTTCCAAGTTAAAACAAACTAAATGTTGCATAGATATTGAATCATTAATTTACATTGTACTCAATAATACCGATGTTTGACTTTCCAAGTTAAAACAAACTAAATGTTGCATAGATATTGAATCATTAATTTACATTGTACTCAATAATACCGATGTTTGACTTTCCAAGTTAAAACAAACTAAATGTTGCATAGATATTGAATCATTAATTTACATTGTACTCAATAATACCGATGTTTGACTTTCCAAGTTAAAACAAACTAAATGTTGCATAGATATTGAATCATTAATTTACATTGTACTCAATAATACCGATGTTTGACTTTCCAAGTTAAAACAAAATCCTAAAGATTTTTCTTTATCATGCTTAGAAATTTAATATTGTATACAAAATTTATGTTTAATAAATAAATAAATAATGATAACAGAAGGTTATCATATCAAAGAATTCTTTTTTTGGCAATATGTACTTTAAAGGTTGCAATGCTATATATAGGCAATTATAACCCTTCAATTACAATTCATTCATATGTACAGCTAGAAGGAAAACTGCCTCTTATGGTGCGAGTAATTCTAATAATCTTAGACCTCAGTCATTTCAAAACCAGCCTCTTGTAGAAATATCTCCTCACGTAGATCAATCAGTTTAAGTGTGAGCGCACACATGTAGTGCAATTTAATGAATAATGGGTTAACCAAACACTTGTCTCCCATTCACCGACTCAAGTTACACTTGATAATACATGTAATTTTTTTCACTTTGTTTACTCTTCTGTAAATAAATATATTTATGGTTAAATTTTCTTATGTCTTAAAACATTTAATTTTCTTTTCCATATTTTTCTTCTCTTTCTTTTTTTTTTGGATGGGGGGATTTTTTTGGGACCTTTTAAACATTCAGTTAAAATGACTTTTCTGCTAAAATCGGATCTAAGGATCTTCTAATATCTTTTCAAAATTTTAAATGTAATGAATAGGATTCAATACTTAAAAATTACCTGAGAATCAGCAATTCCTGTAATTTTATCCATTTTGAAAATCTATCCAAGAACACATTTTGATGTAAATATAAACAGATAAAATCCTAATTCTTAGGACCACTGAATTTTCGTCCAATAGCTCCTGTTCTTTCTACTACACAATTATAAAAAAAAATCTTTGAGAAAATTAAGAGCAAGTGCAAGGACATTCGTAATTCAATATTTCTAAATTCCAAGACCTCAAACTGTGTCAACGTAGATAAACAAATTAACACTTCCTTTGTAATTTGCCCATGTAAAAAAAATGTGATAATAAATTTCAGGGAAAAAATTAAATAGCTCCAATTAGCTTTCACTTGCTTTGTGCATTCCAAATTTGTGCAGGAACCCAGAAAACTCATTAATCATTTCACCACTTTGTTGAAATATCCAAATTAGGACATCTTCATCACAACAAATTAATTGACCATAAGATCCATCAAATGATTCTTCAAGACATAAATTTCCTTTCAACACATTTTTTTAAAAATGATGAAGAAACAGGTTTCTCTATGAAATCCAGAACACAAAAAACATGAACAGACTTTCCACAGCATATGGCAATTCCGCATCAAACAGATTCCAATCAAGTCCAGTTTCAATAGTACTACAAACACATAACAACAGTAGGCACAAGTGTCTACTGGCCGTAAAACCCAGAGTTGTAAATATCTGATATTGCATCGGAGACTACACCTTGTAAGGGAACCCCCCCTTGATATTGATCAAGGGAACTGATGGCTCATCGTAAGTACAAACAAAAGGGGCTCCTAGTCAAGGGGGAAAGCACCATCAGCTTTAATAACTCCTTAATCAACAATAAGTTGACAAAGCTCTTATATTCTTTTGTTTGTTCATATTGCCTTTATCTGCTAATATGGGTTAGATGAAACTGAGTTTTCCTTCTGTCGCTCTAAGTCCTGTATTTAATAAGTTTACATGCACTAAAGCCTACCTCCTTAGATTCTTTTTGATTTTGAAGATAGTCAATACACACGTCAAAATAATGAATCAATTGATATGAAATTCAAGAATAGACTTAGGGGAAATCAAAGCATATAGGGTGACTCACTTAGGCCAATAATTAATATGCGCAGATGTATTTTTTCAATATTCAATATTTCCCAAGGTAAAAAATGGGACATCACCAGGGATATTTAAAGTACTCAGATATTAACCTTACTTAATTAAGCTGCATAATGTACCATATTCTGATCAATTGCATTGCAAAACAATTTATACATATAAACATCTCTTTGTAAAAGTCTGCCAAAATATCACTGTTATTATCTTATACTAGATTCTACAAAGTCTCATATAGCAGGGATATGACTCTTTGAATTATATTTATCTTAAGAGTATATCAGATAAATCATATCTGTCATGTACCCTATTCGAAGACCCAGAACCATGTTCTACTGTGTCATATCATAGATCTGAAATCATCAAGCATAATACTTAGCAATACCAATGTGCAAGAATACATGATTCTTTATACAATAAACACATTTATAGCCAAGTGACAGGGAACAACTTTTTTTTTTCATAGCACATCTAATTTGCTTAAGATATCTGTTTATAGGTTCATCAACACTTTTTTAAAATCATGTGAAATAAAACAAGAGGCCCATGGGCCACATCGCTCACCTGAGAAGCTTTGACCATTCTGTTATTTACCAGATTTCACCCTTGTTATACATAATGCATCCCCACCCTATCCCACTGATCATAATTTAGACATTTTGAAATCTACACTACCCCATGATCCTTCCATGGGCACATATGTTTCAGCATTTTTGGCCCAGTGGTTCCTGAGAAGAAGATTTTCAAAGATTTTTCCTATATATTTCTATGTAAAACTTTGATTCCCTATAATGGCCCCGCCCTTCCCCCGGGGGTCATGATTCCTACAATTTAGAATTTACACTACCCCAGAATGCTTCCACATAAGCTTCACTTTTTCTGGCCCAGTGGTTCTTGAGAAGAAGA
>PRKT01000049.1:1277937-1405543 GCA_003671525.1 Saccostrea glomerata
TAAAACTTTGATTCCCCATTGTGGCCCCGCCCTTCCCCCGGGGGTCATGATTTGAACAATTTAGAATCTACACTACCCCAGGATGCTTCCACATAAGTTTCAGCTTTACTGGCCCAGTGGTTCTTGAGAAGAAGATTTTTTAATGACCCAATCATATTTCTGTCTTTTCTTGATTATCTCCCCTTGCGAGGGGATATGTCCCTTCATTTTAACAATTTAAATTCCCCTTCACCCAAGGATGCTTTGTACCAAGTTTGGTCAAAATTGGCCCAGTGGTTCTTGAGAAGAAGTCGAAAATGTGAAAAGTTTACAGACGGACAGACAGACGGACAGACAGACGGACAGACGGACGGACGACGGACAAAATGTGATCAGAAAAGCTCACTTGAGCCTTCGGCTCAGGTGAGCTAAAAACAATTCACTGTTAGCTTAAATTCATTATAACAGTGTTTGCTATAACCATGTTTTACTGTACTCAATCTAAAGAACTATCACAGCTGATAGAGTAAAAAAATTTGTTCCTCCCAAACAAAGTGTTTTTACCAATTAGGAAAAACAGCATATGCAATTTCTCAGTTACAATATATATTTGGGAAGTTCAGCAGAAGTACACCTCAATAATATTAACTTTAATTGAAAAAATATTTTCATTTCAATTTTTTATTTAAAAACTTGAAATCAAGTAAAAAAACAACATTCCTGGAGGATTTTCTGTCCTTAAAAAAGACAAAACTTCCTGAAAGAAATCCTTCCCGGGCCTGACAATGACAGATTGCAGTAGAACTCTGGAATGTGTAGAGCCCTGCACGACTTTCCCCCGTTGTATTGGGATATCTTTATTATATGTTATTGATCACAAAGGCTTGATTTCATCACACAATTATAACTGAACCCCTGGAATCTATACAAGAACATTCAGATTTTCTATGGAGATTTGTCAAGCTGTTGTGTCAATTACTGCCTTAGATCTAGATAAGGACACGATCACATTTCCTTTATCCCGTATTATTCCAGTTAGTTACTTATTTTTTTACTAGCATGTATACACTGTTTTCTTAATAGCTGGGAGGAACCCAGTGTTGATAATTTTCACAAACTTCATAAAATACATGTAGTAGAAATGATAAAATATCTTGGCATTCCTTTACAGCTATCTTTGGCTTTCTGTTTTCTTTCTATTTTATTTCTCTAAGTCCTGGTGTATTTGTAGTGGGTTTACTGACATTTAACAGAAGTAATAAAAGTTTAAAGCAAAGGGAGAGTACTCCAGTAAATTTTCGTAGAAAATGAAACTTTTAAAATGATTAATCATGCACAGCTCATACTCTAAAACTAGAGTGCTTTAGTTCTCCTGCTTTTCTGAGATTTTATTTGACAGCCTCAGTCTACTTTTCTGTTACTACTCCACTGCTTTTTTCATTTTGACTATATGTTATTTGTCATCTCCCTGACCGTTCTGTGATTTTTAAATCAATGGTCATGGCTAGCACTTGAGAAACGGTTGCTAATATTTGCCTGTATTTTCCCCATAGTGTAGCTAGTGATAACTCACACTGTGATCAAAATTTTGCATTTTACACTGAACCAAATCATGGTAAGAAATGTAGTACACATATATATGATGGATTCACATATATAACTAGAAGGATATGGAGAGTGCTTTTAAAATCCTACTTTTACCTTCCATGGTAAGCAGGAGGTAACAGTTTTTACCTTGCAAATGGATGAGGTTCAGAAAAATGTTGCGGAAAAGCAAAAAAAATATCACGGTACCGCAGTATAATTTGTAGCAGAAAAGTGAAACTATACATGTGCTTTGACACTAGTAAAAACTTGAGATTAAAGTAGGATGGAATATAAAATGTGTTAATTTATTCAGTTATGTTTAGGAAGCTTAGTTAATGATCAATATATTTGCCATTGATTCTGATGGATTCTCACCTGCCCGTGGCACCCCCTATACAAATTGTCAATGTCAGGTAGACAGAGTTCTCTCCTACGACACGAGGCCTTGGCAAACTGCTGAACGAGTCTATCATAACGTCTCAGAGACACTCTCCTCATTACTTTGTATCGATAATCGGGATGATGTGTGGCAAAATAAAATTTAAGGGAGTTGACATTCCACCATGTGGAGATTACTGAGTTTAAATGTGGATAACTAAGACCATTTGTCTGAGATGATTGGTCAAAAGTCATCTGAATTGGAACATGGAGAAGATTCAAACCAAGGGTTAGAGTGACTGGGATGTTCACCTCAAGATAGGGAAACAAACTTTTTGTGGACAACAAGACTCCATTTGCATGTGATAAGGCTCCAAGGGGATTGCCTCCATGCAAAGTTGTTTCAAACTTGTTGCTTCTGTCTGCACTTTCAGCTTTAAACATTCTGCAGTAATGATGTCTTCTGTTCTTTAAGGATCTTTTTTTTCTCCCCTTTACATTACATCTTCAATGCTGCATCATAAAATTTGAAAACCTTCTTGTTTTATTTCCTCACATCAATAAAGCTGATGGAACATGATGCGCAACTTCAAAAGTTCTTCTTAGACAAAAGTCTGCTGCAGCAGAACCACAAACTCTTTATAACTTTGATTAAAATCATTACCAGGAAACACAGATTCCACCAAAAGAGAGAAAAGAAAATTTCATCACCTCACATGAAATTATCCATCACTTTATAAATAATTCCCCTTCATTTTTATTGCAGATATTGCTGACCACTATACAGCTTTGCTTAATTTTTTCTTTTTCATTAAATAAAAATTTTCACACTGAATACAACGTACACTGAATGAATTTCCGATGGACTTTTTCACATACTAAATATCCAAAATCTGAAGATTTCAAAAGAAGAATTCACTAGACTTACAACTGATAAAGAAAAAAACTAGTTCAAATCCAAAATATGTGTTTGAACATACATGTTCCTCAAACAATTAGGCTAGATTTGAACAGACTGCATCTCCCAACATAAAGATGCGTGTTTACTTTCATGCTTGACTCGATAAGCAACTCTGATGAGGGGATTTCTTTTGCGTGGGATTACCAACTTCCAGCAACAGTAATTAATCTTAACAATTAATTGTGGAATGTACTTCTACTATATAATACACTAAATGTTCTATATTTTCCTCAGGGCAAAGAAACTTTACCCAATTTGTGAAAAAACTTTTCTTTAGATAAAAAAGAAATTAATTAAATTGAAAATAATTTATCCTTTTTGAAACTTTGTGAAAACAGTAATGATCAATTATAATTTTTTTGTCATCAGATACATACATAAAAGATGTACTTTTTCTTATTATCATCCCTATAACTTTCTTTTTCCAAAATAAAAAAAAAATTAAATAAAACTTATAAAACTCATTGGAAAAGTTTGAAAAATAATGCTTAAGAAAATTTTTGAAAAATATTTAAATCTTTTCAAAAATCTGGTCATGCAATTTTGAAAACTATATTCTAGATGTTTATCACATTACTACAGTGCATTAATGTGTAACAAGGGTGAAGAATTTATGTTTGCTCCATGCAGAATAATGTTTATTAGACCCATTAATATAAATCAGCTACTGTATTAGAGAGGACAGTTTATATAGTGTGATGTAAATAGCACTTAACGAAGGCCTTAGGGTTCAAAACACCTTTAACCATTACTTCACTGGTTACACCACTTCACTCACATACCATGAATGAGATGGATACTCCAAATTAAATCAAGCTGAGACCAACTTGTCAAAACATGCAACCATTTTAAGTGACATAGTTTATATTTATATTAATAATATCCTCATATCATAATTCAAAATATCAAATTTTCAAAATCTAACAGATGAAGTTAAAGAAATTATAAAAAAAAATATTTATAGTTACTTATTTTTATTTCATAAAATATTAAACTAAACTTTTCTTTGTTTTTATTAAAGTTTTTTTTAATTTATGTCTGTATAAATGAAATAGAAATATAAATTTTTCAAAATCTAAAAGAAACAAAACAAACACTTATCTATAGTTACTATATCATTATTTCATAAAATATAAAACTTAAGTTTTCTTTTTTAATTAAAATTTTTTTGTGTCTGTATTCATGAAATAAATATGAGAATTCAAACTATGAAGCAGGAATATAAAATACTTTTTAAAAAATATTATATATACAAAAACAAAACAAATATAGGGAGAGCTACGACATAAAAATACCATGCCTAAAATGTGACCCTTTATTAACCCTAGATGACCAAACAGAACTCTGTAATAGACAAGGTATGCCCCACACAGAAGGCCTGGACTGTGACATCATTATACCGTTACAGTAAACAGTCTCCTGTCTCTTAATCCATCATCCTCCTTACAATGAGCCTAGTATCAGATGACAAACATCTCAAACTGATATAGGCAGCACCTTACCAGATTCCCAATCATTTCAAATTTAAATTCTATTTCCTATCCCTGCAATTCTTTATTATAATTCAGTAATTATGAGTATTGAATATTTTTAAAAAGAAATGCAATCACCTAAATGGATGAAAAATTTCACATAGTGAACAATTTTCATCTATAAACATGAAAAACCTAAACATACTATCTATTCTCCATCACTGTACAAGATAACACTCTGAGTAAAGGGCAGTAACTCTTATACACCTCAGCCTCTCCAGCCGATATCTGTCTAATACTTACCCTTTTATATTGAGCATGGATATTCTGTGGGTCATCTTCTTTCTCAGATCTTTGTTTGGTTGTATTTTTCTCCTGGAGAGATGATAATTTCAGTCAACTATTTTACCTCCAACACATACAAATAGATAAACCATTTACTATGGAGGTACTTAAATTTTTTACTGCATAAATTGAAAAAGAAATTTTATATACAATATGTACATTTTTGTACAAGTATGTTTTTAAAATTTCCAGTATTAACTATGCGTCTAAATTACATATACCTGGTATTTCAAACCATATGTAAGCTATTTCTCAGCAAAAATAATAGTTCAGAACTAGTTTTAATGTAATTATTATAATAATGAATATGTAAGTTGATCACTTTTAACCTGTAGGCACGCACTTCCTGTTATGTTATACCTCTAGATGTAGACATGATCCAATCAGCTGGCACCAGGCTTTGTACTCCAGACCAAGAACAGAAATCTTCCTTAGGAAGTCCCTCATTTCATGGATGATAAGGCTACTGCAGTCAAGGTCAATACTACAGACCTTGATCCAGGTCTCAATGACCTTGAGAACTCCAAAATGAGGCTTGGGAATCTCTGGATGAGTGACCTTCAAGTAGTTTATAAATGTAAGTACACCTGTACTGCAGAAACATTTTTAAATGCCATTGCTCATCAATTAAGACACAGAAGAATGTAATTGTTTCACTTATAATTCTTTCCATGAACCTGGAAATACTATTATTACAGACATTGCCTCTCAATTAAGTCTAGTACAGAGCACTTGAGCTGCTATTACAAAGCTAGTGATATATCCTTTTCAGAGTTTGTAGCATTGAGCAACATTTGCCCAAAAGAAAGATAATAATGAAAGAAAAGCTTCTTAAGTATATGAAAATTAATCAAAATCAGAAGTTTACTTAAAAAAAAATATTCCTTTTTTTTATTGAGGCTGGAAAAAACAATACATGGGAGCATTAACAGTAATACTGATAATGAAAGTGATGTAACTTCAAATCAACAATAAAAATTTAACAATCTTCACGGCATGAAACTGAAAATTTTGTGCAGAAAGTGTCATCTTTATCAAAAGCACAATGATTCCTAAAAAAATGTGTGAAGTATTGCATTAATGCTTTGTGATATCGATACAAAAGCTGAACAAATGCCTTTGGCGGTACCTGCATGTTAACATTGTTGGTGTGGTATGACGGTGACCACGGTGAGGTGACTGAGGTGTTAGTGGTGATAGAGACATTGGAGGTGGTGGGTGAGGGGATGAGGAAGTTAGCTGAGGTGGTGCCTGAGGTGGTGGTGAGGTTCAGCTGGGACTGCTTCTCACTGACACCAGGCACCTGCTGGCCGCCGTTTGGCTTGGAGCTATCAAAGGGACTGGGAAAATCAAAGATCTGGGGGCTCTGGCTAGCACTAGACATGGGGGAGGCAGGAGCCTCAAAATGCACTTCTATGTTGGCCACTTTGGAGTCCGTAATGGAATCGGAGGACTCCCCTGGGAAGAATCCAGTGTCCACTTCTGTAGGGTGGTTAGTCCAATCAGTCGTAGTAATGGTAATCACTGATGGTGAATTTGGCACTTTGGTTTTGGAAGTTTCAGGAAACACTTCTGCACTGCGCTTTTGATTGTTCAAATGCTCAGAACTGCAAGAGGATAGTTCTGTAGGAGAGGGATCACTACATCCCGTTCTGGCTAAATTCTCCGGCACTGAACTCGAGCGCGAGAAAATGGGAGACACATCAGTGGCAGGGGTGTCCATCACAAAAGTTGGCAAGTTAATGAGCTCTCGTTGAAATGCAACAATGTCTACATCGGCTCTGGAAGGAGAATTCAAAGAAGCGTCCGAACCCATATCCATACTGTCATTATTATTGTCAGACTGAGGGGCTGACATGCTACTTTGAGATTTACACAGATGCTTCTTACTTGACCAATGAAAGAGTTTGGATTTGGCGGAATGATTGGTGTTACTTCTCTCGTGTTTATTGTCACCTGACGACTCTGGACTACTTATTGCATTGCCACTGCTGGATTCAGATATCTGGTTAATCTGCCCACTAGAATTAGACTGCACAGGGTTGGCTAAGCTCTGACCCATTGCTTTCAGAGCTAACTGGGTAGGCTTATTTTTGGACTGAAAACCGTTATGTTTGACATAATCCCCTGGGCTGGATACATTTGGAGAGTCCATTTCATCGGAGGAGGAATTTTTAGCAGTTGTTATGGAGATCTTTAGGTTTGTCCTCTTTTTCTTAATTAGCTCCTTCTTTAGTTCATATTTAACACTTTCTGAATTACTTCTTGGTGGACACACTTCCTCCACAGGATTTTCGGGAGGTCGTAACTTGGTCTCTATTGTATTGTGGGAAGATTTTCGGCGAATCATATTCCCGAATAACTTATGAGCTAGAAGTCTCAGAATTATAACAGGGTGAACTAGCATAGGCAAAGCCATTAACAACTGCTCCCTGAATGGTTTCTTGTCTATTTCTGTCAAGAACTCCATTGAACACGATGGAGAAATAAAGGGAGATAAGACGGTATTTTGACTCTGTTTGACAAGCGTGGCTAGGCTCTGTACAGAGGTAGACAGGTTTATTGTTGATGGAGAGGAGTCCGATTCGTCCCCCACAGCCTCCTGAAATAATACAGTAAACTCAGTCACAATCAAGTTATAATACAGTAAACTCAGTCATGATAAAGTTATAATACAGTAAACTCAGTCACAAACAAGTTATAATACAGTAAACTCGGTCACAAACAAGTTATAATACAGTAAACTCAGTCATGATCAAGTTATAATACAGTAAACTCAGTCACGATCAAGTTATAATACAGTTATAATACAGTTATCAAATCCTTAAATAGAATGAATTTTTTATGACAGCAAAGGTGAAGAGAAATATATGTCATAAAATTGCACAATCTTTTTTTTCCCTAGCAAAATTTTTCAGAATTAGAGACATGTATTAGTACCATATACTGGAATTTTTAGCAAGACCCAAATTTAGAAGTTTTTCCTTAAATATCAATGTTAAAATTTAGCAAATACCGGTATTAATTAATTTATGGGTATTTCACCAAATGGTAGCAGACAGTATGTCTCTTTCATTAAAATGATAAAATGACTCTGAATAATTGATTTCTTGTTAACTCATTTGGTATCAAAATCATAAAATCCTATTTTAATCTCAATGTATTTTTCCCATGATCATTGATTAACTTCTCAACATAAAACCAGTTTTTTAATCCTACTTGAATTAAATATGCATGCTGTGCTCTTAATCAGTAAATACTTCAATAGTTCTGAGAAAGTTGTCTTCCTTTGCATTTACCAATCCACATTTTTCAAAGTGGGCAGGAATTAAGGTACTGTAAACCAACTTTAATTCGCGTGAGAGAAATTTTCGCGATGTTCGCAAGAGCTCCATCATCGGGAATATTTCTTGCAGCAAACCAGTCCTTAAGATCTATTTGTCTGTAAATAGCAGATCCAAAATAGGCTTGATCGTGAAAATTTATTGTCTCGAACTAGTTTATACCCAGTAAATTGCGAAATAAAGTTGTCAAGAATAAAAGTTGGTTTACAGTATATGATGTTTTTTTTCCATTTTTTTTAAATTATCTAACACATTACAATCACAACTTTTCAAAGTTATTTATATATCATAATATACCAACAAAAAGAATATGCAGATTTATATTTATATCTTTAAGGTTCATAAACCCTCTGCTCACTCATATAAAATGTTGCTCGAGCCTTTATGATTTTCCAAAAGAAATGTATTTTATAAGTAAAATAAAAACAATTATAGCATAGATTGCGGGGCAAAATTGGACAAAAAAGACACTTCAACTTGGCAAATCTATTAAGGAATAATAGACATTTATGTCATTTAGAGTTATCTCTCTTAGCAGAGTATCAATGACCCTTAAAACTTTCAACCTGCATTTAAAACTTTCAACCTAAAAACTTTCTCAGACAACTCCAAAAATAATTTAAAAAAAACCTCTGAATTTTCCTATATTACAAAACAAAGAAATAGTTTAAAGTAAATGTACCTTAAAAAATGACTGGGTAGGAGAAATATTAACAGGTCAGTTAAAGTACATCAAACAGTTTTTTATTGGCCTTTTTTCTCTCACTTAGAGCCTGAACATTTCTGTTAACTAAAGGAAAACATGCACTTGAAGAATCTCATTTCAAAATATCTGTTCCAAGTTCCTATCTACATGATTCTTCAATTGCACTAAAAAAGCCTAACTACTGAGCTTTAGCATGAGTATACCAGAGCTGCTGTCTATGTCAATTAATGTCTGTCTGTGCCTGTGTATGCTTACCTAACAGGCTGTTTGAATAATTTATCTTGAGTTCAAATATGTGTCAGCATTTGTATTTTTATTACATTTTTAACAGATAGATAAATAGGAAATGATGAATACCTTAATCTATAGAATAATGCCACAATTATATCATACAGTCAAACCCTGTTATCTCATACTCAATGGGACGGGTGTAAATTTATCCTTTTTCATTATACAGACCATTCAAACTAAAATACAATTAGTTTTTGCTTTTAAGGAATTTAGTCTTCAAAAGATGGGCAAAATAATACAATTTCATTTTTTTGTGAACGATTTTATTCAACATATCATACTGCAGCTGAGTTAACAGCATTCCGACACCAGTATATCTTTGTTATAAAGACTGGAACTTCCAATTTTGCTTCTTTATAACCAAGAGTCTTTTTATCTATCATATTCATAACATTTTCAATATAAACCAGACTTCCTTAATAAGCAATTCCTTTATAACCAAGTTTGACTGTACATTACTATATCAAAGTCTAACAGAATTGCCTTAACATTTTAACCATTTTTGTTTTAAGCGGTAGTCAGTATACCCACCTCGATGAGTTCCGCCACCAGCCCCTCTAGGGACGCCGCCTGTAGGTGGTGGTTCTCGTTCCACATCACCACCCTCCCGATCGCCATCAGCTCAATAAAACTGTCCTCTGGGGAGTGGACCTGGAGGTGGGAGTTGGTGTCCGTGTCCATAAACACTAAAAATAGACCAATGGAAAGGTTATACCACGGTGTTAATCAAGAATCTGTCTAAATATAGCAAGATGAAAGTGGTGTCAGTTTCAACAGCGAGTGAATCAAAGTAACTTTCAAAGCTGCAATGATTAAAGGGAGGAAAGTATAGAAGATATATCTTCAGTGTTAAACTACTGTATTGTACATCAAAAATCAGTCCTTCATCAGACGAACACTACAATATATTTTTCACGATAAATTTTGGCAGTGTTCATGAATAAATAAGCATGCACATGATTTATTTTAGCATTTCAAATTTACCAAATATATTTTCCACTGCCGTAACGTAACTTAATTTGTAAGGATTTTTTTCTTTCAAGATTTATTAGACAACAAATATTTATTTTTACAGTTAGGAAAAAATATCAAGTTAATGTACATGTGTAATAGTTAACAAATTCTGGGAGTACAAATCTAGTTCATAATAGATATGTAGCCTTGACCTAGAACTATGAGCTTGAATGACATTTTAGCTTATAGGCTACAAAGGAAAACTTGTATAAATATTTGATGCCTAGGTAAACCAAATAAAAGATAGCAATCTTAGATACACTTTTCATCACATGACATACTTGCATAAAAAGATTGCCGTTTAAATCTCTCTCATTCCAAGTAATCTACCGGGGGTATATATACATATATAATAAATGTAAATTTTATATGTAAACATACCTTTAACACTTTAAAATTGGCTTGGACTATTTTGTTTCAATAATTTTTTACTGATCAAAGATATATTATATTTTGTATTCAAGATCTGACATCTATAAGCAGCTAAAGGTGACCATTCAAGAGAGCTAGATATCTAGCACCTAGTTGCTAGGTTAGCTGTTAATTGACCTTGAATGTAACCCAGCTACCAGTAATCTTTAAAGTACATGTGTTCAATAATTTCTATGAATATATGATAAAAAAAAACCTGTTTCCTTGACCTATATAAGAGCAAAAACTGTGTACATCTTTTTAAAAATAATTAATACATAAAAAATACTCCATAAAAATCTACAGTTAAGTCAAAACACAATCAATACATGGGTTATGACAACCTTGTTTGACGTAATAGGCATTTATAGGAGAGTAAAAAAAAGTTAGCAAGTTAGCAATAAATGGATGGTGACAGACTGATTTATAACATGAAACATTAAATAATGCAAAATTTGTTTTTATATACTATTACATATTTAAATATATAAGTACGTGTAACTTGGAAATGAGGAGGAATATGATACTACAGCTGATTCCAATTTCAAATTTTCCTCTCTAGAATTTCCACAATTTGTAACAAATTTCAAAGTAAAATTTTGGTCAACCTATCTAGTACTTCTCTACAGATGAACTTTTGTGCTTTGGTATTTTTCTCATATATCCCCTAATTTACATCAGTTGGCCTGTTCATACCCTATAGGTTTAAATACAATCCATTACCGCCTAGTTTCTTTGAGGCACAATTCCCTTAATGGCCCTTATAATATCTATCAAGATGACAACTGGATGGCTGCAGCACCATATGGAACCCTTTCTACTGCCCGACCATCAGAGACATCTTTATCTGCTTCAGTGGGGGTTAATTTGTGTCATTATGTTGTATTTATCTTTGTCCACTGCTAAAGTCCTGGCAATGACCCCAGATAAATCTACGTCCAGACACATGGGCCATGGTCGGCATCTTTGCAGTATTGTAGCATACTTTGATCTATAGAGGACTGTTGTGATTCTCGAATCAATGTTAATGACTCCCGGGAATCTCGGTAGCTTTTCTATTATGCTGTGGGCCATTTTCTGTATGTTGACAAGCATTTGCTTTTTACTTATTTGATTTGTTGACCGAGTTGCATTATTCCCTTTTAGCACTCGCTTGAGTAAATTTTCTGTGATTATGTTCCGCTTTCATGTTATTTGTATACATTTATCCATACCCTAGTTGTCTGTGTGATCAACAAGTTTGAAATTCAAGGATATTAATTGGAAATCAGAGGTTATTGATATTGAAATTTGCATTATATCTGGACACTTTTTAGTATCAGGAAATCTGTACATCTAAAAATCTTAGGAAGCAAGCAATTGGAAAAAAATTCCAGCTTACATAAAAAAAATCAACTGCATTTCAGTAAAATAAAAAAAAAAATCTTGTTTGAGAATAAAGTATATCTAATCATTAAATTAAAATCCTTCAATAATAGAGCAATATACTACTCTAGCATATATTATACCATGGGGAAAAATAAAATATAAATAGTAATTTTAAATACCTATCATTTTGACTGGCATTAAAAACTCTGTTCATGATATTCTAGTCAACTTGGAGTTTAATTTCTATTAAAGATATTCTGAAAAGGTTATCTAGTCTATACACCAACAATAGAAAAAAAATGAAAAAGCAAAAGTACTGACTGACCAGCTTAAATAATGTCGTTTATTGGAGATAAAAAAACAGCTGATTTTAATCAGATCATTCTCAAATAATCATGTTTCTTTGTAGAATACAACAGGGAGTGAATTGTACTCACTGAAACAAACTGAAGGCAGAAACAAACTTGGTGAACTCAGGGCACTGTAAAATTACTTATCTTGAGGAAAATTATCTTTCATATTTTCACTGAAATATTAAGTTGAGCCTGTAAAAATATCATAATTAGAAATGTGCATCTCTCAGCATTTGCTACACTAAATCATCTCAATTGGTCTGTCATGCAATTTTTGTATTCATTAAGACTATAACCCTACAAGAACAAATCTGAGGCAAAAATATTCTTCTGATGTGGGATATATGTTTAAATTAATGCATAAATTTTAATTCTACCACAAAACTAAGCAGTTTTGTGGTAGATGACCAACATGATTATTGTTTTCCAAAATAAAAATCAGTCTTCAAACGGTCTCCTCTTCTTCATTTAGCGACTACAATAGCCTTAAATCCCAGACATATATGCTATCATGTTAATTTTACTTACACTTTCTGTCAAACAGATCCACACGACCACCAAGTTTATGTAACAGTCCCATGTACACTAGAATTCGTGCCGCATGGTACTTGATGTACTTGGCATACTTAGTGCTATGGTTGGTGTAGTACCACTCATCTGACGGTAGTAGAAGCTGCATCAGCATGTCGGAAATGTCCGCATCATTCAGGGCCTGGTGATGGTGGGGGTTCAGGGCAATAGAGGCCAAGGCTTGGAGCAGGAGACACAGTAAGTGCTGAAAAAGAAATATTGCATACAGTACAATTAGTAAAAAATTAATAATCAAGTTCAAAGACAGGTGCATGCAGAAAGGTCATTAAAATGTTTACTTTTAATTCATTCACCATAAATAAATGTAGAATGCATAGGTTTTGCAACAGCTGTCAAATCTAACATATTACAACCTTTTGGACTGAAAATTTTAACCTTGAATTTGAAAAAACTGTAATAAGTTTGGGTCTGCAAACCTCATAGCTATCTGCATATTGATAATTTTGAAGGACAATCAAAGATTAACCTAAACAAAATACCGACAACTTTTTTTTCAATCAAAGAATGATATATAAAAATGATATTAATTTTCCATTTAATTTTTATTGATCTATTTGTACAAAATAAAAGTATTTTTGATGTGTCTACATAAATAAATTCAAATATAGTACATATGTACTATAAATATTTAGTTTTATGACTGTAGTATTATTAACTTAATGATGTGTTGATCAAGACATTGACAAGCTAGTGGAATGGATATATAGTCCAACTTTATTTAATAAAGTTTATCTCAAGCTTTTTTTTAACAATGGGAGAATCTGAGAGATGAAAATGCATCAATATCAAATAGTATCTCCTACAAGTACATCTACTCCCCAGACCAGTAGTCTGATATTCTGACCAATCAGAGAGGAGATTTTACATCCTCTTTCTGTCCTGGAGCTGACACCTGCTATATTATCAAATTAATTTTGTCCTTCCAAAAATCAATGCCATGATTGGTACTTAGACTGATAAAATAACCTCTTCTCGGTTTCTCTATATGTGCTACACAGGCATCAAGTTTTAAATTCAATGTCTAACATCAAATTACTTTTGTTAATTAATCTCTACATTTTATACACCATCTGCTTATCAGATTTTCTTTCTTTATTGTCATTCTTATTTGAAATAAGCAAATGCATCAATCATTTTAGTTCAACAGATGCTTCATAAAACATATTTGCACCCCCACCCCCCCAAAAAAAAGGAAAATAAGAAATTCATTAAATGTTACATCTCAATCATCTTTAAAACTTAATTAAGGAACTGAAAATTTTTTTTGTTTTATTAATCTCTAGACATTCAAAAATAAAATATTTATATACTCAACAAAAAAAGAAACGCATAATTTTAACTCATCAACGAAATTTTGAAAACAATATATGGAACAATTATCCCCAATTGTTGAATTATTTCCCTTGGTTAATAATGTTTATGAAAATAGTGTTTTTCGTGATTTCTTGTAAATCGTGGGTCTATTTTCAATGAAATTTTGGATTTAGAGAAACAATAAACACTCCCATTAAACCCATATTTTTGCTTTGATTGCAATGTTGATGCTGCAATGCCAGGCCTAAACAAAGATGAACGCAACAAGGCTCCAACAATGATTCTAACAGGAAATACACAACTGGAAGTTGCAACTGCATTTGGTGTACATCAATCAGCTTTGCAGCAGTTAAACGCACGTATCCACCAGCTAGGAACACAGATGACAGACCTAAAATTGGCCGTTCGCAAGTTATCACACCCAGATAGGACCGTCAGATCCTCCATCAGCAACTGCGCAGTCGATTTAGAACTGCTGTATAAACTGCTGAAATCAGCATAAAATGCGCAAAATGTTCGCAAAAGACTGAGATGAGCTGGTATTCATGCACGACATCCGTACATTGGAACCACTAGCGCTGAGAGGTCGCAAAGAACATATGGATTTGTAAAGACGTATACCTCTAGAATTTGGAGGCGAAGTCAATGAAATCAACTGAACTTATCAATTTGGAACATAGGACATATTTGATTTTTATCACAACACACTCTAAAATCATTTTTTTTAAAAATCAAGATTTAAACTGAAAACTTAGATTATCATGTTTAATATGAATATGCGTTTCTTTTTTTGTTGAGTATATTATATGAAGATTTGAAATATTGAGGCTAACATACAAAAAGAAACATCAGTTGGGACTTCAGTGAGTGGAACTTACTGGATCATGGTTGGGATCTAAAGCCTCTACAAGTGTTTTAATGTGTCCATCCGCAATAATCCGGTGTTGAACATACGACCCATGGCTCATCACAACTAAAATCCGAGCACTAAGTATCTGTAAACAGTGATGTGTACAAGTCCGAAGTCGTGTGCTAGGGGTGCATTTTTGTCGTGTTCCAATAATTCGCTTGTGCATGGTGATACTGTTATGTAAAATGCTTAAAATTTGACTAGGATTATAGGAAGTCAAGATTTCCAATGGGGAAAAACTAAACTGGGGAGAGAGATTAACTCTTCCCATGTCAGCACCATCATCAGTTTTATCACAGTGAGTATCGTGGTTTCCACTTTTCTGAAAGTTTGCAAAGGGCCGCTTAAATGCGGCGCTAGCACCACTACCATCCTCATGCTTGGCCGCATTATTTCCCGAGTGTTTAGGACTTTTGTGTAAAGTGTCTGAACTACCCTGATCCAGGTACTCTCGTATAGTACTCTGAGAAACCGCTGAAGGAATCTCGTAGTTTTTATGAACAATACACATATCAATGATCCTATTGACAATGCTAAGGGCGGTGAAATGTAACGACTGTCCGCCGCGCAGAAGCTCCAAAGAAGCAGTGAGGAGTTTGGATAACTGAATGAATAACTCATATTTTTCGTCTGGGTCTTGGGTCAACTGAAGCTGCTCGTAACAAGTCTGAAATAATATACAAAATAGTTAAATAAGAGTCTTGTAGGTGAAATGCAAATTAAAGAAAACTCAAAAGTGAGATCAAAGGTCAAACAGAAGGATCTGAGTCAAAGTTTTTCACCCTGTGGAAAAGAGCTCACCCAAACGATTAAATTGATAAATATTTTTTGTTTTGTATCTTAAGGAAAAGAGGTCAAGGTCAAAGGAAAAGTTTAAGTCAAAATTTTTGTATGCATTTGAACAACTCTCATTACTAGACTCAGCATAATGTAACATTTGAAACTTCAAAATATTTTGCAATGTACCTTAAAAACTGAGTCAAGAGAACTGTGATGGATGGAGAGACAGAGGACATAAGGACAGAAGACATACATGACAAACAGTGTATGCCTCGGCCATATTCATGAAGAGGCATAGAAAATTAAAACATGTTTTGATTATCCAAAGCACTCACGTACTGACAGATTTATTTTCGCAAGAAGTGTAAATCACCCAATAAATTTTCTGTGAAATGTGATTACTTCCCAATCCTATTGTACGGCAAAATGAAGTTAAAAATTCCCGTCAGTTGAATATTACCTGCAATATTTGATTAAGTAGTTCGTTAATGGCCTTCTCTACTGATGGGTATTCCGAATTGTCTGCTAGTGTTAGCACAATTCTAATGTAATTTGTAAGTCCATCCAAAAGTGATGTTATGCACTCCTTGTTGGCTGCTAACTTCTTCAGAGCATACAGGGTCCTTTCTGCCTCTTCAAGATTTGACTTATCTGGAATTAACAAAAAAAAATAGCCAATAAAAAATCTAATAATGTCTTTATTGAAGACATTTTTTAAACAAGAGGCCCAAGGGCCCAAACAGTCACCTGTGTACAATACTGTAAAGGATTTGAAGAATGATAAATAATTATACAATACATCATATAAAAATACCGTGAAACTCAAGAACAAGAAAATATGATGACCACGGATCATCCAAATAGTCAATCTTGTAATCAGCAACAACTCCTACTTTATTCTCTGTTAAATACTAACAAACGAGTAGGAAGAAAATTTTCAAAGAATTACTAGGAATGCATTTACAATATATTAAAACGAGTCCTAGCTTTCTCAACCCACAATACTATCCCAGGCCTGGGGGCCATGAATATTACAGTTTTTGAAAATGTTGCATAGCTCATCATAACCACACACTTTATAGTCTACTTAATGGTAATACAATACATACAGAAAATGTTCGAAGAATTAATGCATTTTTATTACTAGTACATGTGTATATGATCACTGAAGCCCCATTCTATCTCTAGAACATTACATCCAGGGGCCATGAATTTCACAACTTTGGAAGAGGCACCCTTGCAGTTGCACGTCATAACCTATGCGTAGCATGCACCTAGTTTGTCTGCAAAATTCTCAGGAGCAAAGAAGATTTTCACGTAATTTAATATGCATTTTTACCATATAACCAATAGATCTCCATCTCCTAATTTGAGAACCATGACCTACTAGGGGTCATAAATTTTTCCATTTTTGACGGGTCACTTTTGCTCATTATACATGTAACCAAGCAATTTTCAAAAAATCAATTTAATACAAACTGCCACAAGGGCTATTTAGTACTGCATGTTTAAATGTAAATAAAGTAAACAAACATGGTAATTGAAGAGTTGTGAATCTCAGTCAATCTCTGTTAATTATTTACGTCCCTCACACTCTCTGGTATGAGAGACTCTGAAAATTAGCCATCTTGATAAAGATTACAGTAACGTCATGAAAACTAGGCAGATGACAATACAAACATGGTAAATACGACATCTTCCTCACAATGTCAAAGTTATGTGATTTCGGAAATACACACAAATGTTTGAAGGGAGTTCTGAAATCACAACAAATTGCATTGTGAGGATGGGACCTTAATAGCCATGAGAGCAGATGATCAGTCTAGTCGAACCCTCAAACGGGGGTAAACGGATGGTGGAAATCCGTACCCTCAAACGGGGGTACGGCGCATGCGCATACACTCAAAAAAGTGCCGTTTTCACGGAAAAACGTGTGGTCCACAAAATATGCTCGTGCAAAGTGTTGGATTATTTCGTAGCTCTGTATGTACTCAAATTTGATAGATTAAAGATGTTTAAAGAGATTGTATTGCGAAAAAGTATATGTTTATTGTAAAAATCGAGACTTTTTCTCTCCCAAAGTTAGTGTATTCTGTGCCTTGACCTCCATGTTTGATACAACTAGATTTTTTATGCATAATTTAATAAAACGGATGAATAAACAAACAATGTTTTGTTTAAAGTTAAACTACATATAATTCCGTTCCCCGGTATTACAAATTTTGTGTAATGAACATGTTATTTATTATTTTTCGACACTTTCTTCTGTGCCCGTTCGAATTTCCTCTGTCTTGTAAACAAACTTTTGTGTTTCAGAAATGAGGTAAATAAAAACGAAAATTAATTTATTATTTTTTTTTTAATTGAAAACAAAGTGTAGACGATTCATTTTTGCATGTTTGTGATTTTTTTTTTTAAAAATATTTTTTAAAAAAGAAGAATTATCGTTCTTGAATTCCACTTCGTCTTTCGCGCGTTGCATTAAGGGAAGGAAAACCCTCGTTTGGGGGTATACCCCCGTTTGAGGGTTCGACTAGACTGATGATAGCCATGCGACCTAGGCAATAATTCCTGGACACCTGAAAGATGAAATTTACAAAATCCAAAATCCAAAGGAAGACCAAAAGAAACATGTAAAGATAAAAACTGTGGCGGGAAGCTGCCGTGAAAACCAAAGAGTGATCGAAATGGGTAGGACACGTCACCTGATTACCAAGTATAGAAAGAATTAAAATACTGATACATCATGATAACAATAACATGTATGACATGGTAAAGAAAATTGAATCTGGAAGCATTGCTGAAAATTGCTGTATCAAAATGAAACAGGCAGATATGAGTACATTGCAGCATTCTGACAAGCAGAAATTAGTACCTTCGCGGGTCTTGTCCTCTTTTGTTGCATTACGAACCCGATTCAAATTCGAGATCAATCTGTGGTTTATGTCATTGAAATGCCATAATGATTCTGTTAATGCAAGTCTTTCGGGTTTTAATGAGTAATAATTTTTTTTAATTTACAAGCATAAAAATGTTCTTGACATTTACTTTAATGTCCCGTTCACCGATAGCTTTTAGTACTGTAGTTAAGATGGTTAAATCCAGGAACATTCTACTGTTCTAAAACCCTTTAGTGAGAAGTTCGATTGCACTTAGTTTTCGTTACGTAAATCTTTAAAGACCCATTCTATATTTATAAATACTAATAAGAAAATTACAAAAATCTAAATTGCAAGCATTCGTTTTTTTAATACTGGAAACAATGAACGTAACATATCATCAATTATACCGAATTAAAAAAAAAATCGCCACCCCAAGATCATGAAGCAGTCAGCTTACGCTATTATTCATAAAATGGATGTTTTTATATACTGAAAAATTACCAACATAAAAGAGAAAAAGTTTAAGACATCACAATTTTCAAATGTTAATAAAACTTTAAAAATGTACCACAGGAGTCTGAAGTTTTTATCGTAAAAAATAAAATTCCAGAAAAATTCTAATCCTCTATTTAAAAAACACGCGTTAATTTATTTGAGGATGTGACATTTTTTTCGAACTTTTTTTACGACAAACTCTTCAGTCTCAGGACTGTGAATATACAAATTCTGATTTAAACTGCTTCATTATCCAGGACCATGGGGCTAGAAAAAAAATAAGATCCATAAAATTATATTAATCATGTTAAACTTTTCAAACAAATCAAAATTTACTTGTGGCGACATTGGACAGATTTGAATTCCGAGAATTTTAAGCCTGTAACTTCGGTTAGGCTGTGAACCTTACCCGGCCATTTCAGTGAGTGACTACGTCTCCATGATTTATGACACTGATCCGTCGTCTGGTCGAAGTCAGAAGGGTAGATTATATCCCTGTGGCATACCCAGGGCTCCATCAGCCCAAAAGACGCTCCCTCGTGAAACATGAATTTTTCGTTGTGTTCAGATATATATCAGTGTGAATACAGAATTAATTCAATGGAAAGATATAATCACGTGACTTTGTGTCGGCAAAAGGTGAGACAACTTACACAAGTACTCACAGCAAGGAAGTCTTCGTCAATGACAAAGTAAACACAGAAGTAGCGGGATATACATACTGAGTTAAAACAATATTAGTTTTTAGTACTCCAAATGAAAATGATTGAACGTTCGCATGGAGTGTCTGGAAAAACAAATCGAACGCACTTTTTTCGTTTTAAATCCTCAAATAACCACAACAGAACAATTTTCATAAATCATCTCAAACTTTTTCCCATCAACAGATAGTTCTTTATCCAAGGACATTACTTGATGAAGAGTCCTCAACACAACAAAAACATAACGCCACATCAAACACCATAATTTCTTTCTCTCTAAAATTGACGAATACGAATAACTTGATTCACGAAGGCGCCTCCATTGAGAAAATTATTAATAAATTTCTAGACACAACAATGTACCATATCATGTTGCAATAATAGTAAATGGATGTTTGGACATACATCTCCAAGATTTAAATACGAACGCTCCTGTCCTCGGGGACAAGTGGATGACTCGATTGGTATTGATTCCGTCAATGTTGTGCTATTTAGATGATTCGTCCATCTTTATTGCCCGCCAAAGGACACGATCACAAAGTCAAAATCAAAACATTGTCTGCAACTTTTAATATTATAACATCTTTTTATTCCAGGTCTACCCAGAGATGAATGCAAAAACAATACGGATTTTGTTCTATGGTATTACTTTTTTAAATAGACAGTTCCTGATCCACTTAATTACACGAAACACACGCACTTGTGTCACAGACTTGCGTGTAGTAAACGTTTAATATTTAGAACAAAATAAGAAAACGTCGTCAAAATAATTATAAATAACAAAGTATCAGTCCAGCTACCACTGAAACTACGCCATTTTACACTTCGATGCAAATTATTTTTTCGAACACTCGGAGGACAATTTATATTTGTAACGATAACCTTGAACCAAACTGTAAATTGTAGTCACCAGTCAGACAACACTAGTACCCGAGTCCTCGAAGGTTTACATGCCAATGTACAAGAACACGGTGACCTGAACTTGAGCTTTTTTATTTTTTGCTCCCGGACTTAACCGGAATCGGTTTGTAGAATTTTGTTTTGCTGCTTGAAAGAAAGATGCCATAGCAATGGAATGCAAATTCGCACGCAACAATTGGATTTTCCTCTTTTTCAAATGAAATCGTTTTTTATTTGTGGAAGATTTTTGATAACACAATACGACGTGAATATAAATCACGCTGATATTGGAGCGTGTTTGGGTGGTTTGTTTCCTCGATGTCGCTGGATTATCAGAAGTTTCATAAAAATTATATTTACACAGCTAGAAAAATTACTCATCAAATACTGAAAAAGTCCTTGATTGTTTTTCACTCAAATATGGAATCGTGTTTTCTATAATATAAAATGGATTCGACATGCTCTAAAAACGATTTATCAGCATTTTCTTTCTTTTGAGGTATTTTAATATACATGTATTAATAATCTAGGTGGATTAATGGCAATATTTGCTATTCAAGAATAAACAAATATACATTTAACAATGTCTCCAAGTTTTCCTATATGATATACACATATACATCCATGCAGTGGTATTTAAAATTAATTTATCTAATACGTTTTTGGAGTTTCGACGAAAAACTTCGACTTGTTGCAGTTTCAAATTATAACATTGAAAAATGAGACAAAAGTTTTGTTCATTTAGATTTATGATTTATTTATAATTCTAATAGAGAATCTGTTAAAATTCACAAATGGAGAGAGAGAGAGAGAGAGAGAGAGAGAGAGAGAGAGAGAGAGACCGTTGTATCATTTGAGAATCCCAGTTTCTTGAAAGTATTTTTAATTAAACAGTTGTGCATTCCATTACAAAGCTATTAACATTTTAAGCACTTTCCCTGGTGTAAACACAAAGGGCATTACACAAACATTGCGATGTTCGCGCAAGCAATGGTGGTAAACAATGATTCTGCTTATCCGTGCCAGCTTTTTGCTACAAGACTTGAAAGAAATCATTAGGGAAATATTTTTTTTCATCTTAAGAGGCTGCAAATTTCAAAGTATTGAGCGAAACATAGAAAACAGTTCAATATTGCCAAAATCAATGAAATTTTATTTTGGTCCTTGCATGTTTGACAATTTTCAAATGCAACACTTCAGTTGCAAAAGCTATCAAAATTCATGCATTTTTGCATTGATTGGTCATGGAAATCTGATGTAAATCTGGAAAATATATCTAGGTCACGTAAAATCGATAGCTATATTGGTAGCATTAATAGAGGAATATAGTAAGCACTGGCTACTACAAGAATGACAGTTCCTAGAATGAAAATTTAATTGTCACGGTAGGACCTATTATAAAACGGCAGTAATGTAATAAAAAAAATAGCTATTAGAATATTAATGTTCGCTTTAAAAACTAAACCAAATAATAATAGACTAAAGTTCAACGTATCCTATGTATGTCAAGGCAACAGCATACCCTTAATTAATAAGCTTGTAGCCGAAATTTCAAAAATATAAGGAAAAGTCAAGGTCATTCAAATATGTAAAATTCTTTAAAAAGTACACAGTAAAATCTTCAGAGCAGGGTATAAGATGTTGTTTCAAGGGGATAAATGAGCATCTTGTTTTCGTTATTCCCGTAAAAATTTGGATCAACACAAAAATTTAACAAATTATAAAAGAACAAAACATTAACCTCAAATACTTTTCTATTATAATTCTTTAACGGACACGTAAATTTATATACATTTACTTGTTTTAATTGAATCGAGCTCAAAGTACGTTAATATAAACTTGAGAATATGTCACAAATTTTGCTACCACGTAAATTCAAACCCACAGAATTCCTATCAAAAAGTACCAATCGTTGTTTTCTGAAGTTGTAAATAAAAGAAGAAAATCACTGTTAAAGAATAAGATTCCTTTAATTTACAGTATTAGTATATATTCTGAAGTTCAACTAAACGCTTATAACCACAACACCTGGCCATGCAACAACTTTACAAAAGAAACATAAATTCTACTATGTTTCTAAAGAAATCAACTTATGAATAAGAGGAATTAAAATTTTGAAATAATATTTACTATTTCCATTTATTTTTCTCATTTTTTCCCTCCCCAGAAATTAAGCAATACCTTTGTGGGGATGGTTCTTTCCCTTACATCTCGACTTGGAACGCCTATTCTCCAGAGTCGGGAAGGTATCACACGACACAAATAGCTTGCTTTCATCATGCAGTAAATGAACTTGGTCCAAATTACCCACCGAGGCACTCAAGGACATAACACAGTTTAATTTCGGAATATCAGAAGCGAACTTCTGCTTCAAACTTTAATTGCGCAAATCTTATTTTCCTGCTCTTCTCCAAATGTCCCTTGCGTAATGACAGCGAGAGAAAGAAAGTAAACCAAAGTGACATGCGAATATTCCTCCGACTTTTAACATTTAGATATGTTAATCCCACTACATTTACAAACAAATCCGCAATGCATTATCCCAAAGTCTTTGCGGGAGCGGCACCGTTCCAGAATCATTGACCACCAGTACAAAAAGGGGACTAGTACAGCCCAAGTCGGTAAAGACAATATCCGAGCGCACACATATGAGAATTATTGCGATTTTTACTTTACGTTTTAAAACATTGAAGCTTCTTCTCGCGTTACTGTTTGATCGGTTGGTTAATTAGAAGTAGAGGCGTTAAAACACATAAGAGTACGCCTGTTGCTTCATTTTGCAGTTATTTTCCTAGCGATTTTCAATTAAGGCGAATGCACTAAAAAATCTGTCCTTCTATTTCGAAAAAATAGAAACTATTAGCTTAAACAATCGTATTTTGGCTTTTGTTCTCATGCTTTATTCATCTTGTGGTCTTCGTAACAAGTATCGACATGGATACCAAAACTAGGAGCATGCATTTATTCACCGTTTTCCCCCGATAAGTAAAGCCTCTAACTTTACATGTATTGCTGTATCTTGATCGCTAATGCAGATGATTTCAGCCTATCATAACTTTGATTGTTCCGCCATTCCTTAAAAAATCTTTGATCTCCTGAATAATAGATCTCGAAAACTACAAATTTCTCCAAATTACCATTTGTAGGCTCCTTAATACACCAATCTCATGCAAACAATATCACAATAACACAGAAAATGCTGCTGCCTTGTGTCAATGTAAAAGTTTCACTCGCTCAATCCATACCGTCTATTGGTGAACACGGTAACATATAAACTTTTTCTATTTAACGACGAAAGAAAATGACTATATTTAACTTCGAAATAATTAGTCTGCGACTAAAGTTAATTTGGAGGACAAAAATACTTTGTCGCTATAGCTACCCAGCCCCGATTTTGTTTTATCAGCTTCTAATAGAATTTTTTGTCGTCTATTACTGTAGTATTTAACAGTAGCAACAAGGAACTTTATATTTTTGTCCGTGTTGATCGGCGACAGATTGATGCCTCGAAACTCTGATTTATGTTTGAACTCCAGGACGCCTAGTTGATACCTAACACGTCATATGACGTTCGGGGTGTCAATAAAACAGCGAATGGTTATAATTGATGCCACCATCTAATCAGGGCAACATTAAAGTAACACCTCGATAATATTAATTCCAGCGTAATGAGGATGAACTTTTCACTGCATTAAAATTGGAAGGGCAAAATGACAGCATTTAGTGAATATATTCTTTTAATAAGAATAAAAATTTTGGACAACTATTGTTTGAAACACAAATCAAATATCTTTTAATGAGGGAGATAGAGATGAAAATCAGCGCTTTATTATTACATGTACTTTGGAAAATTGTCACAAAACTTAAAAAAGAAAAGACATTTTATATAATGCGGAAGAAAATTAATGCTAAGGATTCTACTATGTACCAGAAGACATAAACGGTATTGATTTTGTCCACAGAATACGCCCGAAGCCCTAAAAAGTTTCCATCATCTTTTTTTAAATTGCAAGCTTGCCTTTTAAATCAAAAATAATTCTCGATAACTTTGCAAATGAAGATTTTCATTAATTTGATAGCATTGCAACTTCAGAAATTTTAGATCTGCGTCATGTTTTGAAAGCGTAAACATTTTGTGGTTAATAATAATTTAATCTTAAAAGATGTTTTCCTCAAGATTAATTTTGACATGCAGTTAGAATGTTTTCAAATTGTTTGATCATGATAAGTAATTTCAAATGTTGAGTTAATTAGATATTTCAATACTTAGTCAGTTGTACATAGCTATGAAATGATAAAAATCTCTTAGCTGCAAAACTGGAGTGTTATGGTTTTAAATACTAGTATTAGTCTTTGACCAAAGACTTATATATAAAACCATCACGCTACAGTTTTGCAGCTAGAAATCTCTCAGAGGAATGGTAATCGGTTTATCCCCCTCCCCCATACGAGAGAGAGAGAGATGGATAGAGAGTCGTTCTCCACTGTAATGCATTTTTTGTAACCCTATTCTTAGATATATGGTTAGTAGCTTGAAGACTTTGATTTTGTAAAATATGTAGGTATGAAAGACAGTTACTAATCATTTAATCAACATCAATAAATGTTATCTTTTTAAAGACGAGTACCCTTTTGGAGAAACATTGCCATCTTATACATCAGAACTATTGTACCAAAATATTTGGTTAAAAAGATTTTAAATTCTATCACTATATGCTGCTGTCTATGTTTAAACTTTGGCGAAGAAATTGGCGAGGTTTGCTTTTAAAGCGTTTTTGAAAAACAATTGTTCCAAATACAGTGACTTCTAGATAGGCAGACACGCATAAAAATCAAAGTTCAATCTCAAAATCCTACACTCTCGAATGGTTTGTAAAATGACGTGCTTTGGGAATTGAAATTGTCAGAAATTTTTGACGCTGGATTTTCTGAGTTCGTCGCTTTTTAATTGTTGGAAGCTTTATGATAAATTGTATCTCTATGGAATTTAATCAGTTTGTACATTAATCTTTAAAAGTCTCCTTCACTGGTAATGATATAAAAATCCCTTTTAAAAATAATGATATTTCACGTAAGAGTTAGCAAAGAATTCCTTAAAGAAAATCTTTGCCCTTACATTCATGTAATTTTATTTTGTAATTAAAATACTGATACATCATGATAACAATAACATGTATGACATGGTAAAGAAAATTGAATCTGGAAGCATTGCTGAAAATTGCTGTATCAAAATGAAACAGGCAGATATGAGTACATTGCAGCATTCTGACAAGCAGAAATTAGTACCTTCGCGGGTCTTGTCCTCTTTTGTTGCATTACGAACCCGATTCAAATTCGAGATCAATCTGTGGTTTATGTCATTGAAATGCCATAATGATTCTGTTAATGCAAGTCTTTCGGGTTTTAATGAGTAATAATTTTTTTTAATTTACAAGCATAAAAATGTTCTTGACATTTACTTTAATGTCCCGTTCACCGATAGCTTTTAGTACTGTAGTTAAGATGGTTAAATCCAGGAACATTCTACTGTTCTAAAACCCTTTAGTGAGAAGTTCGATTGCACTTAGTTTTCGTTACGTAAATCTTTAAAGACCCATTCTATATTTATAAATACTATTAAGAAAATTACAAAAATCTAAATTGCAAGCATTCGTTTTTTTAATACTGGAAACAATGAACGTAACATATCATCAATTATACCGAATTAAAAAAAAAATCGCCACCCCAAGATCATGAAGCAGTCAGCTTACGCTATTATTCATAAAATGGATGTTTTTATATACTGAAAAATTACCAACATAAAAGAGAAAAAGTTTAAGACATCACAATTTTCAAATGTTAATAAAACTTTAAAAATGTACCACAGGAGTCTGAAGTTTTTATCGTAAAAAATAAAATTCCAGAAAAATTCTAATCCTCTATTTAAAAAACACGCGTTAATTTATTTGAGGATGTGACATTTTTTTCGAACTTTTTTTACGACAAACTCTTCAGTCTCAGGACTGTGAATATACAAATTCTGATTTAAACTGCTTCATTATCCAGGACCATGGGGCTAGAAAAAAAATAAGATCCATAAAATTATATTAATCATGTTAAACTTTTCAAACAAATCAAAATTTACTTGTGGCGACATTGGACAGATTTGAATTCCGAGAATTTTAAGCCTGTAACTTCGGTTAGGCTGTGAACCTTACCCGGCCATTTCAGTGAGTGACTACGTCTCCATGATTTATGGCACTGATCCGTCGTCTGGTCGAAGTCAGAAGGGTAGATTATATCCCTGTGGCATACCCAGGGCTCCATCAGCCCAAAAGACGCTCCCTCGTGAAACATGAATTTTTCGTTGTGTTCAGATATATATCAGTGTGAATACAGAATTAATTCAATGGAAAGATATAATCACGTGACTTTGTGTCGGCAAAAGGTGAGACAACTTACACAAGTACTCACAGCAAGGAAGTCTTCGTCAATGACAAAGTAAACACAGAAGTAGCGGGATATACATACTGAGTTAAAACAATATTAGTTTTTAGTACTCCAAATGAAAATGATTGAACGTTCGCATGGAGTGTCTGGAAAAACAAATCGAACGCACTTTTTTCGTTTTAAATCCTCAAATAACCACAACAGAACAATTTTCATAAATCATCTCAAACTTTTTCCCATCAACAGATAGTTCTTTATCCAAGGACATTACTTGATGAAGAGTCCTCAACACAACAAAAACATAACGCCACATCAAACACCATAATTTCTTTCTCTCTAAAATTGACGAATACGAATAACTTGATTCACGAAGGCGCCTTTTTTTGTCGTGTTCCAATAATTCGCTTGTGCATGGTGATACTGTTATGTAAAATGCTTAAAATTTGACTAGGATTATAGGAAGTCAAGATTTCCAATGGGGAAAAACTAAACTGGGGAGAGAGATTAACTCTTCCCATGTCAGCACCATCATCAGTTTTATCACAGTGAGTATCGTGGTTTCCACTTTTCTGAAAGTTTGCAAAGGGCCGCTTAAATGCGGCGCTAGCACCACTACCATCCTCATGCTTGGCCGCATTATTTCCCGAGTGTTTAGGACTTTTGTGTAAAGTGTCTGAACTACCCTGATCCAGGTACTCTCGTATAGTACTCTGAGAAACCGCTGAAGGAATCTCGTAGTTTTTATGAACAATACACATATCAATGATCCTATTGACAATGCTAAGGGCGGTGAAATGTAACGACTGTCCGCCGCGCAGAAGCTCCAAAGAAGCAGTGAGGAGTTTGGATAACTGAATGAATAACTCATATTTTTCGTCTGGGTCTTGGGTCAACTGAAGCTGCTCGTAACAAGTCTGAAATAATATACAAAATAGTTAAATAAGAGTCTTGTAGGTGAAATGCAAATTAAAGAAAACTCAAAAGTGAGATCAAAGGTCAAACAGAAGGATCTGAGTCAAAGTTTTTCACCCTGTGGAAAAGAGCTCACCCAAACGATTAAATTGATAAATATTTTTTGTTTTGTATCTTAAGGAAAAGAGGTCAAGGTCAAAGGAAAAGTTTAAGTCAAAATTTTTGTATGCATTTGAACAACTCTCATTACTAGACTCAGCATAATGTAACATTTGAAACTTCAAAATATTTTGCAATGTACCTTAAAAACTGAGTCAAGAGAACTGTGATGGATGGAGAGACAGAGGACATAAGGACAGAAGACATACATGACAAACAGTGTATGCCTCGGCCATATTCATGAAGAGGCATAGAAAATTAAAACATGTTTTGATTATCCAAAGCACTCACGTACTGACAGATTTATTTTTGCAAGAAGTGTAAATCACCCAATAAATTTTCTGTGAAATGTGATTACTTCCCAATCCTATTGTACGGCAAAATGAAGTTAAAAATTCCCGTCAGTTGAATATTACCTGCAATATTTGATTAAGTAGTTCGTTAATGGCCTTCTCTACTGATGGGTATTCCGAATTGTCTGCTAGTGTTAGCACAATTCTAATGTAATTTGTAAGTCCATCCAAAAGTGATGTTATGCACTCCTTGTTCGCTGCTAACTTCTTCAGAGCATACAGGGTCCTTTCTGCCTCTTCAAGATTTGACTTATCTGGAATTAACAAAAAAAAATAGCCAATAAAAAATCTAATAATGTCTTTAATGAAGACATTTTTTAAACAAGAGGCCCAAGGGCCCAAACAGTCACCTGTGTACAATACTGTAAAGGATTTGAAGAATGATAAATAATTATACAATACATCATATAAAAATACCGTGAAACTCAAGAACAAGAAAATATGATGACCACGGATCATCCAAATAGTCAATCTTGTAATCAGCAACAACTCCTACTTTATTCTCTGTTAAATACTAACAAACGAGTAGGAAGAAAATTTTCAAAGAATTACTAGGAATGCATTTACAATATATTAAAACGAGTCCTAGCTTTCTCAACCCACAATACTATCCCAGGCCTGGGGGCCATGAATATTACAGTTTTTGAAAATGTTGCATAGCTCATCATAACCACACACTTTATAGTCTACTTAATGGTAATACAATACATACAGAAAATGTTCGAAGAATTAATGCATTTTTATTACTAGTACATGTGTATATGATCACTGAAGCCCCATTCTATCTCTAGAACATTACATCCAGGGGCCATGAATTTCACAACTTTGGAAGAGGCACCCTTGCAGTTGCACATCATAACCTATGCGTAGCATGCACCTAGTTTGTCTGCAAAATTCTCAGGAGCAAAGAAGATTTTCACGCAATTTAATATGCATTTTTACCATATAACCAATAGATCTCCATCTCTTAATTTGAGAACCATGACCTACTAGGGGTCATAAATTTTTCCATTTTTGACGGGTCACTTTTGCTCATTATACATGTAACCAAGCAATTTTCAAAAAATCAATTTAAAACAAACTGCCACAAGGGCTATTTAGTACTGCATGTTTAAATGTAAATAAAGTAAACAAACATGGCAATTGAAGAGTTGTGAATCTCAGTCAATCTCTGTTAATTATTTACGTCCCTCACACTCTCTGGTATGAGAGACTCTGAAAATTAGCCATCTTGATAAAGATTACAGTAACATCATGAAAACTAGGCAGATGACAATACAAACATGGTAAATACGACATCTTCCTCACAATGTCAAAGTTATGTGATTTCGGAAATACACACAAATGTTTGTAGGGAGTTCCGAAATCACAACAAATTGCATTGTGAGGATAGGACCTTAATAGCCATGAGAGCAGATGATAGCCATGCGACCTAGGCAATAATTCCTGGACACCTGAAAGATGAAATTTACAAAATCCAAAATCCAAAGGAAGACCAAAAGAAACATGTAAAGATAAAAACTGTGGCGGGAAGCTGCCGTGAAAACCAAAGAGTGATCGAAATGGGTAGGACACGTCACCTGATTACCAAGTATAGAAAGAATTAAAATACTGATACATCATGATAACAATAACATGTATGACATGGTAAAGAAAATTGAATCTGGAAGCATTGCTGAAAATTGCTGTATCAAAATGAAACAGGCAGATATGAGTACATTGCAGCATTCTGACAAGCAGAAATTAGTACCTTCGCGGGTCTTGTCCTCTTTTGTTGCATTACGAACCCGATTCAAATTCGAGATCAATCTGTGGTTTATGTCATTGAAATGCCATAATGATTCTGTTAATGCAAGTCTTTCGGGTTTTAATGAGTAATAATTTTTTTTAATTTACAAGCATAAAAATGTTCTTGACATTTACTTTAATGTCCCGTTCACCGATAGCTTTTAGTACTGTAGTTAAGATGGTTAAATCCAGGAACATTCTACTGTTCTAAAACCCTTTAGTGAGAAGTTCGATTGCACTTAGTTTTCGTTACGTAAATCTTTAAAGACCCATTCTATATTTATAAATACTAATAAGAAAATTACAAAAATCTAAATTGCAAGCATTCGTTTTTTTAATACTGGAAACAATGAACGTAACATATCATCAATTATACCGAATTAAAAAAAAAATCGCCACCCCAAGATCATGAAGCAGTCAGCTTACGCTATTATTCATAAAATGGATGTTTTTATATACTGAAAAATTACCAACATAAAAGAGAAAAAGTTTAAGACATCACAATTTTCAAATGTTAATAAAACTTTAAAAATGTACCACAGGAGTCTGAAGTTTTTATCGTAAAAAATAAAATTCCAGAAAAATTCTAATCCTCTATTTAAAAAACACGCGTTAATTTATTTGAGGATGTGACATTTTTTTCGAACTTTTTTTACGACAAACTCTTCAGTCTCAGGACTGTGAATATACAAATTCTGATTTAAACTGCTTCATTATCCAGGACCATGGGGCTAGAAAAAAAATAAGATCCATAAAATTATATTAATCATGTTAAACTTTTCAAACAAATCAAAATTTACTTGTGGCGACATTGGACAGATTTGAATTCCGAGAATTTTAAGCCTGTAACTTCGGTTAGGCTGTGAACCTTACCCGGCCATTTCAGTGAGTGACTACGTCTCCATGATTTATGACACTGATCCGTCGTCTGGTCGAAGTCAGAAGGGTAGATTATATCCCTGTGGCATACCCAGGGCTCCATCAGCCCAAAAGACGCTCCCTCGTGAAACATGAATTTTTCGTTGTGTTCAGATATATATCAGTGTGAATACAGAATTAATTCAATGGAAAGATATAATCACGTGACTTTGTGTCGGCAAAAGGTGAGACAACTTACACAAGTACTCACAGCAAGGAAGTCTTCGTCAATGACAAAGTAAACACAGAAGTAGCGGGATATACATACTGAGTTAAAACAATATTAGTTTTTAGTACTCCAAATGAAAATGATTGAACGTTCGCATGGAGTGTCTGGAAAAACAAATCGAACGCACTTTTTTCGTTTTAAATCCTCAAATAACCACAACAGAACAATTTTCATAAATCATCTCAAACTTTTTCCCATCAACAGATAGTTCTTTATCCAAGGACATTACTTGATGAAGAGTCCTCAACACAACAAAAACATAACGCCACATCAAACACCATAATTTCTTTCTCTCTAAAATTGACGAATACGAATAACTTGATTCACGAAGGCGCCTCCATTGAGAAAATTATTAATAAATTTCTAGACACAACAATGTACCATATCATGTTGCAATAATAGTAAATGGATGTTTGGACATACATCTCCAAGATTTAAATACGAACGCTCCTGTCCTCGGGGACAAGTGGATGACTCGTAAATCTAAATTGCAAGCATTCGTTTTTTTAATACTGGAAACAATGAACGTAACACATCATCAATTATACCGAATTAAAAAAAAAAATCGCCACCCCAAGATCATGAAGCAGTCAGACTACGCTAATATGTTAGACGGTGTGACCGTTAGTGAGGGCGGAGCCATGAAGAGAAAAATGCTACGTTTTATTGTTTAATGATAAATCAGCTGATTAATTATATTCTGAAATTGTCATAGCATAGACCTTAAGCAAAGGGTTTGCTTCATGCAGGTCTATGGTCAGTGTCAGAAAATCATAACAAAGAACTCAGATCTCTTGAAAAAAAACCTTCCCATCTCTTACATGTACCTCATTACTTTTCAATCAAATAATGCAATTTAATGGCTTAAAAAATCTGAGAACTACGAAATTTCATCATGAGATGAATGGTTGTCTAGCCACAACACTTAAAGTCAAAGAACGTTGTTGGAAAAAAGAGAGACATGCATTGGACCAGTAATGGATTCAACATACCGGGCCCAAGATATGTGAGACGCTTCGGTCCAACGACACCTCAAACTTTAATAGTTATACACGTAACGGTAAACTTGTTCCAAAATATGGATATATCCAACAATAATAAATTCATAAACATTTTCTGAGCATCAATTCCTTATCTTTCACTACTTGATTTATATGTTTATTTAACAACACTTATCTAACAAATCAAGTCATTTATCAACTGTTATTACTCCCATTACATGGTTATGACATCATCTAAAGTAAGAACAATATTGTCATGACCAGATCAGAAGACGAACTTGGGACTCAAACTACACTGCAGACAGATGATCTACTTCCTGGATGAATGGAGTCTTCTTACCAACATGTTACTATAACACAAGGGTTAAAAATATAACAGCATCAAAAATTTTATTAGAAAAAAAATTTGCAAACTAAAAGATTGCTTGATCATCATCAGGGACATTTAATACTATGTCCCTGTTGTTATATATCTTTTTTTTTCTTTTTATTTATTTCTTTTTATTTTTCATCAATTGGAAACCCATTAATTATAACTTTGAAGTCATATAACTTTGTGGATATTTACATGCATTTACTGTAAGATGTATGCATGAAGACTGAACAACTCTATCTCCAGACTGTGCATCACACATTGTTTAACTTTTCCCCCTGCTTTAATTTTGACATATATGTGTAATTCCAATTGTCCAAAAAAAAACTTTTTAAATTTTTAAAATACATACATCGTATTAGATTTATTAGATTTTTCTTTTGAAATTGATCTTTATAATAAACTGAAATTTTGTCATATGACAACTTTGTAAAATAAAATATTAATTCTTTAGTTAAAAAGTCACAACAAAAATGAGACTTCCATCTGCTATAAATATAAATGTATTCATGTACAAGTAGATATTCATTAACAATCTGGATACCTAACAAAAAAACAAAAAAAAGAAGAAGAAGAAATCCACACACTCTGATCGAGTCCCCTGTTAGACTTTTCAGTTTTCACAATGTATTTTATTTTATCACTTTAAAAACATTTTTGAATGTTCAAAAAATATACTCTGTCTAAAAAAATCCTATATTTCTAGCTTGGTATGTATTGACAAGTATAATCCTGAAGACATTTATTATTGGCAAATTTAATTAAATAAATAAATAAGGATATTCTTGTGAAAGGGGCCACATATAGATCCGCTCCTCCATAGTGCAGACGACAGCGCCGCCTTCAGGGAAATTCTGACCAATCAAATGCCGTTTTACTGGTTCGCGCGAACTATAAATAAATCTAAACGTCTAAAACGAAAGTAGGAAGGGTCTGATCACTAATGGATTTGATTTTGAGTAAAAAAGAATAACTACACATTATCCATGGATTGAATGTTTTTACTTTGATGAAAGTCTCATCAACAACGAGAATTTGCGCGTGGATAAAATCGACGCCATTTGTGCCGACGCCATATTGTCGCCAAGAATCTCAGTTCCATAGGTATTGAAATTGTTGACATATAGTTTTCAATAGATTTCTTTTATTTTTCATATGCATACGTGTTACCTATAGGGAGAGCTTCGCTCTCACAGGCCCTTCGGGCCCGTGAGAGGGCTCCGCCCTCTATTATTCATAAAATGGATGTTTTTATATACTGAAAAATTACGGTCCTACTAAACAGAGTACGATAGAGTACGATAGAGTACGCTAATAAAAAAATAGAATTTGATGCATTTATACAACTTTTTTCATGTTTTTATTATGTAGTTTAACACAATAAACATATATCCTGATGCATTTTTACCTGTATCTATTATTTATTGGTTTATTTCAATTTATTTTCCAGGCTACGATTTCCCGTTAGAACTTGAACCCGATTGAAATTAACCAGTTAATTAAAATAAAAGATCCAACATTTAGTTCCAATGAACCTTGTTTTATTTTTCTTATTTTTTTGAAAAACAAATATTTACATACTTTATTTAATAAATATGATTATTACATGTAGACTGAAATTAGTTTATAAGTTCCGGGAAGGCAAAATAATAATAGTCGGGATCGGGATACAATAATTGAATTTCTATGTTTTGTGGAGAAAAATCAACTTTAACACAAATATTTGCGAAAATTTTTATAATAGGCCACAGCAGGTGTTTTCTTCTTTTCACACATAAGATTTTGCACAAATTCGGGTTCATATGAATACAAAAATAGGTCTGCTAATAACGACCCAGTTGGTATCAATCGGAATTCCAATAGATTGTTGGGAGACCTGGTCTCAAAATACCACATAGATATTGTCAATCAGAAACTCAAGCATTCTTTTTAATGTCAGTTTCAGAGTACTTGTGTTTCCAATCAAATTTTTTTTAACAAAATAATTTTGCAAATGACCAGTGACAAGGTAAGACAATTTACCAGTTCCATTTTTATTAAAAAAAACAGCTGTCAATGATATCAAAAAGCCTGCACTTTCGTTGATCGTGGAGAATGGTAGCACCTACAAAAACTATGAGTTTATTTTCCCGGCCACCATATTACTTCGCTAAATAGAAAATATAATCATCGACATGTACATAATAATTCATTTACAGTTTGCGACGAACTTTCTCATTCTTTCATATTTTCTCATTAATGTGATAATGAAGGATTCGGCCAATCCATCGAATTCCCCGTGTCCTCAGTATTACAATGTTTGTGAGTAGGCGAAAATGCTAATACTGATATACAGCTTGTAGGGGGATTAAATTGGACACTACCAGGATGTATAATTTGAGATTAGACAGATCATAATCTGGTGAAGGGAATAAAAATCATTTGTTTGGAGAAGACTACAACGAGCAGGGCTGGACTGATTACATCAAGTGAAAAACTAATTAGGACTGACTATTATAGCTCATTAGCAAGGATACTTCTATTAGTGAAAACGGTTTTAGGAAATACATTGATTTAATGGCAATAACACGACCAACATTCATTACTTTTGTCTTGATTTTGACTGCAAATTTACATGATACAGTCAGGGGTGCATATTTGTTATGATTTTGTTAAAACTTGTTTCACAGGAATGTGAACGACGAACTAGATGTCACAATTAATAATGGCCTTGCTGATCGCCCAGTGTTGAGATTTCATAGTGCCAAAGGGTCTACTGTTACTTTATTCCATATAACTTCTTTTACTTTAATTTTTTTTCTCTTCTTCTACTGTAGTTGAGCAAAACTATGATACCATACCAGGGGATGGCATATATAGGAGTAGAAATTACCATTGTTAATTAACAATACGTCGTCAATATGTTGAAGGCCAAAGCATAAGATTTTGCACAAATTCTGCTTCATATGAAAACAAAAAAAAGTCTGCTTATAACGGAGCGCAATTGGTACTCATAAATATCTTAGTGAGGAGTTAAGAAAGAGGCTTGGTAGAACATTTGCTGGAACCCGCAATGTATATTTGTTTGTTTTTAAAAAAAAAATAAACCTTAAAAATAACCCATAGAATTAATTGAAATGGAAAATAAGGAGACATATTTTAAGGTGAGGCTACATTTCGGAGATACCTCCGATGGAATCCACTGCTATCTTCCACAGGCGATCACATTTCAATTAAAGAATGAATTAAATAGCAAACCAAGTTAAACTGTAAAACCAGGGTTGGGACAGTTTACGCTTATAATAAACCGCGAAGCGGTTTATAAAAAAAGCGTTTTTGCTCCAACCCAGGTTATATCAGCATAACTTGGGTTGCTTTTTAATTCATTCCTTATGATTTAATTTCCAATCATTAACTATAGATAATAAGACAATATCTACCTTAAAAACGTCTTCAAATTGTTCGTATTTTAAACGTAACCTCAAGAGGAATGATATGTTTTGGACGTAAGTCATTGTGACGTAGACAATCCAGGTCATATACAATTAAGATTAATTTTTCATCCAATCGAATGACGCGTTTCTGCCAAAATTCAATTATTCTGCCTGAAGTCAGGACATCAACGACCTTTTTTTTTTAAAATTCTGATTCAAACATTTAAGTACAGTATTTTTTATTAAAAATGTTAAACCACACCAAACAAAACAAATGTTTATTTAATAATAATAAAAAGTTCAATTTGACATGCATAAAATTACAAAATTTAAGACCAACTATCTGCCCTTTACCCAATTCTTTCTCTTAATTTTCAAACACCTGGTTCAATATAATCAATGAACAGGTCATACGGTATTCTACAGTGGTTTGTTTCTGATAAAACAGCGCTGTGTATATTTTTTCACAAAATCGCTAATTGCGTAATTTGCAATTGAATCAATGAAACAAATCAGACAAAAATCACCTTTGTTGTCTGCTCACCGATTTGTTAAATTCAACAATATCGGTAACATGTGAGTACGGTTTGATATTTTTTTTCTGACCGATTTCTTACAATGCATTTTGGCATAGAATGGATGTTTAGGTCCAGACGCAAAGAACTGATTCACCCATTCTAACTATTATTCTATCTTAAAACTATTTTCTTGATGAAACATTTCGTTACGTCATCACTCTAGAATCTTGGAATCTTTTATATAAACTAATCACTTATCACGGTCAGAAAGAGAGAGAGAGGAAAAAAAGACAATATCAATACACAATGTTTCTGTACAAAGGTACACAAGCTATAAAAAGCAAATAGATTAATTTAAAAAAAAAAATAAATAAAAGCGTACGCAACTCAGGGTAACAAACACTTAAGGTAGGAGTCTTCTCTGGTTTCTGACTAGATGAAATATTCAATGTATATTTGATTGTAATTCTTATATACTGTAAACCAACTTTTATTCGCGACGACTTTATTTCGCGATTCACCGGGAGTAACTACTTCGCGACGATTTATTTTCGCGATTGAGTTTTTCAGATATAGTTAATAGAAACAAAAACTTTAAGGAGAAGTTCGCGGCGAGAAATATTCGTGATTACGAGGCTATTGCGAATTTCGTGAAAATTTCTCGCACACAAATAAAAGTTGGTTTACAGTATTTAGATGTAAGAAATTTAAAACAATATGTTCTTCTTTTCTCATCAAAATTGTTCTACTTTAATTAGATATGGTAATCTGAGTTTGGAATCTTGCAGGGACTATATTTTTGCGGAATGTTGGCGTATGAAATTATCTTCTTTTCTGATTCTAAAAATTATTACAGAACAATGCATTTTGTTATAATTTTTATACAATCAAAGACTTGAAGAAGATTTTTTTTTAAATGTTAGTTAAATTTATAATAAGGCACTAAAGTTTTATATTATCAAATAAATATGATTTTCCAAATAAACAACAATTATGTAAGCTTCCAATCTATAAGTACATATATGAGCCAACATATGATCTTGACTTGACCTTTCCTCTGATATGAAA
This sequence comes from Saccostrea glomerata, assembly GCA_003671525.1. NCBI lineage: Eukaryota > Metazoa > Mollusca > Bivalvia > Ostreida > Ostreidae > Saccostrea > Saccostrea glomerata. The sequence goes on from PRKT01000049.1 coordinate 1,315,881, forward strand.
CGGCCAAAACTAATCTGATACGATCACTTTGTGATGTTGTCTTCTTGATTCTGTGAAAATTTCATTAATTTTTAAATAAATTCATTTTTGTGTGAGGATAATTCTAATTATATATAACAACAAAGACAGAAAGGATACACAAATTGAGTAAGCAGCAATGAGTGAATTGAATTACTTGCAATGGATTTTTATTCCTTATTACTGTATTATAAATTAGAAAAGAAGGATTTCTTAATCATACCTATATCCGTTATCCAATTAAAATCATTTTCATGAAAGTAAATTGAATTTAAAGGGGTAAGAATTGAGCAAGTGACATTCTTTTATCTCTAGTTTGAAAATAAACATTTAAAAATCTAATCCTTAAAAAAACTTATTAATAAATAGTCTCTTAGAAATTAAGTAGCATTCTCTATTTTTAGACATGGACGGCTTTGCTTCATTTTGTATTTTTCAAGACGTCAAGCAAAAATGTATGTATATAAAAGCTGTGTATGTCAATGCAGTATAGATTCTTATTTTGTAATACATTGTATGAGCGTGGCGAAGTATTAAGCCAAATGAAGGGGTTATCTATGTATCAAATAAACACAAGACATGATTATATCATGTTTGTTAACATCCAATTAAATACAGTAAACTACATGTATTTATCGAAAAACAGGCAATTTTCATTGAAATATTTGCTGAAGAAACATTAATGGGAAGAAAGGAAATACATCCATAATTTACGTTCTTGATAAAAAATGAAAACAGCTGACGGTGATCGATGACGTAATGAAAAATATTTTTCGACAGAGGCAAGTGAACTGCATGTACTCTAAGCTTCTTTTACGAATAAAATGCTGAATTAACAGACTAGTGCAAAATCATTAACTAATCGGCAGCGGCTTAGGTACTCTGTCCAAGCTAGTCTGAGGTGCTAGTAGAAAACAACACAATTCTGAACAGTTAAAATTCCAATTAACTGAAGATCACACAGGTTTTCTGAGATAATCTATCAGTTTCATGTATCACAAGTGCAACATAAAATACTTTGCAGCACGCAATTATTGTTCAATACATTATCGATTACTTTTAATGTATTTTAAATTTTGGCACATAGGCATTATAAAGATAGTTTCTAGCTCCCCTAAGGACCGTATTTCAATCAAATCAACTTTATCTGACTCGTTTCGGTGACCTTTTCTACGACAGTATTTGTTAGTTCAATATTTTTTGTATTTAGTGACAAAGGGAAGGGAACTAGCCTAATTTGTTTGGTTCTCAATCAGAGGTTGCTGACCTATGGATGCTTTGATAACTGATAATGATAAAAGTTCGCGCAGGGCCATTTATTTCCGGTTGGAGATTGACTTCCGTATATTACCGACACCGATTCTTGAAATTACAATTACAGAGATTTGATGGAATATCAAGAAATCCATTGTATTCCCAATGACTTTTTCTCACCTCCATAGAATAAACTGCAAAAATAGGGTTACAGCAGAACCTTTCAATTAAGAGATCGTGTTCTGCTTAATTTTGATATAGCTGCTGTTTTGGTGCTTACATTAACCGATTCATGTCATAAAAATGTTTGTTTTTTCTTGCTAAGCATTACGTGCCTAATATTAATTCATCGTCTGCTGTTGTCATCCTTGACAAGTCATAAAATTATTAGATCTACAGGATTAAAAAAAAAATATCATACGTTAATACGAACTGTATCTTAATTGTGATAAATACGCTCTGCTGACAATTATAATTTATTTAGTTTTACTTATGAAGAGCAAAAAATTATCTTAAAAGCTTCTATTGTCACCAAAGCAATAAATTAGCTATTTGACCTACGTCCTTGCGACTGTTGATCAAGACCCGGAAGTGAGTACCATCTGTTGCGATAATCAAACATCCGGGTTCAGTACTATATCACTTTGATATCCGGGTAAAGTACAATGCCTCGACAAAATGATTTTTATTGGAGTTTGAACAAAATTAATTGAGAGGGAGAAATGCAAACTGTCTTGGGATATTTTTTTTATCAATAAAAAAATCAATTATTCAACACAGTTTAAAAATTCATTTGATAAACTATTGAAAATATTTCCCTTACGCAATATTACATTTTTATTCAATTTTTTTTCAAAGCTTGATAATTTACGACACAACACGCAGTAGCAGTTTCTGAAGAAGGATTTGATAAGCTAGAGTCTTAAAGCAAAGTATCTGGCAGTGACAGCAATATTTTAAATATATAAAGAGTGGAATATTTACTACCGCGTAGTAATCTGTGGACTTGGCGCTTGAAAGTCGATTAACTCTTACTACTCTAACCAGAAAATCTTGAATATTGCGGTGCGCGCCGCGCGCCGCGCGTATGCGCGTGAGAGAGAAAGAGAGAGGGTTCACATTTTTTTCTGTTCTCGAAATAGTTTACCGAACGTGTTAACATCTTGACTCTTTGAATGAAACTGAAACAATTAATGTACAGGAATTTATTTGAAATAAAATGAAATAGAAATAACATCGAGACATCATAAAGGTAAAACGAGGTGCTAACGAGATTATGACGATGCTTATAAAAGGATGTAACATGACGACTTCCGCTCGGATGTTCTTTACCAAAAAAAAAAAATAATAAACTGTTATACGAAAAGTTTACATGAAAACAGCTACAGGTTTCTGACCTGATTTCTAAGCATACACAATTGAGGATGCTGGCGGTGAAGTAATTTCACTCAACCACTCTACATTCCGAACACAAGCGCAATTTGAATGTTAATTTCTGAAACAATGCCTCAGGTGATTTACTGCTACTGTGTCACAGTATGTCCAACACGGCCATATTGATCGAAAACAGGAGGAGAAGTTAGAATCAAAGACAAACTGCGTATCCCTATTACATTTAATATAAAGCTGCAGTACCGGGAATTTCCTACAGAATCTCTCACTCTTCTGGCCGAGAAGTGGAGGGAATGAGACAATTTATTTACAATTTTCTGAATTTCTTTTCAAACATTGTCCTGTACGTTTATCTTGAAATAAAATTCGTTCCTGAAATTCCTATTAAACCTTGAATTCTTTTCTTATTCCTTTTTCTACAGTATGTTTAAGAGAACTGTCTAATTTTAATTTCAGAATAGTTTACTGGAAAAATACACATTTTATGTGCTTTCGTACTGTTAGTAAATATGAATGTGAAACATATGTTTCTCTCTTCTTATAATATCTAAATGAATGGAGTTCAAAAGAACCAATTGTATGTACAGATTGGGAGCACCAAATAGACCCTCAAATAGAGAAAGAAAACATGCAAACATTAATTCTAAACAGTTTTGTACTTCAAATCGATATTTTTCCAATGCTTTGATACTGTCAATGACTTATAACACATAAATGTAAATTCAAGCCATGTATCTCCCCTTATTAGATCCGCGCCCCATTCTTACCTTGTTCCGGAAGGCAGCTATTCCTGTGTTTGGACCGGTCTCGACGTAGACTCATCCTGGTTTTGTGTCGATCATGACTGGAGAGCGATTCTACTGGTGCCGTCTGCTGAAAAAGATAATAACCGAATCAACAGACGTCAAACCTAATTAAAACCAACGTAATTGCTTCAGAGGCTGTATACAAAATTGTGCTTAAGTGAAGACGCTAAAGAAATTTAAACTAGGCCTTAAAAACAAGTTAATGTCTTACCAACTGACTTTTGATATGCTATTTTGAAGTTTACAAAGGATATTGTTTATGACGTAATGCGGAGAGGTTCGGAAACTATCACATTTCCAAATGCCCTAACGATAGAAACCCAAATAAATAAAGTACTGCATCCGTTGGCCTTCAAGACAACCCTTTTTTATTATATGGACCACCATTCTTAAATCGCTCTAAATAGTTATACGTTTTATGACAGCTGAAAATAGAATTCGATTCAGAAACCTGCTTCATCATGGTATAGATTTATCGACGAGGTGCTTAAATTAAATTGGATTAGGCGGGGGTGTTTCCAGTTTCTTTTTAAAATACCAAATGGGCATCTATCTTTGGTTCAGATTTTTTTTTTTACATCTGAATTAATTGTCTGCATTTTCACCTAATAAAATTCTGCAGGCCAATTGATTAGGTACTTAATATTCTTTTTTCCGATATAAATTACCATTTTAAATGGAAGCAACCAAAGAACTACTTGTACCCTGAATCATCATTATACGTTCCAGTTCTCCACAAAGCTGCAATACGTACTTACCTTTCATTAGCTCACCTTCCGAAGCTTACAAGTTTTAAAGATCAAAAATAAAATTCTACAATGGCAGAAACTTTTTCAAAGATTGTTTTGCACAATTTCTGCAATCTTAGAGAGTCGAGACTAAACAGACATCTAGAAGCCAAGCCAACTGTAGAGTAAATAGAGCCCTAAAATCTCCGAAGTTGCGATTTTCTTTGGTAGATAGCTTTAGATTTAATACGTTTTTAAAACAATTAAATATTGATTATATGCAAAACGCTAGAGATTTGCAAAAACTGAAAAATTTACAAAATCATTGTTTCGTATTTAAGTTTTATTTTGTTTTTTTTTATAAGCAGAAAAACATTTATATTTTCAAATTACATGTATTATCTTTGCGTAGAATTGATCTTAATTCACATTTTAGAACACGGGCGCTTTATTTTTTTTTCTTTTTACACTCATGAAGATAAAAAGATGAGTAAATGTCTCTCAAATTCAAGATTTTTAGATTCCCCAAGATAAATTAAAGTTCAGGCTTTGTGATTTCATTGCCAGCTGCTTTTTCAATAAAATGGAGCTCGTCTCCTTACTTACCTTGTCATTGGTCATTTGCAAAATTATTTTGTTAAAAACATGCATTCTAATCATACCCACAATAATCTAAAGTTAACATTAAAAATGCTTGAGTTTCTGATTGGCAATATCTATGTGGTTTCTGGAGACCTGGTATTCCAACAATCAATATGGTACCATTTGCTCCCCGTTATAAGAAAACTGGTCTTCAACTCGACCTTTAGATATATTGACGACTTATTGTCAATTAACAATGTTATTTCCTTGCTTATGTAGATACGATATATATCCCGGTAACCTTGTGATAAATGTCACCACAGAGTCTTACACATCTGTTTCATATCTGGATATTTTACTTGAAAAAGACGTTAATGGTAATCTAACAACCATGCAAGTTTTATGATAAACGTGATGACTTTAACTTTTAAGTTGTCAACCTCCCTTACTTACGCAGCAATAGACCTTCATCACTTGCAAACGGGGTGTTTATCTCTCAGTTGATTAGATACGCAAGAGCATGCTCTACGTATGTAAAATTACTAAATCTAGGTAAATTATTGGCAAAACAGGAAATAAAAAAAACATAAAACAAGAAAATCAGCAGCTTCGTTTAAAGTCATCATTTCGTATGTTCTGTGATAGATACAATGACCTTGTCAGCAATAAAATTAATCACTGAGTCAAATGCTGAATGACGTTTTTCATATTAATTGTTAGTCCATTATTTACAAGCTGAATTGTTTACGAATTTTCCGTTATCTCCCAATCATGACAAGGAGCACACGGAGGGTGTTACCGGTCGACAGGGGATGTTCACTCCTCCATGGCACCTGATCCCATCTTTGACGTTTTGGAGGTCCGTGTTTGCTCTTTCCCATATATTTTTGCTTTAACGTTTAGAATCACAATCATTTCGTAAATATTTTGAATTCTGTAGAAGATAATGCAATGCATTGGTCAAATATGAAAATCTCGCGTGAAAACTTTAAAATGTCACGAAATGTCTTCTTCATATTTGTCAGAATGGATTTAAAGTATAAGATGGATGTTAAATTCTCGTGTCTAATGGTCTAGAGGCAAAATTCTGTATGAAAACTATCTATCCTCCAGTCTCAAAAAAATTAGGAGCGAAAACAAATTAAATATATTACATGATCAATATGAACTTTACCTAGCTGGAAAAGCAGGTACAACATAAGCACTTTATTAAAATAATTACGTTTGCATCCTACAGAAACTCTTATTTAATTTTAGAGGTGGTTTCAACTAACTCTCATTGTTTCTTTTCTAAGGAGGACATTTTTCGAGTGAGTCACATTTAAAATATTTCTAAAATTCCAGTCTGAATCTATACTAGATTACATTCCATTAATAATTTCCTAGGAACTTCAACAAAAACTGGAACTTTGGCTTAAACCAAATCAGTTGCATCAAAACATATGACTTTTCGACACTTTAAGCAACTATTTCCCGCTATATATTTAAAACAAGACTTCTGGTCTGTACGGACAGCATACCGGTACTTTTTCCTTCAAGTAATATATTTTTTTGTTAATTTCCATATCTTGTCACTGGTAATTAAAGTGCAAACTTATTTTTTTTTTTTTAATTCATTATGATTCTCCAGAGTGGCATCGATATTGAAAAGGTTTGTTTAAACAATATTTATTAGAAAAAAAATATAATTCACTCTCATTTCATTTTTTAAAGTCAGGGAAATGTATGCTAGATACATGCTAAACAGGGAAAGTGCAACTGATGCCCTCTTGAACGCAGTTAAATTCTTACACTGCAAAGAAAAGAAATTAAGTAGACAATCGGAGAAAACTTTCAGATGAATCACAAAAGTAAAAAAATCGTGTAAGAGCTTTAAAATTTTAAGAGCTGTCTGGAATCAGTAATTCAGAATAACTTGATTTCGGGAATCTCTGGAAAGTTAATATTCTCAATAGTAACACATTATCAACAGAGTGATAATTAAATTTATTACAGTATTTAAGCTCTTCAACGCGTCGTCCTCTATCGAATTCCAATTTAAGCCGATTAATTTAACTCTTGTGTACGACTACGATTCGACGTATAATCAATGTACTCTAAATGCCTTCAGAAGTAATAATATGATTTAATTATGTATCTTTGTTAATTCACTCTCTTCAGAATGAGCTTTAATCGTCAGAGGAAGCGAAATAACGCCATGGAGAAAAAAAGATCTTTGGTTCTAAGCGTGTATTCGGGTCAATGAAATTCTATATCTCTTGCATGTAAATTACATTAATTAGTAAAGAAGTTGTTCACTGGGCCAAAAGGTCAAAATCAATGAATGAGATTAAACCAGATTTCCTCTTGTCGTCCTAAGTTTGTCAGTACATGTATGCTGTCACTTTGTTCAAATTTATCCTCAAAACGTTTTTTGGTGATACAGTATTTTTCTTTACTTTTTTGAAATTTTCTGAATATGATAAAACTCAAAATTGTGTAGAAGACTACGAGTACTCATATTTAGATCAAAAACACTTTGCTCTGAAAGAAACTATGGTTAAAAAAAACCAACACAACTCAAAATCCTTAAAACTGTGCTTATAAAAATAAACCCTGTCAAATAAAATTTGATTGCATTATTGTTCTGGTCATTTGTTCAACGATTGGTCAATTTCTGCTTCAAGTGTTCGCATTAACATGAATGGTGATTTACGGGTTATCTTTTTGCTCCCATTAACATACAAATTATGGCAAGCTTTTAATTTAATGTCAAATAGTTTGCCATTTAAAAAAAAAAAATTAAAAAAATGCGTATCACTGAAATGAAAACACATTTATATGTCTCATCTTAAAACCTTTTTCGTCGATAAATATATACATGTATGTCTTAAATCGTGTTTCAGTGATATCACGATATCCACCAAATTGAAAAAAAAAACAATATGTATAGTCGTAGTTAGTGATTCCATTTAGCGCTTATATCATAGAGACACTTGACATTCATGTAATTAATGAAAATAGAGACGTCCCTTGATTGTGAATTGGATTGTTGCGCAGTATTCCAGTTTTTGTTTCACTAAAGAATATATAAATCATACAGATAAACATGGCATAAATTCCATTTTTGACCTACTTTTTTTTTTTTTAGATATTATTATCGATCTTAAACTTTTCTGCACTATACAGAATGTTAATGCGTGTATTTTAAAGAACGATTTCATTAATTCTGCATGTGTTTTTGTGTGCGAAACAATATCAGTTGGATCCTATTCAAAAAGGGGTTGATCCTTTGGAGCATAAATAATATTGTTCACATGGCTGATGAATTTATTATTCATCTGTATTTCACAATAATTGTTGATTACGGTATTCTACAGAGAAATAGTAAATGGCAACTTCATATAAAAGATTTTTTTTCATAAAAAGCGACAAACAATGTAATCTAATTTGTTGCCCCACTTGATAGGTGCACTGTACAGAAATTGGAAAATGATCGCGTTTTTTCTATTGTTCACTCCCCAAACAAATGTCGCTTCAATGTGATAATGAATTCTGTATTTTTACCACATTCAGCAAATTGTACTTTTCCAATCGCAGTCCATTTTGTTGCAAACTTAAAATTATGTCTCCTGTCAATAGGAAGAATTGTTTTTGAGACAGAACCTCATTTGCAGGTGATAAAGGCAGATGTGTCAGACTCTGTGGCATTTTTTTCAAGCTCACCGGGATATATCGTATCGAAATAAGAATGGAAATAACCATTGTTAATTGACAATACGTCGTCGATATATTTAAATATCGAGTTGAAGGCCACATCAAGTGTTTTTTTTTCATGTATAAGATTTTGAACGAATTCAGTTTCATATGAATATAAAAATAAGTCTGCTTATAACGGGCCGAATTGGTACTCATGATGCCAATAGATTGTTAGAAGACCTGCTCTCCAAAAAAAAAATCACATAGATGTTGTCCATCAGAAACTCAAGCATCTTTTTAATTTCAACTTCAGAGTACTTGTATATGCAAAATCAGAATGTTTTCAAACAAAACACTTTTGCAAAATGACCAATGACAAGGTAAGTTACCGGTAATTTATGAGTACCAAAAAGCAGATGTCAATGATATCAAAACGCTTGTACTTTAAATTATTTTGGAACAGTTGTACAGTATCAAGCCATAAGTGAGTCAAAATTTTACTTTTTCCACTAAATATTCCATTGACAAACGCAATTTTCTTAATTACTATTGCAGTTTTATTTGTTGCTCATTTTTTATGACTTAAACACCATAAAATGCAGAATTCTTTGTAGTTTCTTCACATTATTCCAAAATAACTTTATCTTTTGGCATTACAGTGAAATCACAGGTTAAGTGCAAAATAATGATTTTAAGTCCTCAATTTGATAAGAAACCATAGTAATTTGAGGTTAGAAATTTTTGTCTGAACAATTTTATAATCTATTCTCAATGATTTGAGTATCAATTTATTTATCATTTTCAGACAAGAAAATTTGAATAATTCTGCATGATTCAGTGAAAAAAATCATGAAAATCGAGCTAAAATTGACTTCTCAAGAAGTTTTTATAAAATTGGCTTTTCAATGAAATATATAGCGTAAAAATGCTATTAAGACTCACTTAAGGCCACATACTGTATATAAAGAAGAAAGTCGTAAGTTTTTATGATATTGGTTTTGGTAAAATACATTTAGATATGATTATTTAAATGCAGGTTGATTATTATTAATATTAGAAATATTCAACTTTGACATATGATTTTTCCTCCTTAGAAAGGGGCTATTGGTGTTGGATAACCATTAGTCGAATTAAATCCCAGTTCCTCAAAAATTGAAGTCAAATAATGACCCTTCCAAACAAAGACACTGTTTTAACCTGCTTCGTCTGCACAGACTGATCGTGTATTTTATCTAGTTCTTTTTTTTTACTTCTGAATTACTGAACACAGAAAAAAAGTATGTTTTTATTTAACCCCTCAATCGTAATGTGAGATTTGAACATACATCTGATACAATTAGTCCATCCTGACAAAGTGTCAAGCTCTTCTTTTTCATGTTTGAGTATATTTCATGGCAAACATTATAACAACCTTCAAAGCAAACCTTGCTAGGATAAATATTCTATAGAGACCCTACTTCGGAAAAATTACGGTAAATACATTTTCCCAAGGTCGTTTCTCTTCTACGTAAATATTTCGACAATCATATGTAGTCTCGATATTTCAGCATTTCGCAAGTTCTTTGGTCTCGATACAATGACCTTGTCGACAATGACATACTATGATTAAATCGATTTCTGACTGACGTTTACCATACCATTTTGTTCAAAAATAATTTAAACACTGAATTGTCGATTGATTTTTTTCTGTGCCTGACTATGTCAAGGAGCACACAGCGGGTGTGACCGGTCGGCAGGGCATGCTTACTCCTCGATGGTATCTGATCCGACGTCTGATATTTTAGAGATTCGTGTTTGCTTTGCCCAAGATTTGTACTGTTTCAGGAGACTTTTGAGTTTGAATGCTGTTTCCATATTTCATGCACAGAAATTTTAACCTTTTTTCTCTATTATATAATGTATATGATGACATTTTGATATGTAATACTTGTAATTCAACTGCACATTTCTTTTAGATTCAACTTCAATTTCAACTTGTAATTTACTGAACAGAGATACCGTTTTTACACTTCACTTCAAAAAGACAATCAATTTCTTTGCTTCCTTTGGATCAATACTCTGATTATCACGATTTTTTTTTTCAATTTTACAAGTGAAAAAAATATCAGAGGTTAAGATTAGTAGAGCGTATTTTTTCACAGTTGTTTTTTCCTATAACAGGATGCTTAGCTGGGGATGTGTATTTCAGGGACAAGTTGTACTGTAGTGTAAATTGCAGACAAATCGATTTATATTCTGGGGCCTTTTTTGTACACTAAATGTTTGTCATGATATTGCACTTTAAACAAATGTATCGTCAGAATAGCGCTCTTGGGATTTCTTAGTAATGAAATGACTGTGATCTATTGTTTTTCGCAGAAAATGGATTAACAGAAAAATTCATCGGCGAATGAAGGTCGACAAAGAAACCCTAAATTCAGTTTTGAAATAAATATATTTATAAATTGCATTTTTCTGTTTTTTCTTTGATGAATTTCAATGTTTATTAAAGAAGATGTTGAGAATGAGAGGTTGATGAAAACAATATTTACTCTTTTGTCAATTGAGTAAAATTAATTGTACATTTTTGTTTAAAACTTACACTTAAATGTATAATTAACTTTATTTTCAAGAAAGACAACTTCTGATAATTTCAAAAAGTGTAAATAACATATTAAATTGTCCACCTCTGGGCCAAGTCTATGATAATAAGACCTAGAGGTTACATCACCACACTCTTGGTAGATCAGTATCTTTTTACAAATCGGTGTAAACTCAGATTATCCCAGTAAAGACCATGGAAAGTATCATTTTTCTATCTTGGGTATGTACACGTGTACACGTGTTGCCTACCAAACATTGTAGATTTATTTCTTGTTACACAACAACTCTGCCAAAAGTTTTATAAAGCCATTCCAAAACAAATTCAGGTAGCTTTTCTACATGCAGCATCTACTAGCATCATTTGTTCTATTCATATGTTCTCTAAGCAATGTTTCTTTCCACCAGAATTGTAACAAACGATTAAATGATGTTTTAAAAAAGTGTACAATAAAATGATAAAGAAGGAAATGATACAGTTTATCCAATTGCTAATTCATATTGTATAGCATATAGACTACATTTATCCTGCGCCAATCCGGTGTAAATTCTTTAAATAATCAGGCTTGACCTTTGATACATTAAGTTGTGAATTCCTCGTCTTATGAAAGCAAATATAAATAATGCATACAAGTAATTATATGATTCCGAACTAATTACATGTACTACATGTACAACTGAAATGTGCTGGTACAATATTAGCAAGTTTTATCTGGCACACAGCTTAGCACCAGTAGACGAAGAAAATACTATCTATTGCTAGTTTTTTAAACAAAATTTAAATGAAAATATTAAGAAAGGTACCGAATTTGACCAGGAGTCCAGAAGAGGTGAAAATCGATTGCGCTATCAAAAAGAAACAAAAGATATTCTACGCCTTGTAAATCTAGCTGCAGGTTAAAGTAGTACAAACCCTGCACGAGCAACAATTAATTTGCTCGTTCAATTAACAACAGCAATCTCGATGTTGCTAATCTTTTTTTTTGTGCACTCCATGGAAAATAAATGCCATTTCAAATTATTGACACATCTCGAAAATACAAAGAGAAGGCTATTTTTATTTCACATAATCTTATTCTCTTGATGGTTTAAAAAAAAAACCCTAATCTGCATTATTTTTGCGAGTTATACATGTGTATTATGTTTATATTCACTTTACAGCAACTTCACTAGGGTCATGACGTTCCTTTAATTCATACAACACACACATTTTTTTTAATTTTCAGATAAAAGAATAGAAATAAGATTCATCATACTATGACGGTAAGATTAAGAAAAATAAAATGTCATATTTTTGCAAGCTTTTACACTGGATTTATTCTATGTCATATTTTTATATAGGGGAGATCTATTGCAGCTTCAGCATAGGAGTAAGCATTCTCTATAAAACGCATGTTTGATCCTTAGAAATTTACATTTCAGGCATCACATCCCATTCTTTTTCGAATTAAATTGTCAATCTTTGAAAATTTAGTTGAAGTCAATAAGATGTTTGTCCATTCGAAATAAATATGTGCAAATTTGCTCAATTGCAACTGGGTTTGCCTTAATTTTTCTTTTCATTTCCGGTTGCTTACCCTCAAGGACAACGATAATTACAGAAATAAACATTATTTTCAAATAAAGATAAGAGAAACCAGCCTTGCAAGTTCAGCTTCCATTTTTAAACCGCTCACTGCAAGACCCCCAAAATAAAACAAAATATTGGTTTTAAAGATTTAAGTCTGAAAATGATCTTTTCCTTGTGTAGCACTACTCGATATATTTCCCACACGGTATTAAATATTTTGACTTTATGAGACCTGTTAATAAAACACTAAGTAGAAAAAGTGTTTCGAATCTATTTAATCCGTGTTTGAATTCTAGTGAAAATAAAAGCTTTAAACATTAATCATATTAAATTGTCTACATTCGTGAGTTTTTAAGCGTTTGTTCAAAGATTGTAATCCTTCGTTTTCATTTTGCTGGCTAAATTACACTGTTTATTTGGTCTTTTAATAAATACAGAACAAATCGTGTTCTATCGATTTTCATAACCATGCCAAAGATATTTGGTAAACGCCCTAATTACGATTTTCGCAGTAATTAAAAAAAACTGCTTGACACAGGGATCGAGGAAACATTACAAGACCAGCTTCCGGATCGATTGCAACATCATTCGGAACCCCTTTGTTCTTATATTTATGTAATCAAAACAGTTTTTCTTGATGCGTGCACTTCAAAGTCTGCTCTATTTTAAACTTAACTTGCAACATTGATATTATAATTATTAACAGTTCTGAGAGCGAAAAAGAGACATAAAATATTAATAACTTATTCGGAAGAAAATTATAAATTATATTTTTCAAATTCTGCTTTGAAGATTTTTAAAATTGCAGATATTAATCTACCTATATATCCACTCACTTAGTTAAAAAACATAATGTTAATGAGTTTGACCTTTGACAGAAAAGTTTTTGCGCAGTTTCCATTCGTTCACTTTTCCTGCGGCTCATGCTAATCAGATTGCTTTGTTAGAACACTGTTTTGTTATTTAATTGCTATTTGATCCTTCTATATTATATTCTTCATTGCCCTGATAATCGATTTTAAAGTGAAAACCTTACAGAAGTGGGAAATTTATGATCCACCGTGTCCGTTTTCATTTATCGCTCAGAAATTTTATATAACATTCATGTATGTGTTTGTTAAAATGATCCTGTTCCCTAGTATTTCTATCGATGTTAAAATTGTATTTAGTAGAAATATGACATTAAAGACATAAAAGCTCTTCAATCATTGAAAAATTAATGATATAGACAGCAACAACACATTTTTTAATGTTCTTGATTCAACTTTATATTTTTATAAGGATACAATTATAAACAATAAAATTTATTTTTTTAGTAGCGTGTAATTTAACGTTGCAACTATTTTAGAAAAAAATGCATAACCCGCGTACGCAGGTTATGGATTTTGTTCAACACTTCTTACCATACCAACGACCAAAAAAAGCATTTCATTGTTTAAATGAATAAAAGAAAGTGGGAAAAAGCAAAGAATACACATGTCTATTGCTATAATTATTTGAAAGTATTCTGTTTTTTTTTTATTTGCAGCAAGCATTCAAATCAATTGCTAACTTGTACATTTTTATAATTTCTCTACGAAATTCTGTCCAAAACTAAATATCTAACCCGGGTCTCAGATATGCTTCTTGATCCTTTCATTTTACTCTGAATATTCAATCCATCAATTTGTGGAAAAATATATCTAAATAAAAAAACAATTCAAGAATGTCCTTTTAAATATGTCACTTAATTGATAACCGTCGTAACCTTTCCGACACGGACGAAATATTTATTGCAATGGTTAAGTCAGAAGTTTTATATTATTTAATTTTTTTTTATGTTTTATAATATGTATATTAACATTTCTTTGAATAGAGATCATTATATATGAATAGAGATCATAATATGTAATACCCCGGCACAATCTAATTTCTAAGACAGGAAACACCAACATACCCAAGTCATATGTATTGAAATATGTGGAGGTAACGAGCAGAATTCAAGATCAAAAATCGATTCAAACAATATAGACCAGGAGCAAAACAGAAAAACAGGGATATATAAAATATCAGAGGTGGGATCAGAGGCCATGGAGGTGTGAGCTTTCTCTGTCGATCAATTGTAATGATCGGGAAACATCGGAAAAATCAATCGAAAATTCGATGTGTTAAAATGGTATTACAAAAATAACATCAGTAAGCATTTGACTTAATGATAGATAGTGTCTGCTGACAAGGTCATTGTATCGACCACAGAACTTACGAAGTGATGTCTTTTGAAGAGACCGTTGATATTGTTATTTCATCGAGTTGTTTGATGATAAATCACCAAGTTTTATAATTTGTCGATACGTAGAGCATGCTCTAGCATGAGAGATATAAACACTATGTGCAGGTAATGAGGGTATATTGCTACATACATGTAGGTTAGGAAAATTGACGATTGAAAAGTTTAATTTATTACGTTTTATAAGATGATCAATAATGTCTTTTTCTATTACAATGTTCTAATATGAAACAGATGTTGGAATATTTTGTGTCGACACATGAATGAAAAATAATTATTGTTAATTGATATTACGTCGTCGATATATCTAAATGTCGAGTTGAAGGCTAGAGCAAGTGCTTTTGTCTTCTCGTGTATGACTTTGAAGAAGATACTCCGACCATACACGAGACTTTTGATTCAAATTGTAAATTTTATATATAATGCCACCAGTTTTCATGTTGTAAATTTTGTATTTACAGCTGCCACTTGGTAAATTTGAAATTTACAGCATAACGTACAGGATCACCCTCCCTTTGAAGAAATCACTTTAAAATTTTATCCTTTTACTTTTCTTTTTACATATACACGAGCATGGAAATGAAAAGGTAATCCTTCCCATATCTCTCAAAATAATTTTTAATTTATGTCGAATACATGCACATGTATTAAAACTTTAGATTTTGGTGCTTAAGTGGACAGAATGTTTTTTGTGCATTACGAGGGTATTAGTCGACTCTTGTTTGTTAGACTGTTTAGTATTTGAAATGTCAAAAAACAATGAAACCTAAACTATTAATGAAAGACGTTTTCCTAATTGAAACACGAATAAAAATACTATCCTTGCTCAAGTAGACTTGATTTCGTTTTGTTCACATTTATCCACCGTATTATAGGGTTATATCAGAATATATATATATATATGAAAAAATAAATTGTGATGCTTGAATCGATTCAAGACTTTTAAAGATAATAGGTAGCTACATGTCAAACGAAGTAATGTTAATTAACAGAACGATATACGCGCAAATAATTGTAATACATTTCCTTGTTGCATGCATGATCTGATGGATTCCATTTGGACTGTATGTACATGCCAGAAATACTGTAACATTAACTATTGTATATAGGGAGTATCCTCTGATTTAGACGTGATAATGACGTCATGACATTCTCGTTAGCAACACACTTAATGTCCATTCAAACAATCCACTGAAAATGTAATACCTTTTCCAGCAAATATATGAACGCATAACAGTTTATCATTCTAATCGATTGTATTTACTTACACCGTACTTAGCATTTTTGCTCACAATTCATTCTTGGTAAATACGAATCCCTAATACTTGATGTCACATTTGTACGAATATTTGATTTAGAATCATATGATAAACTAGTGTTATTAAACAGCAAAATCAGAGGATGTTTTTGAGATTTTTACTTATTACGTATTTTCAAAATCCCACAATGATCCAATGCGGCGAAAATTGAAAATGGAAACTAGATTTTCCATGGCTGGAGGTGACACAATCAGCTGCCTTTGGAATGTCATTTTTCTCTTTTATCTAGTTCATTAGTATTGATTGAAGATGAACTGTTTTGTTATCGATCGCGAGATAATGAGTTCGGCGTGAAATGAATAGTTTATGATTCTATATGACAAAATATCTACTGTGCTGTTTGAATTCTGATCCGTTAAGCATAATTAAACAAAAGGGTCATGTCATCATTTCAGATTAATTTAATGTACCATTGAGACATTTGAGACGCTAATGAACAAATTGAGCTACATCAATTTTTTTAGGTCACGCAGGTTATTGTATCTTCAAAAATATAAATTATCCCCATCGTTGCAGATTAAAGGACGTTTTACCAAAATTGATGCATACAAAAGTCGTACTTCACAGCAAATGAAGCAACAAGTCATCTTTGATGAGTAAGCTTTCTTTGTATTGATTATTTTGATATACAATTTTCTTTTGATGTAAATCTCTTACTGGTCTGTTTCAAATGAGAGATAATATTGTATTCGGATTTATGATTGACAATATCTTGTGTTTAAGAATTGCACCTTGATTGCCATTATACAAATTCTTCAACGTTCTCGTCTTGAAATTTTGGCTGGCTATTTCATCAATTTTCCAAATTTAATTTTAAAGGAAATGTCTACTTAATTCTATTATCAATATATATATATATATATATATATATATATATATATATATATATATATATATATATATATATATATATATATATATATATATATATATATATATATATATATATATATATATATATATAAATACGACTTTTCAAATTAACGAAACTAATAAAATTAGTAAGAGTGATTGATGGAACTTATGCTAGTCAGCAGGAATACATGTATTTTATGTGAGGAAAGATAACGATGTCTAAAATTGAAATAGTAGCAAACTGTTTGTTGACCCTTAAAGAAAAAAAATTTAAATGCAACAAGAAAATCATAGACTACTTAATACGAAATGCAAAAAAAGCTAAAAAAAAATAATGAAACTCACCAGTGAAACATCGCTGTCCAAATCTTCTGCAATGACAGATTGGTGCTTGCTACGCGCGCTCCTACCCGAACTCGCAGACGACAACCTCTCCCTCATTTCATGAAATATTTCCTTTGTCGATCCAACATTGGGACGAAATTTAGCAGATTTTGAGAATCTCCGCAAAAGTCGCCCCGACAACGTGTCGGAATTTGTGTCACTCTTGCTGCTTTTGCTGCTGTCTTCCAGGACCAGACTAACGTTGGGGTCTGCTATCCTACTTACCGAGAAGCCTGACAGTAAAGCATGTATTACCGTCTGCTGCTCAACACTTACGTTGCGATGGATATCAAAAGGTGTGTTTCCATCGAGATTTTTTTCTTGCGTTTTCGCACCGTATTGCAATAATTCTCTAACACAGTTTAGATTGAAATACGCGGATGATACGGCGAGATGCAAAGGTGTATTTCCACGTGCGTCTTGCACGGTGGGGTCAGCCCCGTGCAGCAACAACAAATGTGTTAACACAGGCTTCTGCTCAACAACGCACAAAAACAGAGGAGGGAGGTGATAGAGATCATCGACTGAGTAGTCACCAAAATCGTTGCTGGTGACGGGTGCGGGCGGAGCTAAACTGTTGTTAGTCTCGTCAATATTGATGCCGAAGTGATCAGCCCTCGTGTTATGATAATCGATCTGTGGACTCAAGCTTCCTCTCTGTGCAGAAGAAGGCTTTACTATATTAATTTTCAGTGCGTCGATAGCATGGCATCCTGGTTTTATGTGACTGATCAAATTAGCGGTGGGGAAATTAGGATCAATATTGCATCTTAACAAAAGTTTGACAGCATCAGTTGAGTTGTTATGAATAGCAACATGCAGAGCAGTTCTAAATATTAATGGAATGTCACACTCAGGCGTCACGCTTTCTCGACGATCGAAAGACTCTATTGGGGTCGGGCATCGCCTGTTGATCTCTGTGTCGGTGCTAAACCGACTGCTCGGGCGTCGACTTCGCGAACCTACACTCAACCTGTCCTCCCTGGTTTTCCGCGGAAATTTTGCAAAGTGGATTTCAAAAATCTTTTGAAGACTTTTAGCGTCATCTTCCACCAAAGCTTTTTCTAATTGTGCGCTCTCGAATGACAAATCAAAAATTGAAGACGTAATACTGCTGGCACGTGCGGCAGATGAACCGGAACTTCGGGGTGACAAGAATGTTTGGGTACATAGCAACCCTGGGCTAACTTCTTGAAACGAATTTTGTTCCTGGAGTTCTGGTACCACCACAAGGTCTGGGATCGGGCTGCGCATGCCCGTGCATTCTTTTCCAGGTTGAAGTCCCCGGAAATCACTGTAATCATGTCCTAGGCCATTTGTTCTTGTCCATTCCCAATGATGACTCATTTTAAATTCATGCTGTAACTGTAAAAAAAAATGAATAAGATTTAATAAACGTGAAACAAAATTAATCATATCTACCTTCCTCCCTGTGCCATTCCACTCCTTCTCAACACATACATGAAAAGTTAGACCATTTTACTCAATACGTATGTGCATGTATAAAATAGGAAGCGTAAGACAAACTCTTTTGATGCTAATTCGTATTTTGGGTACTGTGGTTGAGTTTTAAACGGTCTGAGGCAGTAAATAGGTTCTATATATTTTACTTCCACTATGTTTTCCTCCATTTTATTGAATGAAATAAACGTTTTTATATTTTTGTGTGCCTAAAAGTTTGCTAAACTGTTGTATTTCCGGTCATATGAAATTAAAATCAAATTCTGATTAGTCTTCATATAAATGAAATACAAAAATGGATCGTATTTTATTATTTCCTTTTGGATTTATGACTCGGTTAATTTTTAGGCACATGTTTTACTTTTAGGCTTTTACTATTTGGATGGCTAATCAGTCAGGAATTATATTATTTATGAATAATAATGATTATGATAATAAGGCTAAGACGATTTTAGTAATAATATAAAAGCAAATTAATATATCCATTGATTAAATGAAATAAATGGAGATATCGAACTTTATTTTAGCTTAAAGGTCCATAAAACAATACAAAATAGGGACAGAACAAACAGGGACCTCCAAAACATTAAAGGTGGATCAAATGCCATAGAGGAGTAAGCATCTCCTGCCGACAGGCCACACCCGCCGTGTGATCCTTGTCATACTCAGGAAATAACAGAAAAATCCGTCCTCAATTCAGTTTGTAAATAATGGCCTAATGATTAATATGAAAAACGTCAGTCAGCATTTGACTGAATGATAAATTGTATTTGCCGACAAGGTCATTGTATCGACCATAGAACTTACAAAATGATGACTTTAAACGAGACCTCTGATATTCTTGTTTAATCAATTTGTTTGTCAACAATATACTTCATTTTAGAAATTGTGCATACATAGAGCATGCTCTTGCGTATCGAATCAACATAGAGATATAAACCCCGTATGCAGGTAATGAAGGTGTATTGTTACATGAGTAAGGGAAGTTGTCGATTGAAATTTAAAGTCATCACGTTTTTCATAGAGTTTGGCTGTTAGATTACCATTAACGTCTTTTTTAAAGTTAAATATCCTTATAACACTCATAAACGGATAAATGAAAAGTTTCTGTAAAAATTCAAAATGCTTCAGAACGATTTTTAATGTAAATACATGTTCACATAAAATAAACATTTACTTTTGATTTTAAAAAACCCATTTGGAATTCGTTTCGTATTAATCCCTTCTCAAATTAAGTAATATTATGCATTAGAAAAAGAAGAAACATTTGCAGTGTCCTTCACCTCGACATTTAGATATATTGACGGTATATCACAATAATTATTTCCATTCATATGTCGATGCAATGTTTTCTTGATCTTAAAATAAAAAGCTACCACAGAGTCTGACACATCTGTTTCACATTTAATAATTTTACCAGAAAAAGACGTTCATTCAAGCTTGATGATAAACATGACGAATTTTAAATCTTCATCTTCCCTCACTCATGCAGTAATATTTGCATATCCACTGCTCTCTCCCACTTATGAACCTGCAGGTTTCAACTGCATTCATAGCACTATAGACGCAACTGCTTCTGCTATGAGTGCAATTGCTCTATCACACTCGTGTAGAACAATCTCTACTACACTTATATACCGTGTTGAGAAGTATATATATGAAATGTTTCATGAGAGGAATAAAAATAAGTTTTTAATAATATTCTTTGAAAAAAAGGAAATTCAGAATATTTAAAATTGCTGATTCATATCTTTAAAAATTTGATTTTGGTCAATGTATTTAATTGTATAATAAAACTTTTTAAAAATTTAGAGAACGGCTATATTTTTATTTTTTCGTATCATGCATATTTGTACAAAGAACGATAACTCTTCACACTTGGGTAATAACATTCAGAAAGAGAAAATTTAACTAGTATATCTACTTCAAGAATGATTTCAGCTATTAAAAATAAATAGAAAAACTAAAAAAAAATCATAGAAAAGCATTCTGGAGTAATAATCATTATAAAAGCATTCTCATTTTTCATCATAGATTTAAATTATTGATTTTTGTCGGAGGGTTTCAATAACGTTGATCGATGACGTCACAACTGCATCAAAACAAAAATTAAGAGAATGTGATGACGGCGCTGCTTGTATCCAGATAACTGTGTTTGAGAGGGAAATACTTCATAAATTGTTTGTGATTTATTAGAGAAAAGGATCATTGATCAGGTGTAGTGATTTTAAAGCCGTATGTTTTTCATTACTAAAGACAAGAAGCTGCGTCCTTATGTAAGTCAGGATTTCCTCTGATATTCTTGAAAAACTCAAAGAATGCAAATATAAGTAATAAACAACGATTATTCAGTGAACATGGCATTATGAATAGCAATAGCTCTGCTGGCATATTTTCCATGATGCGCTAGCGCGCATCATGGAATATGCCAGCAGAGCAATTGCTATTCATAACGCCATGTTCACTGAATAACGTTGTTTATTTCTTAAATATTTACATTTCCTATAAATTTTCCCTATGATTCTTTACAAAATAAAATGTAGTATATTTTCTCATGAACTACATTAGGTATGTACCACGAATAAGCATGATTATCTACATTGTTACGTCATAATAACGCTCTTGACGTCAAAAAGTCAAAAAATATAGTGCACACTGTTTTGTTTAAAAAATGACAGTTGAAAGGCGAAACTTTATGGCAATTCATCAGAAAAATAATGTAAATATAAGTAATGAATTTAATTTTTCGAAGATTCATGAGGTATATGAACTACAACGCTTCAGGCCGGCATATTTATCATGAAGCGCTAACGCGCTTCATGAAATATGCCGGCGTGAGGCGTCGTAGTTCATAACCTCATGAAACTTCAAAAATCATCTGCATACGATGTTAACATCTCTAAACTTAACCGATGTGCAAAAGCATGCTCTACGTATGAATTATTTATGAAACGATGTAAGTTGTTGACAAATGAGAAGATGAAACAAGAATATCAACAGTCTCGTTGACATTCAACAAGTTCTATGACTCATACAATGAACTTATCAGCAAAAATAATGTTCCATAATACATTTGTACTAGTAATACAAAATTGAGATTCTTTTAATTTATTTCCTAGTATTATACTAATATATAAAACAAAGTGGTCACATTTATCGGCTGCATCACTCATATTTATTATGTTCGAATGATTTAATAAAAAAAAAAACATTCTAAAATTTAATCTTCTCTCATTGGACTGATAAGCTTTTTTCAAACTATGTGGGCAAAAACAACAGTGTTGCTCAATTTTTCTTATTTTACATATTGATGCAAATTTTATATCAAATTTTCCAAAAAATATTGCTTATCTGATTAGTACTGCCTTAACTGACCAATTCATATCATTTTTTTTTCATTTTAATGATTCGAGTATGAGTATTCTGGAAAAAATTTTTTTTATTCTTTTCAGACCATTAATTATATATAATCTGTAGAGCAAATAAAAGTGGTACTGATTACGAACAAGAAAACAATCTCTCCTGAGGGTTAAGGCATGCAAATCGGTGCATGACAAAGCAAGAATGACCAAATGAAACGAACTTTAAAGTTCTTACATCTGAAATTAGAGAGGGCACGCGTAAATTAATAATGATCTCCAAGAAGACATGAAACAGAGTTCTGAACACATGGAAATCTGTTCCTTTCTTCTGTTTATCGACGTTTTATTACAAAACAACAATGGGAATTATTGAATGAAAGCCGTAGTGTAACAATCACGGGGGGTAGACCTATTTTTATATTTGGGCCAAATTTCAGCACTAGAAATAGATTTGCTTAATGATGGTTACAAAACGACATTACCGAATGCCAGATTTAGGTTATTAATCAAGACTATCCTTCTGATGTCAGTATGGTCATTTGTTTCTCAGATCATGTACTCATTCACAAGTAAAACACGTAAGCAGCAAAATATTAGTTACAGTGAAATATACATATCATTTATGGGGATAACGAACAGTATTCAAGTTCAAAAGTTAAACAACACAAATCAGGAGCAGAGAAAACAAGAACCTCTTAAACATTAGAGGTGGGATCAGTTGCCTTGGGGGAGAGAACATCCCCTGCTGACCGGTTACACTCGCCGTGTGTTTCTAGTCAAAATCGGGAAGTTAGGGAAGGAGGAGGGGGTGCAGTTTGTTTATCATAGCCTAACAATCAGTCTAAATATGTCTGTCAGCATTTGGTTTAATATTATACACTATTGTTGAACAAATCATTCTTATTTGCAAATGAAAACACCGTTTTATCGCTTATGCAGCAACAAGGAAATGCCCAACTAACAAAAAAGACAGTAAAATATATAGAGAGAGCAGAAAAATGTATAGTTAATATTTTCAGAGACATGATGGGTTTCATTTGCGTCCAGCATTAGCACTGAAATGCCTTTTAAGTAATGAGATTATCATTCGCACTTTTAAGTCTTAATGCCTATAGTGTCTAACTGCAATACCAACCAGAAAACAAAAATTCGGATGCACGAGTCAGCTATGTGCATTTAATAAAAAAAAATTAAAGGTAACAAGAAGGGAGAGCGAGAGCCAAAAATCAAATAAACGCACTACTTTCCTAAGCGTGACAAGAAGGATTGTACTAGGATTGAAATTATATAAAGACACTCACAACAATATATATTCCTTCCCAGATGCTGGGTCTAAGAGGATATCATGATGTAAAGATAGCTGCATATGAAATAAGGTTATATAAGACTACATGTAGATAACATTTACAAGAATGCACATAGCAGGTTGTAAAAAAATGGAAGTTCCTCAGTTGAAAAATATATAGATATGAAGTAGATCAGCAAAAATATCAAGGGAGAACTATCAACCAAGGATGATGTCATCAAAACTTTTCAAATTATTAAAAAAAAAGGAACGGTCCCATTCGCAAAACAAGCAAGCAAAGATAATAGGTACCCATATTATTGGTAAAAGTGTCTCTTATGACTCAAACGTCAACCAAGACAACCGGTGTATCAGATACAGGAAAAGACATCAATTTTCGATGATTTCGGCGTTGAGCAGATATACGAATTTAAATGTTCATTGAATTAAGAAATATAATATTCATTTGTTTAGGCAATGTTTTTTTCCACGAAATTACGTATCCTCGAAAACGTCTGTTTTACAAAATCCACGAAAATGATTGCAAGCAAAACTGATGAAACCACAGTAACATGTTCTCTGTAATAGAACGTTAGTCTATAGGATTTTAACAATACCTTAGTAAATATAGCAAACAGAAAGAAATACACCAAGTGAGCGTATTTCTAATTAAAATAAAATAAGTAACTTATGTTTATGCCAGTTGACAAAATGTCCAAAAAACCTAGAAATTTATCATATTAATGAAAATGTGGAAAAATCAAGTCAAATCATACTTGATGTAAGACAAATATAGCAATAACAAAGCAGACGTAGGACGATCAAAGGCCGTGAAGACCTGAGTCAGATACCAAAGCAAGTGGTGTTACATATTTATAAAAAATGTACAAGTATTTAGCTATGTTCATTTGAGATCGAATCGGCGATAGAGGATCTCAATAACAAAGTTGAATATTGAGCGGGGCATGCTTCGCTTATTAATAGTCTTAAAACTATTTACTCTTTTATTCTTACATCTCGGTATATTGTTGAGATAGGGATTATTTAAACAATAAAATGCATTCTTTGTTTGTTATTACTGGAATTAATGGAAGCAGCTGTTGCAGAAAAAATACATAACCCGCGTAAGCGGGTTATGTAAATTTTTTCTGCAAAAGCTGCGACCGTTAATTCCAGTAATAACAAACAAAGAAAGACATTTTATTGTTTATATCTATATCTTTTTAAATAATCATTTTAAGTAGGATTAAAAAGATTAATTATTGTATTAATGACGTGAACGTCTTTAAACGTTTCAATGATGGAACAGCCACTGATCAAGAAATCTGTACAGGCGACATGCCTAATGTAGTTCATGCAGTGATTAACGCAATGGGTTTTCTTAAGAAATAAAGGAGAAAATGGGTGTAAATATTGTACATTGTTATAATTATTTCATGGCCTTTTTAGAGTGAAGAAAACCTAATGTGGTGAAGATTAATTTATGTTCAGCAGATGGTGATGAACTGCAAAATCATCTAAATAAGGTGGAATACAACTAAGATACAGATATTAAGTGATAAAGAAAAACAATTACGGGAGAGTCCGTTGACAAAATGAAGCGGCGCCGCGTGGCCAAGAGGTTAAAGCGATTGTAACGGAGTTGATCTATACGTCGCGGGTTGGAATCCAAAGTGCGGGACGTGGAGACCAGTACTTCGGATAAAACCGTATATAATGTTAAGAATAAGATGAGTTGGCTACTGCTTCAATTTTTTTTAGGAGTTTGGGGAGAAAGTAAAGTGAGATAAACGAGCGGAAGGACTGACGGATCAATATATATAAAACCAATTTGAAACTTTCTTCAAAAAGTGCTAGCATACAGAGATTTAATTGGTTTAATTTTATTCAGATTTTTTAGATGCTTTGAGATGCTTTTAGATGTCAATAATGTCCAGGGTTGATTTAAATAAGGAATTAATAATATTGAACCTCAGCTATGAAATTAAAAGTACTGACGTCATAAGGCACATGGTGTTCATATTTTAGTCGCATTTAGTGCCTGGTCAAAGAACAACGTATATACGTCTTTGGTCTGCCTTGAAGAAGTAAAGTCTTGTACGTTCTTTCAATCGATTCTTTTTCTTCGAGAAGCCCAACAAAGCAAATATTTGAAAGGTAAAACGTAAAGTAAAATTTTAGTGGCTCGAAATTAGATTTTTTAGACTACACTTTCTAATAAAACTATTTCTGTGTACAATGTCTGGTTATTGATCATGAATTCATTTAGAAGACAGATTATAACATGACAGGCAGACAAATAAATCTCAGAAATAGCTTTGGATATGACAACGTATTTTGCACCTGGACCGGTCATCCAACTTAGAATATTTCAGTTCGCTTTCATGCCTGATGTATCTTTGCATTTTCAGTTGCGGAGTTCATCTCTCTTATATTTCAATATTTTCTCCAAAATTAGAAGTGGGAATTCTTTTTGAAAGGGAATAAATATGATATTTAAAACCAAAGAATTCCTTCCTTCTTAATTTATCAGTTCAACGTCTGGCGATGTACTGAATCATGTGAATTGTTTGTTCTGTTTACGAAAATATTAGATATTACTGCGCTTGCCTTGCTGTCTTTGTTATTTTTTTTTCATAAATCAATACTGTAGGAGCACAAATTTTCGTGGGGATAAAATTTCGTTGATTTGTCATCAAAAATAGTTTCGTGTGCATTTAATTTCGTTGTCTTGAGAGTAAACCTATTCAATGTATGGTCATATAAAATTTCGTGTGGGATTTAATTTCGTTGATAAATGTTAACAACGAAATAAACGAAATTTAATCCCCCACGAATATTTGTGCTTTTACAGTATATTCTTAAAAAAGTCAAGTAGATTTGGTCCTGAAGTGTTTTCTGTCTATTTGAAGTTCAGATATAGGCGATTAAACTGAATCATGTTAATGCCACAGTGAACTACATTAAATTATTAACTTATCAATAATCGCACTAATTCACGACAATTTAATCGTTTTTATGGACGTCGGTGACGGTCTCACTGCTTCCTGTGGCAAAATGACCTTTTTAAAGTGGCAAATACATCTGCCTTAATTGTTTTATTTGTTCCATAAAACGGTTCTTCTGAACAAGTTACAGACAATTCCGTGTCCATCTGATGACGATTGATGTCATCAGAGCAAACCAATAATTTCTTTGGTTATTTCAATGTAATAAAATTTCGTTAATATGTTTCTGTTTTTACCGCAAAAAGATTAAAACAATGTGATAGAATAGTATGTTTTATCCTGTAAATTTTGATTGTTTTTTTTTTAATTCAAATCACTAGTATGTAAAACTGTCATATCATATTGCATGCCTGTTCGACTTAAGAAACAAGTGTCTTCCATGTTTAACACGTAAAGAATCGACTTGAGACTTCTAGGTTGATTGTTTCATTTATCTTTTAAAAAGGAATAATATATTCTACAAAAAATGAATATTATTACAAACGTTTGCTAACATGCACACGGACACACAATATATATATATATATATATATATATATTTCAAAATGACACCCAGAGATCACGAAAATGATTGGAAATTGTATTCACAGGTGCCATGTTTCTTTACCATAAACCAAAGTAATTTATTGTTTTGTCCTAATTACTCGTCTATACAACTTGAATGACACTAGACGAAACATTTCACAATCGACCTAACGGCTGGACTATGTTCAGAGAAGCAATTTCCATCTGTTTATCTCTTAAAACGGAACTGAAAGGACAATTATGCAAAAATGTGCAAATTCAAATTTTTTGAAGAGCACACAGATAGATTTTATCTACTTAAGCATCGATTTTTCCCCCACATGTTTAGCCCTTTAATATCCAGCGGATATCAGTCGATGGATGGATAAAATCTTCATATCCTACACTTCATATTTCAATGTCTCGTGATGTAATGTAAACAAATACATAATATTTCTGAATTAGTGACGAAAAATGTAGAACTCATAAAAACTAGAATCCCCACGATGAATTTTAAGTCTAGTATCTTTGATATACTTAACAGCTGCTTTTTCTATAAAAAATGAAACTCGTAAATTTAATTAACTTGTCAGTGTGTATTTGCAATATTAATTTGTTTAAAATATTTCTAGTGTACATACAATTACACTGATGTTGATATTAAAAAGATGCTTGAGTTTTGTTTGATAATATCTATAAATTTTTGGAGACCAGTTACCTGGAAAGGTGTTAATGCTGACCTGACGATCAATCTTTGTGATAAACCTGGTGACATTAACTTTTCAATTATCAACTTCCCTTATACTTATGCAGCAATATACCTTAATCACCTGCATACAGGGTTTATATCTCTTAGTTGATTCGATAATCATAGCGCATTCTCTATGTATGTACAATTTCTAAAACGAGGTAAATTATTGACAAAAAAATTGATGAAACAAGAATATCAGCAGTCTCGTTTAAAGCCATCATTTTGTAATGACAATGGTTGAGACCTTTTCAGCGAATATATTATCGAGTCAAAACTGACCAAGGTTGTTCATGCTAATTTTTAAGCAATTGTTAGGTTGTATTTATAAAATTAATGTATTTTTAACCATGTTGTACAGCGCTTTAGAGTAATTGTGTTTATTATATAACGCGCTCTATAAATTTTGTATAATAATAATAATAATAAATAAACACTGAATTATTGACGGATATTTTCGTTTTTTCATGCTCAAGACAAGGCGCACGCGGCGGAATTGACCGGTTGACAGGGGATGCTTACTCCTCAATGGTACCTAATCCCACCTCTGATGTTTTGGAGGTCCATGTTTTTTTTCTGCTCCAAATTTGTATTGTTTACTGGATTTTTGAGCGTATACTGTTAGTTGTCTCCTAAAAATTCATTTTTTAAACGTTCAGTGACCTAAACCTTATACTTTTCAAGGGAATGTTTTTATCTTTGTCATCTGTATCTAATTTCATAGACTGCAGTCGACGGTTAAGAAAAGGAAGTTTATTTTAAAACTACAAAAATAATGACAAAAAAGAGAACATAATAAAAAAAACCTGTGATAAAAAGAATCCTTCGTCTTTTGTGATAATACATTGTTATTGAACTATATATCCACCAAGCAAAGGCAAAAACTCGCATTAAATAACAAAACCATGGATCCTATCTATATATTTTCTTAGTGCATTTTGCATGTTTTTATTGAGTAAAAAATAACACAAAGTTTTGAATCAATATTGATTTCTGTTTTCCCCCAACGAGTTCATTAGTTAAGGTTCGAATATTTCTTACATTTGAAAGCTCTGATTGATCAAATAGAAAATGGATTTGGCAACCGTAGACTTCCTCACACTTTTGACAATAAAGCTTTTCTGCTATAAAGCATAATCTTGCAGAAGGGAACGCAGTAAAAGTAACATAATTCCGAAACATAGAACGAACTGTTTGGTCTGCTGTCGCGTAGTAAAGCTTTCATATCGCCCGGATGTGCGAGTTTCTTGAGTTCTACCTTTTCAAATTTCATCCCATTGAAATTAATTATGACCAAAGTTGATTTCAAAGCCTTCAAATATTAATAGAACCTAGTAAAAATAGTTAAAAATCATAAATATGAAAGACTGACATTTACTTTTCTGCTTACTTTAAAATATTATTATTGCGAATTTTCCCGATTTTTTTCTAAAATGCCCACTGTCTAACAAAATTTTAAAAGGTTCTTATTTAAGACTATTCATTACATAACATAAGGAGAAATAAAGTTTTGTGAAGTACACTGAATGAAAGTTCATATAATACGAAAAGTTGAAGGTTGTTGGTAGAAATATATACAATCTTTCACGACAGGGCGCACAATATAAACTTCAGGTTCACTAATATTAAGTTTAGCTCGCTTAGTCTGTCATTTTGTGTGCTACATGTAACTCTGATGTCGATTAGAAACGTCAAAAGGAAGATGGTATTTAATCGCAGTAAGAACAAATAGTGCTTAAGCATACAATCATTCAATAATGAAGTACCTTCTAAGAGTGCACTTTGAAGCCTGTTTTAACCTTGATTTGCATCTATATGAATAATGCAGGAAGTGATTTGTATGAACGGGTTTGAGATACCAGATGTCAGTTTTTATTTTAAATGGAATGAAAAATCTCATTTTGATTGAAAATCTTTAGTGCACGATTTTATGCAAATAAAATACAAATGCAGCCCTTGCTTATAAGGCTTAAGGTCATTGTCCTATATGCACTGTTGCCAATTCAAGTTGATTCAATATGTCAAGCAATTAAGATATTGACTAATTCTGACTAATACTTTTGTTTGAAATATAGATTTTGCTGACACAGATTCGAAGATAAGATAAAAATCAATGCTTTTGTGTAACTGTACATATCAGATTTCACAATACATACATGAAACGCTATTCGTTTTTTTCGTATGAATTTTCTTTTTAAATTTCAGTTTTAGCATCTCTAGTGAATTCTTACTAGAGTTTAAGGCGAGATAGGAACAATAATATAGAATTTTACTATACGTGTATCACCGTGTGGCCTGGGTCCTTAGTTATTGCAATCTCTACCTTTGATATCTAAGAAACATTTTACGCAAGTCGTATTCAATGAAACATATGGAGATAACGATCAGTATTCAAGATCAAAAGTCCATAAAACAATACAGAATAGGAGCAGAGCAAAGAAGGATCTACAAAACATCACATGTGGGATCAGGTGCCACGGAGGAGTGAGCAATTCCCGCCAAACGACAAGGCCCGCCTTGTGCATGATGATTGGGAAACACGGAAAAATACGTCGACAATTAATCGTGTAGGTAATGGTTTAACAATGAGTATGAATACTTCAGACAGCATTTGACTAAATGATCCACATTTAGGATGTAAATGCTGACAAATTTATTGTATCGACCATAAAACTTGAAAAAATTATTAATTCAAATGAGATTCATTATTTTGTTTATCATAATCTTGCCTTTTAAAAGAAACTTTCCATACGTACAGAATGCTTTTTTTATCTGAAAGACACAAACTCCATATGCAAGTGATAATTGTATTGCTACATAAGCAAGAAAATTTGACAAGTTAAAGCCATCGCATGTATATCACTGAAATAATAAGTAATAAATTTTTGCGTGAAGTTACCATTAGTCTTTTTCTAGTAAAAAAAAAGAATATTCACCAGCGATGTGTCAGACTCTGTGATATCGTTTATTTCAACTTTACTGGTATATATCGAGTCGACATTTGAAGAGAAGTAATTATTGTTGATTGACATTGTTAATTTTTGTTAATTTACGTCTCCGATATCTCAAAATACCGGATTGAAGGCCACAACAAGTGTTTTCTTTTTTCATGTAGGGATTTTTAAATGAATTGTGCTTTATATGAACGTAAATATAGAATTAGTCATAGAAAGGCGCAAGTTGTACACTTGGGATCTCCAAAAACTACATCAGTATTGTCGATCAGAAACGCGAGCATCTTTTTATTCTCATCTTCGGAGACCATAAGCTTATGTGAATTATCAAAAAAAAAAATAAATAAATAATCCCACAACTGACCAACGACACGGTAAATATATTAATGAGTTCCATTTTCATTTAAAAAATACAGTTGTCGAAATGTCAATAAGCAAGTGCATTGCATATATATATTTTCATAACCATCTATAATGTATCTATGTGACTTAATATCATTTGGAATTTAAACATTGTTGTATCACTATCAAAAATCAGTAATCACTACTACTTCCCCACTTAAGATATATAGATGCATTGGTAATCAATAGACATTGTCAAGACCTGTACAAGCTCTAAGCGCTTTGATTTTTTGCATAATAAGTTTCTTTCTGATAGCTTGATTTGAATAATTACCAGCAAGGTTTGTATAACGAGTTGCTCTACAAAATGATAAATTTTACAATTTTTCTGACGAGTCATCAGAAACGACTATGATTAGATTCATTAATACTTCTACAAAATTTTCTTTGTAAAATCTTAGTTGGAAGGAACTTTTCTGCGCTATTCTGAAAAAACTTATTTATATGTACATTAACAATAATATTCGTTAATTTTAACATGTTCTTTAATTAAGGGAGGATCAGAACATTTTTTTTCATAAGAATTAGGTGAAATTAGCAATCATTAGCTCTAACACAAAATATCAGTTCATCTACAATTATTTTTACTATCACTTCTTATTAATAAACCAGAATAACTCTTTTGCTAATGATTTGGAGAAATTAATGAATATAAAAAAGTTCTGTTTCTTGAGCGTTGTTTTGGATACTGCAAGAGTTTGCTTTTAAATATACTGTTAAGATAATAAAATCATTTTATATTTAACGGGATATAACATTTACAACGATCGCAGTAAACCCCCAGTTTTACACTGCAAGGTTAGAATTGCTTTACCGTTCAACCGAACAATGACAGCATTTTATGGTTAACAAGAACAACTTTTTACGACAAGTAACATGTAAAGTACATGCTATCTTAAATTTATATTTTGCACACACAGTTATTTTGCTTAACTTGCAGAATTTCTTTCGTGAATGTCCTATAAACGCTTGCTTGTCTGAAAATTCTAAATAATGGTAACAGTGCATTTTATCATTTGTCAAAGGAACCTTGTTTATTTCGAACGCAAATTCATTGACTTCTTCCAATAAAATTTACATCAGATTCACATTTTATGTCAAGAGCTAAATGTTATCACACGTTTTCTAAGAGCAATTTTACCAAACAGCGGCCTTGTTTGCAAAAGTTGATTGCAGAACTAGGACTTTGGGAGTCAAGAGGCTTAATAAAAATGCACAAGTTAGCAAACATATATTAAAACATCATTGAGAAAATAACACATACTATTTAGCTATATTATACTTTCATGTAAATTACTTGAATCTGATTCGTCGAGAAACATTTGATTAAAAACACTACTACCCGCTGAATAATGAAGCCACGCCCTCCTGCGTAGCAACAGTCAACATTGCTTGACGACGGGTGGTATTACAAAAAATAGCGACTGCGCAGAATTTATGCGCGCACAGTTCACTGTAATATGTATTTGTATAAAACATTCAGTATAATATAATAAATATTGCATGTAGTTGAGTGTAACATTGAAAATTTTCACCCCTCGAAAACCATTGTCAACCTCGGCTGCGCCTCGGTTGACAATGGTTTTCTTGGGGTGAAAATTTTCAATGTTACACTCAACTACATGCAATATTTATATAATGTATTTAAGACCTACGACATAGGCTTTTGCCATAGGAAACTTTATTTCTTAAATCCATTCATGATCATCTTTCTTCTTTCCTCTTTTCCCTCGGTTCTTCATTAAATTTCCTTTTCTCTTACAAGTTATTTTTACTAATTGAACCATTTTTACTCTCATATTGATCGAAACATACGAACAGTTCTTCTAAGCTTTTCTGTACAGTACATCATATAGTGCATTATTCAGCCGTTCTTCCTCAAAGTTCTGATGCTTATTAACATTCCTTTACAATTTTATGTCTAGTAAATATTTATTTTTAGAAAAAAATATATCGGGATCTAGATAGAGGATGGTCACTTGATCAATCCTACATATCATTCAAAACTCAACGATATAAATTGAATCAATTAATAATGTCACTGAGATATTTTGACAACCATGGGGCTCTCGGTCAAGCGATAATCCTGTATCTATATTAGATTTTAAACAATAAAATGCTTAGTTTGGTCGTGAGTTTAGGATTAATGTTGCAAAAATACATATAAATTACGTAAGTATCATTATCTTAATACATTGAATGTTATGATATGTTTCATTGATGGAAAAGACGCTGCTCTAACCGCTTGCTTGGCGGTGTTTACTGGCTGATAAAAGACTATTGTTTTCATAATAAAGGAGACAGCGTTCATTGCAAGTGGATGTAGATATACATGCCTGCTCAAATACATGTAGTATGTTATTTACCGTCTTTTTAATTAGCAAATATATAAAAAATTATATTCATGAAAGACCGTGGTTTTAATAAAGTTTTTCCTTCGATTCTGCTTCACTGTATCTAGCTAGTATCTTTTACAGGTATGATCATTTACAGGTAATTTTGCAGAGTAGATATAAGGAACATGTATTCTATTGATTTATATTTCATATCTTATATTTCTAATTAACAGATATATCATTTTACATGCATCTCTGATATTAAACTTGTGTCCTTAACATCCCCAATAAATACATGGATCCAGAATCTGGTTCATTTCACCGCCAAAGTCAGAAAATGTCGATATATGGTCCTGTTCCTTCAAAATATTCTTACAAACCTACAAAATTTTTATATCACATTGACATCCATAATAAGTAGGGTCCTTTTATATATTTTGAATCTTTCAAACATTTCAAGAGTTCTGACATCTACCAAAAAGTCTAATGGTACCTTATCTTTAAATGTCTTTAGCTAAAATATTTTGTAAATTAACTATACACTAATCATGCTGGAAGTTGAACACTTGTCAAAATCTATACGAAACAATAATTGCACAAATGCTTTACAAACTCCTCATTTCCTGAAAATTGGATTAAGAACAACATTTTGCATAATGATCGAGGGTAGAATTGGATCACCCACAGTACAAGAATATAAATCTATCTACAAGATCCGTTTGGGATAGGAAAATCATGATTAGGTCTGTAATTCATTGCCAGAGGATGACATCTAGATCAAGACTGAATCAACAGTCGATATTAAGCGCCATTGGTTATGATAAGGTACGACTTTGGCCGTGGGAAATCCAATTTATATGATAAAGATATAACAAAAATGGGACTGCGGGAAAATTAAAAGCACTTAATTATTCGTACAAGGTAACATTTACTTATCCCAAATATATATCAAAATTAAAAATATTGAATAAAAAGTACACGTCAACCTATGATTCGGCGTGTTCGTTTGAAGCCTCTTTCAGAATTCTTCACTCATACTGAGACGCCGCCCTTGTCGGTGAAGGGCTGAAAATTAAAAAGTACTTGGCATTTTCGACCAGTGCATGAGGAGTGAGGGATATTTTTCGTGTCAGTTCCTTTTGTGACATGGGAACTCGTTTTATAAAGTCTAATCCGAAGGAACGGTTTCCATGTTCTGCACTTAGATTCGATCCTGCAACAATTTTTTTCTCTATGTCTTTAAAGCAAAATCTCCAACCAATGCGCCACGTGAGCGACAATGTGTATCTCTCTGATTGCACGTGACCTTCCAGGTGAATATAAGAATATATTTCCTCTACATTAGTCTAAAAATAGGCCCGGAAATTCCTAATTAATAGAAATTCTTTTGGAAAGCTACTTCACTTGCTTTCCAAAATTATTTTTTCCATATAATTTCAAGCCAGGTGGACATAGCATTAGAGAATATAAAATTTAGAGTGGAGGTGACGATGAACGGGGTGCATGGGAAACCTCCAATCTCCAAAACCCTTTTTCTAAAGGTTAATATCTACTTTTAATTTAAACTTAAAATACTAAATGAAAGGCTAGACCCCACTTTAGAACTTCAATCCCTTACCCCTAGCCCGAAAACAAAATCCGAAGAGAATACTCTTAACATGGGGGTTAATAAAATATTTTCCCGGGTAAGCCCCACCCATCCTCTCAAACATTATTATGTTTAATCATAGCAATTAAAGTAGATTAAAATAATCCTTAATAAACTGTTATTGATTTTTCTATTTGAATTTGACTCGGACTTCTGTGATTGTGAACAATTAAGATGGCATAATCTGCATAATGGGTTTGTGTCATTTAATCATTGAATTACATAATTATAATACAATCATTTTTTTCAGTCAATACGATGATGTAACGACCTTTAAAGTACAATATTCACCTCGTTCCTCATTTTTGAGTTAATATTGTGCTCATCAGGTGGCAATATCATGGCGTTGACCTAAAAATACAGCAATAATAGTAAAATATCCGATTAAATTTAACGATTAACATGTATGCATCAGAGGTTCGATATGCATGATACTGTGTGACAACCAACTAACAGATTCGTCATTTATGGTCGATACAATGACCTTGTCAGCAAATACAATTCATCATTGAGTCAAATGATGACTGACGTTTTTATACTAATTGTTAGTCCATTATTTATCCCTCTCCCGACCATGACAAGGAGCACACGGCGGGTGTGACCGGTTTGCAGGGTATGCTTACTCCTCCATGGTACCTGATCCCACCTCTGATGTTTTGGAAGTCCTATTTTGCTCTGCTCCTATTTTGTATTGTTTTCTGGACTTTTGACCTGGAATACTGTCCATTATCCCCATATGTTTCATTTTTTTCATAGTGGAATCCCATTTACTCCACAAAACATTGCGGACGCGCAGTTTGAAAGATATATATAAGGAAGCACTGACACATGCAAAGGAAATTTATTACCCCTTCAAGCTTCATGTACATGTAGTTATATGTCAATAGTCATCCAATTGACAAAATTTGACGGAGTTGAATCTCCATATATACGAAGGACTTTCCAACTTAATGCTAGGAAACAACTGAACGAATGTTCAATGCAGTGCTATGCTACATTTCTTTTATACAAGAAAGGTGTGCAGGCCTGTGATCACAATGTATCTAAAGGCATACAGTTTCGATAAAATTAAGTTCCTTGCTGGACAAGCTTGGAATTAAGCATGAACCAAGGATGACGGGTGAACCATACCATGAACGGACCGAAATCATCGTCCTGTCTCACCATGATCTCAAAGAAGCAAACAAAGTACAGTTCAAAGCATTGCAAGTGACCTCTTTAATAGTTATAAGGATATTAGAGTCTTGAACTTTTTTTTTAATTTTTGCATCACTCACAACCTTTTGATTTTAGAAAACATACACGTAGAAAGTCCATTGTCACTCACATTTAAAAAATCCTGATAAGCAGACTTATGTTGTATTGATATTTACATTAAAAAGAATCTACTTGGGAACTTGCTTTTGTCTTTACTGACATATAGAAATATGGCGAGACGTATTATCAATTAGCAATTAGTACTTCCATTTATATATCGACCCGGTATATCGACTCGGGAACTTGATAAAACATAACACAGATGGACACAGTTGTTTCACATTTCAATATTTCACTAGAAAAAGATATGAATGGTAACCTAACAACAACACGTAATGATACACGAAATTACTTCAATTTTTATAGTCATATGTCCTCATTCATTTAGCAATATCCCCCCTGGCTTAAACATGAAGTTCATGTATCCATGTTGATTTATTAGGCAAGAGTATGTTTTACAAATGAACAGTTTCTAAAACGAGGCAAGTTTTGAGCAGTTACAATCTATCATAACGTCTAATGCTAATACAAATGGTAAGGCCATTATCAGCACACTGTTCATTATAGATTTCTTTCTTTGCAATTTTGTGACAAAGAATACAGGTGTGGTCGGTCGACAGGAGATGGTCACTCCTCCATGGCATCCCATCCCACCTCTTTTGTTTTTGCGGATTCGTGTTTGATCCGCCCCAAATTCTTTGTGTATCAATAGACTTTTGATTACTCCTTGTTATTTGCTTAATTTAGTGAATAAGAAAACAACAACAAAAACCGATAAAAAGGAAGATTCAGACGATGAACGAAAAAAATTCTTCAATTAATCTTAATTATGGTTTGAATCTGGAGTTAGTTTTCACGTAAAATTTGAAAAGAAAATATGTTCGGTTTTTCGTGATATTTAATATTACCTTTTGTCAAATAAAACTTACGTAATAAAATAGAATTAATAACTCATTGTGTGTGAGTGGGGAAAAGAAAATTTCACCCTTGTACGTTATAACTCGACAAACATCGCAATAGGTGGTGAAAGCAACAGCTTTGATGGAATTTATCCTGTTTACATGTTAAAATCATATCCCTACATGTATCATGTAATCGACTTTTCACCACAAAAATCTAATTTACAAGTGCTCATTTACTTGACATAAATTAAACAAGAAAGAAAAACAAGAGCAAAGAGAAAAATATTTAGGAAAGATCGGTAGACGAAATAAAGTAAATACAAAAGATTACAGAGGAATTGTAATGAATGGAACTTTCATATCTTGATTTTCACCTAAAAGGTATTATTTACAATAAAAGAAAAGCAACTCATACCCACCAAAGACTTTAAATCTTTTTGATGTTTTATTCGTTCAAATAAATATCAATGATTTTTACCAGTATTAAGTTGTATTTTATGAGTGACTGCGGATCGTCCTTCCAACGTGTTATAGTGAAAAAAAATTGCATGCATAAAAATATCTCATTTTCAGATTTGCAAGAACCAAAGAAATATTTTTGATATAAAAAGAATTGTCTCTCTTTCCTTGTTAAGAACTGAATAACATTGCAACAATGCGCTGAAAGAAATCGATATATTGATAGTTTGAATCGAAGGCAAGTATAAAAGAATATTTATATCCCTACAAATCACATAATTATATATAAGCTACTATCTATTTGTCATGTAAAACTCAAGGCTATCAATTATTCCTATTTATTTTTATATGCAAATGAACCTCCCAAATTTAAATCCCCTCTCTCTCTCTCTCTCTCTCTCTCTCTCTCTACAGGTATCTAATTTTTACCAAATCCTAATTGCAAAATGAAATATGGAGATATCGTACAGTAATCAAGCTAAAATTTCATTTAAACCATACAGATAAAGAATAAAGCAAACATGTACATATAAAAACGTTAGAGATGGATCAGATGCCATGGGGGAGAAAGTATCCCCTGTCATACGGTCACATCCATCATGTGCTCCTTGTCACGATGAGGCCAGCACACATAATAAAAATCCGTAGACAATTCAGGGTTTAGATCATGACCTAACAATGAGTATGAAAAGACTTCAATCACCATTTGACTTAGATGGTACGGTGTATTTGCTGACAAGGTCAGTCTATCTACCAAAGAGACTTGCAAAGAAACTTGCAAGAGGATGATTATAACAAATCTGTCATTAACTTCTGTTCATTCCTTCGAATAGAAATTGTTCGTATGTAGAACCTGCTCTTGTGTATTGAATGAATTTAAATCGATATGAGATGTAAAGTGCATATTGCTTTATAAGTAAGGGAAGTTGATGATGAAAAAAAATCGTTATATCTATAATAATTTAAGTTTCATTCACATTTTTGTAGTAAAATATTTTATTATGAGACATATGTGTCGGAATCTGTGGTATATTTTATATTAAGTTCACTGGGTTTTATCAAGTCATCGTTTGAATGTAAGTAAAAGTATAGTGTTAATTGAAAATACATCCTCGATATAGCTCAATGTTGAGTTTAAGCACCCACAGTAAGTGTTTTATTTTCTTCTCATGTATATTTTAAAATAAATTCTTCTTCATTCAAAAAAGGTCCGCTAACACAGGTGAAGTTGGTATTCAATACTACTCATGAGAATATTTCTTGCTGCATTTATAGAAAGGGTTACAAATAGGTCATGATTAAAAAATGTGTTTGCAATGAGTGTAGCGTGGATTTGTCCGATTTTGGTATGCCTTTTAATCTCATTTTCCGATCCTGTGATTTGAAAATACTAGTAAACAACCTTGAAGATTACAAAGAGAAACAAAATCTTATTATCTTAATTCAGTTGAATTTAATTAATAATGTAAAACAAGAACATAAAGTCAATTACATTATATAGGTGATGTCTCCTCAAGAACATTTGAAGAAAAAATTTGTACGGAGGACCTGGGTTTTTAGCTAATGGATGGCATTAGATAATCTTATTAGTATTTTTATCCTCGTTCAGTGTCAGAAGAAACAATACCATAATTAAAAGTAGCGCCGAAAGACCAGAAATAATGGGGACTGTTGATGCAAGATATGAAAAGTAATTGTCTGGAGAGATTTAGTTTTCCCAGAATGACGATCTTGCAAAACAAGTTGAAAGTCTAGAAGATGAAATTAAAGCATTTTCAAAAATTCAAAGTGAAGACGACAAATAATAGATTTTTGAATCTTTATGTTCTCAGCCCTTAGTCGATTGTACGATACTACTGTGAAATCACTAATTTTCGTGGGGGTTAAAATTTCGTTGTTTTCGAGGTATGAAGAGACCCACGAATTCATGTCCACCACGAAATGTAAATTTTCTTATGCTCAACTATTAAAAAGTTCTTCATCCACGAAATCAAATCCCCACGGACCAACATTTTTTCCTTCAACCACGAAAATTTGACCCAATGAAAATATGTGATTTTACAGTATATAAATGCATCATTTCACTCATCACTGAAAAAAATAAACTAGTGAAAGTCACTGGGAAGACTAGTAAATTTACTGTCCATACAATCACTACCTCAAAAGTAGTTTTACTAGGAATTGGGTAGATTTACTAGATAACATTAGTAAATCTAAGAATTTATAAGAAACTTTCACTAGGTATCTTAGTATCTATATGACCACCACTCCACTTTTTACTATCTTAGCTAGTAAACAGAGTGATTACTAATCACGAAGAACGCTTTACTAGGCACACTAGTTAAATCAACTAGGTATTTCTTTCAGTGATCAACTTAAAACATCTATCGGTATCCAGCCAAAGGAAGTACTTAACTGCACTGTTACTATATGTTTTTTATTAAAAGACATACAGTAGACAGATTTTTTTCAAATGATCGGGAATTATAACTTTTTAATAAATACCAAAAATTCAACCACACCTTCCCATCCTGTAAAACTCATCGACTTACAGGTATGGTTGATTCCAGAAAATTCAACTTTAAAAATAAAGAGAGTATTATAACGCAGAGTAATATCTTTCAAAATTAACATCTTCCCATACGCTTTAAACTATATAAATAAACACGGGCTTCCGGAAATACCAGAAATTGGATCAAGTGCAAAGGAGGAGTAAATATCCTCTATTGACCGGTCAAACCAGCTGTGAGCCCTCTAATGATCGGTGAAACGGATAATTCGTTAGGAAAATTATCTAATGGCATAACAACTGGTATAAATATGATCTATAGAAAGGTTGTTTTTGAAGACATAGCCATTGTATATAAAATTAGAAAAATGCGGAGTTTAAATAAGAATGTTTCGTAGAGGGAAATATGAAATATGTTGGCATGCTCTTGTGTACCAATATCATGTTGTAAATTTTGAATTTACTAGGGGGAGGTAAATGCAAAATTTACAACATGATAAATCATCATGTTGTAAATTTTGCATTTACCTCCCCCTAGTAAATTCAAAATTTACAACATGATACCAAATCAACTTGGAGAGATTAAAACCATGTATGTAGGAACATAAAGTGATAGTAAAATGTTACAATACAGTTAAGAGAAATTCATCAAGACAAAGTTAATGTAACGTCATTTGCATGTTTAAGCTGTTATTTGGTTTTTGCTTTTTGTTTGTAAAACATACAAATGTGAACGAAAAGTGGATGGCCCGATGAATTATTTTAACAAGTTTATCATGATATATCGAGCTACATAAAAATTGTAAAAATTGTAATTATTGGAAATTAATAAAAACGTCATTAGATAAACCTAAATGTCATGAAGGTCATGAGGTTTCAGCAAGATAATTATGAACAAGTTTTTCGTAAGAATATAAAACATGTCGGCTTTTAAAGGGGCAACAAAAGTTTGTTGAAAGATTTGGTCTCCAAAGACTACATAGATATTTTCAACGAAGAACATTCAAAAACATATAGGTTTTGTAGAAGACCTATCACAAGGTATGTTTTTATATTTATTCAAGAAGCTGTTGCTTTTGAAATACAAAAAAGCTAATTCTTTCCATTATAGAAGCCAGTAGTAGCGCAGTACGGCCGAAGATTTTCCTTCATATCTAGCAATTTTTATTTTTATGAAAAATAATGTAGAGCATAATGATATGTCTGGACTTTGCAATATTAACTTTGTTGAAAGGATTTTTTTTATCTTATTTGTAGGTAGGTATACATGTACAGCTAATCAAATGAAATCAATTTTGTTGACTAGAATGTTAATCGCTCTATATTGCTTTACAACACGTTTATTCAATTTCCTGTAAAAGTGGTATTTATTCATGGTATTCATCTTGCAAACGTTTTTATTAACAACATTATTGATAAACTCTCAGTGTGATAAGCTTTTGATAGAGAACTAAAGACAACATTTTGTTTTTAACATTAAGGTTCATAAACCCTCTGCTCACTCAAATGAAATTTTTCTTTTTCTTTTATGATTTTCCAAAGCAAATGTATATGCTGAATAAAATACAAACAATTATAACATGGTTTGCGGGGCAAAATTTGACGGAAAAGGCACTTAAACTTGACA
Organism: Saccostrea glomerata; assembly: GCA_003671525.1. Taxonomy (NCBI): domain Eukaryota; kingdom Metazoa; phylum Mollusca; class Bivalvia; order Ostreida; family Ostreidae; genus Saccostrea; species Saccostrea glomerata. The sequence continues at coordinate 1,357,775 of PRKT01000049.1, forward strand.
AATTTTAAAGGAATAATAGGCAACTGTGTCATTAAGAGCTGTCTCTCTTATCAGAGTATCAATGTACCTTAATTCAAATGTAAACCCTTTTTGTTTTGCTTGTTATTTTTTAAAAAGAAATATTAGCTGCAACTTTAATGTCTGAAATTCTTAATGCAATATTGAAATTAATTGTATCAACGACAGAAAAAAAGAACATTTTAAGACTTCTTTTGTTCATATTTGCAATGTGGAAGAGCTATTTTTATATATGAATGAAGAAAAATTACTTTATTGTCGTCCATTGCATTATTTATTTCTTATATAATACTAAACATTCTATTGTACAGAAAACTTTTTCTAAGAAAAATTAATACTTAATTCAAATCTCATTGATCATCATGGATAAAATTACATTCTTTATAATAATAGCACATTTTAACAGCAAAATAAAATTATCAAAAATGCAGCTCATATTGCAATAAATAAAAAACAATTTCTCCACACAGTAAGCAAAAATTTATATATTTTTTAAATTTAAGAATCGTTAATGTGTATGCTTGAAACATATCTTTTTCGCTTTAGTGTTCAGTTGTTTATTGAAGCCCCTTACATTGTACATATGTACACTGATACTGGGGAAAACGTGATTGTTCTAATCATTGTAACTATGTACTCTCGTCCCCAGACTGTCATGGTCGTATTCATTGGAAGACGAAATAATTGGTATTTGATATCAAGTATCACGATATTTAAAGTTAAAAAAGATTGAAAAGCTCATACGCAAATTTCTCCTTTTTATAGCATTGGGTTGTACTTTCTTTGACCAAACTTTGGCGTGCATTCAAATTTCAAGGGGACTTAGTTTCATCATCTTCCCAAGTCAAAGGATTCCGATCCGTCCCGCTCCATATTAACATTATGTGGATCAGAGCGGATCGTAAAAACCTTTGACCTAAGAAGATAAGTTTCACGACATGGGTATTTTTAAAACTTTTTTTTAAAGTTCAAAAACTCCAGTGGGAATTATGTTGTATGTCAGAGGAGAAAACAAAAGGGAACTATTTATGTAATGATTAAACACAATTTAGTTTAAATGGTTTATAAAATTAAAAACCCTTAAATTTTTCTATATATAAAAAGCTTTACCTTACTGTCGCCTTCAATTCAGAATTTATACATATGACATATCAATAAATAATATTCCTTTCTATTCTAAGTTGATCAATATAAATATATCCCTTTGAGCTCGAAAAAAATATATCACAGTCTGACACATCTGCCATATTTGAATATTTTACTTAAAAAAGATATTTATTGCATACTAACTATAAAACTTTATAATAAACGTGATGACTTCAAAGTCTCTAGCGTCAACTTCCCATTTTCCCATTTTATGTACCTATATCAGCTTCATATGGGGTTTACGTTCCCCAGTTGATTCGAAACACAAGGGCAATAAATTATTGCTCTTTATATGAAACAAATTAATAAGTATCAACAAACTCGTTAAGAGTCATTATTTCGCAAAGTCAATGGTGTTACAGTGACTTTGTGTGCAAAAATATGTCATTAAGCATTTCAATGCATATTCTTTACTTAAATTGCACGTTAAAATATGTATTCTTATGATTTAAGTATAACAATCACGATGGTGATTTTGTAAATATACATAAAGGAAGAATTGATAGTTTATAATTTGAAAGAAAGATTTTTTTCATTAAAACTTCAAGGTCCAAAAATTTCAAAGCCTTGAAAATAAAATATTTATATAACAAACACTTATTTTGAACTATCAAAAAAGAATTCAAATCACTAACCCAAAATTCCCTCATGACTATAGATCATTTATCATGACCTGATTCAAAGTTTTTCCTCCATGTAAAGGTCGTTACATGTACCAATAAAAAAAACTTAAATATGTTAGAACTCCATCCCAAAAGAAAGTGGTATTGTTAATTTAATACACTTCCAAAATGTAAACTTGACCCAATGGTCAAGGTGTTCGTGAAATATGGAGTGGGAAGGAAAGAGTTAGTATCAAGAGGCAATGAAGGATGCTGTGGTATGCTTGCATACCAAACAAACCAGTCAGTCATACCTTATCATAATATTTATTTAAATTTATTCAAATGCAACATAAAAAATATCACAGAATCAGATACATCTGTTCCATATCTGGATATTTATCTAGAAAACGACCATAATGGTAATTTAACAACAAAACCATGATAAATGTGGTGACCTTAATGTGTTCTTCTCAACATCGTGTAGCAATACTCCCTTACCATCATTCTACATTAAGGGTATTTTAGTTTAGTTCGATACCCGATAGCAAGCTGTACATGCGAACAACTTTTTTTCTTAAACGAGCCAAGCTATCAGGAAACAAATTGAAAAAAAACTGATATGAAGTCATCATTTCAACAGTTTTATTGTTGATACAATGATTTTGTTAAATAGGACAATCTATCATTTTAGTCAAATGCTGACAATATCTTATAACAAATGTTAGGCTATTATTTACACACTGAATTGTCTACACTTTTTTTTGTTTTCCCGATCAAAGCAGTGGGACTGGTGGACAGGAGATGGTTACTCCTCCATGGCACCTGATCCCACTTCTGATCTTGTTTGATCAGCTCTCAATTTGTATGAACTTTGGATCTTGAATAATATTTTCAGCATACCGATATTTAAAATATCAAATTTTGTCTACTAGGATTGAAATATGGGAAGCATTTCCAATATAATTCAACAGAGTCGTGACAAAATGACCTCTTTTCAAATAGAAAAGAGCTGGAAATCTACAAATGATATTATATACAGGGTATTTAGTTTTGCAGTGTTTCAGGAACCAAAACCTCAACCACTGCCCACGAAAACAAAGTACTACAGCTATATGCCACATTAAGGTAAATTTCAAAGAAATATATCATCAAATTATTAATTAAAATTTTGATAATATTATCACATTTAAAGAGGGCTTAGAAATCTCTCCAAGTGGACAAACAACGTTTTGTGTAATTGATTCCAGATCGTCTAAAAATAATACATTTGATGAAAAACAAGATGTACAATGACCTTTATGTACCAATGGCTATTAATTTACAGTCTCTAATAAGAAGAGGATATATCGTGATGGATAACACTAAATAATCTGTACATGGACCTTAACACAGGTGATTCATATTATATGTAAAAAGCAAAGGCTACATTACTCCATTAACTTCAGATAATTCTGAATTGTCCCAATTATCACCATGAAAATTACATATTGGACAAACCTGAGTCATTGAGGGGCACAAGGTTAAACGGATAGGGGATAAACAAATATAAACAAAAGTAAAAAAAATCATTTCAAAATAACGAAAGTTTGTGAGATCAGAGGTCTAAGTGAATCACTTTTACGTGAGTTCAATTGAATTGAGTCGAACATTTGTCATTAAACATATATCAGTTAGTGAATTTCAATTCAATCTGATAGTACTAGAAATATTGAGTTCCGCTCGAATAAATCATAGGTGAATTGAAGTGAAACTGTAATTCATATCATTTCAATTCACGATATCAATCAAAAATGTAGCTTGATGTATAAATTATGTTATTTGTTTTTAGATATATATAACAGTTACACCAAAAGTCCTATGTTTATGACAGGGACGAAGAGTAAAATTGAGATAAAAATTTTTAGTTTTACATGGTGGTCTGTCTGTGTGTCTGTCCTATTTAGCTCAGATCTACCTTTTTGTAAAGGTGGATCCAAACTTTGGAATCTTGTTGATTATTAATTCTAGTATCTGTTTTGATTCAGTAAAAGGTCAAAGTTAATGATTAATGAGAAGTAGACTTGAAATCCCGTCCCGTGTATATCGAACTGGAGTAGGTTGTTCTTATAATGTAAAAGCGAAAGAAGGTGATTTAAGATCATACGTTAAAAGGTCGATAACATTGTAAATCTCAGGTCATGTGGAGAAACTCAGTGGGTAAAATTGAAGAAGAGTGAATACTTTTAGGTTAAACAAATCTTAGCGTGCCAATCATTTTTGACATTTCACTGAAACCTATCTCCAATAAGTATTCTTTTGCTTTTTTAACCTTCCACGAAAGTTGGTGTAATATGTATATCAAAGCACAACAAACATTGCAACCATTTTCAGATTTTTTTTTAAAAGTTGAACTTAAATTTCGAAGAAGCTCAATTAAAAAGTGATATATTCTCTCCAACTCAGTTGCGAGGGATAATAATGAAACATCGAACACAGTTTAAACATACCTAAATGTAAACATTTGGGGGGCTTTTTTACATCAAAATTATGGAAAGTTTAAATTGCTCAGTAGAAAAAAGTAAACTTACCCGAACATGTCATAAAATCCTATGCCATTATATTTATCCGATCGATGTCGGGAAAAAAATCACACTGGAGTTATTATATGCAATTCACAATATCATTTCATTTCATTTCCGCTATCATCTGAAAAATAAAAGTAATCGAGAGTACACCACATTGATTTAACTAATACTCAAGCGCTCATAAGTAACAGGTGTGTTAATATGGACGTAATTTATTGACCAGGAGTTAAGTATGACGCTAGATCACGAAGCAGAGTGACTTGATTTCAGCAACTTCTGTGTATATTTACACAACACAGAAACTGATGTGATACTTTGTCCTTAAAGAAGGATTTCCCCTGATTAATATCTGAAAAACGATTGTATGAAAAGAAATCGATCAGAGATTAAAGCTTCTCTCCTATCATTCTCCGTCATCTATAGTGAGAAATAAAAGTATTTATCAATTAACTGTCACGGATCAAGGAATATAGTGGTATCTGGAATACATATGAGGTAAATGGATTGATGAACTGTAAAGCAAGTAATATATATGTATAACAAATAACTATCACATCAAAAATGAAGACAATGTGAAACAAATGAAACGCAAATATTTTTGAGAGTTTCTTAATTGGGGTTAAATGTGTACAAAATTATAAAATACATTTAATAGAAGCGAATGTCCAGTGCATGATGTCATAGATGTACATACATTTAGCCAGCAAGAATAAGAAAAATCTACCAAGGTAGGTAAATATTCTACTTTTAAAAGAGACACAGCTGTAACGTATACAATCAAAGAGATGAACCATGTCACTTAATAAAATGACAATCTAGAAACATTACTAAATTTGAAGATACTAAAAAAACTACAGCATTTAGAAATAGTACAAGAAGTAGTAATAGTGTCTGTAGTAACAGTGGTACATGTATACAGTAATAAAATGATAGCAGTAGGTACATCCTCGCAATACCAGGGGTCCAGAGGCAATGTGTTAACTCAGTACCCCTGTCATTGTAAGGATGTAGTAAGTAGAATTAGTATAATTAATTAAACACGATAGTAATATTTGTGCATAAATTAGACAGAAGAGTAATTAATATTATAGGATTAGAAGTTAAAGAAGAAGAATTTCACGAAAGCAGAGGTATGTACTTAACGTACTGTATTGGTAATTCTATCGTTTAGTAGTATGGATTTACAAATTATGCGCAGGAGTAACCCTCTGTGGATTTTCGACTTTGTTAACGGAAATCAATTTTTGTAAAGTCCTCGATAAAAAGTAATTGATTAACATATGTTAACAGATGTGATATTAATGACATTGGTTTCATATTTGCTTTCACATCATGTTAACTCTATGGATGATCACATCCTCCGATACTTCCGTAATAAGCTACCGATAGTCAAGACCAAAAAAGGGCCATTTTCAATAAATGTTGAGCAGTGTTATAATTCTAATGAAAGATCATTCAATGAAATTAAAAAAATAATGATGTAGTATGCTTATATAATTAATGCTTACAAGTCTTCTTAAAATACATAGTATTACTTTCATTGGATAATAGTCCTGAATTTAAACAGTCCTGAATATCCAATGATATAGGTTTTTAACAGATTCTCAACAGATATGCTTAAGTTCATCATATTCTCTAAAGATTATGAGACTTGGTTTAATTTACATGTATAATTTTTCACATACAAGATTTTAATGAGATTTTTTAAGCATGCTGTTCTTAGTTTTCTTTTCTAGACAAGATGTCAGACGTGATAATTCTATTAATTTTATTGAAGGAAATGTATAATTTTTTTTTTATTATAGCTAGACATTAATTATTTCATTAAAACCCCGTGAGAAAATAAAATTAAAAAAAACATCCCAAAATTTCATACATGTTTCAAATTGAAATGATTCAATATTCTTATAAGCAGAGGCATATAAAAATTCTTCCTAGTTGATCTAATTGGAATTCTTTATTTCTTTTCTTTTAATGGGTTATTAAAAAATGTGGTAAAATCTAGGAGATACATTCTGTTTTAAATCTTTATGTGCTTTGAAACCAAGAAAGAAAAATATCAGATATTTTCATCATTTCGATTACTCTCCTTTTTATATGCACTATAGTACGGTCGCTTTTCTTGATACCTCTAATTTGCTATAAAGTCTTCTCGGCTTTCTATTTGCTATAAAGTTCTCGATCCATATTTACTGTTTGCAATATGCAAAAAATTCTTCTCGCCTTCTATACTCTAAACATAGTTTTCGTCGCCTTCTATTAAACACTGGTAGTTTTCTATTTGCTATATTGTTCTTGTTGCTTTCTACTTTACTTGATATTAAGTTCGCCTCGCTCTCTATCTGTTTTTATTATGCTCGTCGCTTTCTATTTGATATCAACTCCTGGTATCTTTCTTTTGGTACAATGTTCTTGTAACTTTCTATTTTCTATATTTTTGTTGTCGTTATCTATTTGCTAATATATTTCTGTATTATATAAACTTTTCTTTCTTTTTAATTGCTAATACATGTAAGTTGTTGTCGCCTTTTAAAATTTTTTTTTTCTTTTTGCCAAAAAGTTAAATCTGCTATCTATTTGTTTTTTTAGTTCTTTCTGGTTTCTTTTTGCTTTAAAGCGATTATCGTTTTGAATTTCCTCTGAAATTCCTGTTTTTTTCTTTATTTGCTATATTCATGTCGATTTGTAAAGTAGACCTTGTAGCTTTCTTTTTAATATGCAGTTCTTTTCGCCCTCTATTTGTTATAAATTTTTTCGCATTTTTGTTTATTTGCATTAAGTTTTTTTTTTTTAATTATGATTTATATTTCCCTTTGCTTCGAAGTTTTTGTCACATTCTGTTTGCTTTAAAGAAAGTTAATTTGAATGTCTAGTAGCTTTCTATTTGCTATAAAGTTCTTGTAGCATTTTATTTGCTTTAAAGTTCTTTAAGTATTCTATTTGCTATAACGTACTTATCGCTATATTTTTTTCTCTAAAGTACGTATCGCTTTCTTTTTGCTACATATATACATTTGTTGTCCCGTTTTCTATTTACTATAAAATTCTTCTGTCCCGTTTTCGATTTGCTATAAAATTCTTGTTGTCCCGCTTTCTTTTTGCTATTAAATTCTTGGTGTCTCGCATTCTATTTGCTCTAAAAGTCTTGCGTCCCGTTTCAGATTTGCCATAAAGTTCTTGACCCGTTTTCTTTTTTCTATAACGTTCCCTTCTTGTTGTCCCGTTTTCGATTTGCTATAAAATTCTTGTTGTCCCTTTTTAGCTCACCCGAGCCAAAGGCTCAAGTGAGCTTTTCTGATCAAAATAAATTTGTCCATTGTCTGTCGTCGTCGTCGTCGTTGTTGTTGTAAACTTTTCACATTTTCATCTTCTCAAGAACCACTGGGCCAATTTCAACCAAACTTGCTACAAAGTATCCTTGGGTAAAGGGGATTCAAATTTGTACAAATGAAGGGCCACGCCCTTTTCCAAGGGGAGATAATTATGAATTAGAGAAAAATTAATGGCATTTTAAAAAAATCTTCTTCTCAAGAACCACTGGGCCAGAAAAGATGAAACTCATGTGGAATCATCCTCAGGTAGTGTAGATTCAATTTTGTTCAAATCATGACCCCCGGGAGAAGGGTGAGGCCAAAATGGCCGATCAAAGTTTTACATAGGAATATATAGAAAAATCTTTAAAAATCTTCTCAAGAACCACTGGGCCAGGAAAGATGAAACTTATATGGAATCATCCTCAGGTTATGTAGATTTAAGTTTATTCAAGTCATGGCCCTCGGGGGTTAGGTGGTGCCAAAATTACCGATCAAAGTTTTACATAGGAATATATAGGAAAAATCTTCTTCTCAAGAACCATTGAGACAGGAAAGATGAAACTCCTGTGGAATCATCCCCAGGTAGTGTAGATTCAAGTTTGTTCAAATCATGACCCCTTGGGGTAGGGTGGGGTCAAAATGGCCGATCATAGTTTTACAAAGGAATATATAGGAGAAATCTTTAAAAATCTTCTTCTTAAGAACCACTGGGCCAGGAAAGATGAAACTTATGCGGAATCATCCTCAGGTAGTGTAGATTTAAGTTTGTCCAAATCATGACCCCCGGGGATAGGGTGGGGCAAAAATTACCGATCAAAGTTTTACATAGGAATATATAGGAAAATCTTCTTCTCAAGAACCATTGAGACAGGAAAGATGAAACTCCTGTGGAATCATCCCCAGGTAGTGAAGATTCAACTTTGTTCAAATCATGACCCCCGGAGGTAGGGTGGGGCCAAATGGCCAATAAATGTTTTACATAGGAATATATATGGGGAAACCTTTTAAAATCTTCTTTTCAAGTACTTCAAAGCCATGCTTAGTGATATTTATAGGGAATCATAATCAGGTTATGTAGATTCTAGTTTGTTCAAATCATGACCCCCCTGGGGGGTTAGAATTCAAGCCCCCCCCCCCCCCCCCCCCCCCCCCCCCCCCAGTAAACTTTCGGTTCTGATCTGATATGTACTTCTTCCTAGCCAATTGCTCAGGTGAGCTATGTGGCCCCTGGGCCTCTTGTTCTATTTGCTGTAAGTTCTTGTTGTCCCGTTTTTCTATTTGCTTTAAAGTTCTTGACAATGTTACCCATTTTCTATTTGCTTTAAAGTTTTTGGTGTACCGTTTTCTATTTGCTTTAAAAGTCTTGCGACCCGTTTTCTATTTGCTATAAAGGTCCGTTTTCTATTTGCTATAAAGTTCTTGGTGTCCCGTTTTCTTTTTGGTTTAAAAGTCTTGCGTCCAGTTTTCTATTTGCTATAAAGTTCGAAGAATTATCCTTACTAGACTGTCAGTGCCTTCCCATTCCGGGGTCATTGACTTGGATCTAATGGAGAAACTAAATCAATTATCAATAAACTAGAAGAAAATGGAAATTGCTAATTAATTTTATTCCCTTTAACAAAGTAGACACTAACTCTGAATAAATGATGGTAATTTCTAATAGAGGCAGAGTGAGAAAAGTAGAGAAGGGAAAACGTATTTCAGTCTTCGATTGCTATAATATCTTTAATAATCGCAGTAATCAACAAAAACCATCAACAAACTAATACCCGTCGCCCACGTGAGGCAGTGGTCAGGGCGTCTGCTCTAGAGTCGCGAAGTAGGGACTTGATTCTTACGTACCAGGTTGGAATCCCACTTCGGATGAGCCCATATAAACCGAGGTCTCGTGTCGCAGTAGGTGCTGGCACGAAAAAGATCCCGCATTGGTCCTGAGTGCTGAGCATAGGACAAACTTTGCAGCTCTCCACCGGCAACTGTGGTGTCTCCATGTGAGTGAAAATTCTCGAGAGGGGCATTAAGCAACAAACGATGTAATTCCCAATTTTTAAAAAACATTTTGCCTTTGAATTTCATATATATATACTTAACTTCACTTTTTAAAACATAACGATAATTACAAACTCAAGCTTTGTCTCTTGCCGAACAGCAAGAATATCAGCCATATAATATGAAGTTGCTTTCCATAACTTATTTTCTTACAAACGTTTCCCATGCACCTATTCAATTACCATTATTGCTATTTGCTGCAAAGGTTTTTGATTTGAGTTGTTGAATTCAAATCATTTTTCTTTATCAAATAAAATTTATATTTTCGGGGGGAGTTTAGGTGTCCATTGGCTAAAAATTAGTGCTGAAGAAACACTTCATAACGACGTCTGTACATTTTTTCTATGTGACGATTGACGAGACTTGACGTGTGTTTATTGTCTTTAATATTTCAGAGATTTCTGCATAAACGTATATCAAAATTTAAAGACAGGAGTCAAAATAGATAAGTTATCTATAACTTTTTAATGATAACTAATAGCGATTGTGACATAACATTTGCATCAACCCTTGTGTAAATTGAGTTTTCAGAAATGACCATGTTAAGTGTTACTCCAGCTCGCCAGTTAGTATGAGCCACAACACTCATTTTATCATTTATTGACTTGCTTAACTTCCTACATATACATGGTACAAGATATATCAATTAAAAAAAAATAAAACTGCTGGAGTTTTATTTAATTTAAATGTTTATTGATGTTGAATTGATTTTGGATGAATAAATAAACTAATTGGTTTTTTTGCTTTACAGATATTCACAATTTAGACAAGACGAAAAAAAGTTTTTTGTTTGAAAGAAACACATGTAATGCTAAAAAGTAAAAATTAAAACGAAATAGTTTTCAATGTCGTTTAAGGCACGGAGGAAATACATGTACTGATAAATCTATCAAATTTAAAACAAGATATGAACTTAAAGATCGTCTACCGTTTTTTAATTGCTACATGTATCTGTTTAAAAATTAGAAAAGAAAGAAATGTACAAACAATTGAAAAGCTCTGTTTCCTTTTTTTTTTGGAATATTGCCTTTTACTACTGACAAGTAGGCATAATTAAATGGCATTGAAATATGAAAGAAGTAACAATATCCCCCTAGTTGGTGATGCTAACATCATTTAATAAGAATTTTGAGCTTAGAGCTATATTGGTTATTTGGTGACGTACAATCAGAAGCCGTTGAGAAACTCGAATTGCCAACTGATGAGTTATTTGTGTTACAACAAAACAGATGGAGGAAGTAGTAAAAAAACTTGATTTCCATTTTTAGTTATGTAAAAAAAATCACAATTACATCCATGGGATGAGAATTGTAGGAGCTTACTTCCTGAAAATGACGTCATGAAAAAAAAATACATCGCCTTTTCCTTGATGTGCTCATATCACTGGTAGCAATTCTACTTTCTTTGTCATAGCATGCTCAAATTTTTGTGTTTAATCCCTCCATATATCCAGTAAATAATAATTTCAAAAACTTACACTCATTTACAATTACAGGTATTAGCGGTAGGATACACAACTTGACTTAGCTTTTCTGTCATCATGTTCGCTAGGCAATGGTGACGATCCGCTCCTCTCCTCTTTTCTGAATAGAGGAGCGGATCGTCACCCATGGCTAGCGAAGATGTTCTCCCATAAGGTTCAATATGTCATGCATAGCTTATTATAGTGCATGAAACAATGTTCCCTAACATTTAAATAGATAACATTTTCAAACATTATATAATGGTACTCGTGTTTTGAAATCAATTTTTCTCTTATTACCTCAGACATTGAATGTTAATAACAAATCAAGTTAAATAATTATCCGTTTGAAAACAACTGCTAGACTTAACAAGTTTGGATGTCGTGATTTACTTTAAAGCAACAATACAAAACAGCTGATTGCTTTACTTAAAACAAAAAGAGATATGAGAGGAAAGGGAACAGTTAAATTATCTCACTCTCCACCTACGATATCTAAATGTGAATGAAATTTGTAAGCGCCGATGCATATAAATACAGTAAATTTGTCCTTGCCTCTGGATCTGGAATAGAGGCGTACATCAAATTGCTACTTAGCTCGGCGCCTGTCAATGTTTGAGCATAATGGAATGCGTAGAATATAAGCGTACATTTGCTGTAATGGTTCTTTACATGCACATATTACAAATGATTTCTTTTTACTGGTGATTTTACGATGATAAAGCGTAAGAGTAAAGTATTTTCAAGGACCTCATTCGTCTTCTTGAGCTATGATCGATGATTGAATTACACGGCCTTATACGGGACGCACGTTGCCAGTGAGTTAAGACTTGCAACATAGGTTACATAGGTTATAATGACCTTTTCACTGAATTGTAGGAATTTACAAATTTATATGTGATACTAATAGGAAAATCAAGGGTACATGCAACTTTTAATGAGCAATATTATACTATAACCGGAAGTACATATAGATATAGTCCATTAATGCTCTCCAAGGACCATTCGCCATCTTTAACTTTATTCGATTGTTTATCATCGATAAAAAACTTGTATTTCAATTTTTTTTTCAATATTTCTTCTTAATATCTAACTTTATAGACATTAAAACATGCAGGGTTTGACGTCAGCAAATGCACATGAATTGACATGGAAATTCATTTTCTTTGAATCTGATTAAAATGTACTTTTTAATAATCTTAAACATGTTTAAAAAACTGTGAAAGTTTTTATATTTGTGTTTAAAATAATTTGTTTAATAAAATATTTAGGAAATGATTACTTGACTTGTTTTTTGGGGCAAGTATAGATGACAAAACTCTCTAAATGCGGAAAGGATTTTGGACCTCTGTAGGAAAACTGGATACAGTCACAACAGATAGGGAGATAGAAAAAGAAATTACAAAGGCTTAGAAAACCTGATCGACATCGATTTAATACCCAGCTAAATCGGAATGATTGAGGCGAGATTCGCGACTTGTATTCCTTTTGTCCGCCCTCTTGAAAAGTATTAATGGAAATTCAAGAGGCGTTTTTTGGGGATTATGTCCAAGTCTAGAGGAGATCTAACAATGACAAGTGACAATGCTGTATGACTACTATTGATTTCAAAATCTTGATTTTAAAATAAGAATTAAGAAAAAAGTGCAAACACCAAGTTAACACATTTTCAAGATGTTTAGCACACATATTATTAAAGAACATTTAGATTTTACCTTTTTTATAAAAACTGAATCCTGTCTGTGTAAATTACATTGTATTGTATTTGTTATACATAAATATTCATTTATCACACTCACAAAATGACGAATTATACATGTTTGAAGGCAAAAGATCAAGCTAAAAAATAAATATTGCATAAAATTGTTTTCAGGTTATAACACTATTTTTCTTCCTTTTGTATCTTTAATTAATAATACATTAGTACTTTTTCAAAAGAAGACTGCTATTGAATTTGAAGTCAAAGGTCAAAGACCAAGGGCAGAAAGTGTTAATTTTGCAAACGTAATTTTTAAGTCATAGAACTCTTTAAGATTTTGTAATTTAAGACTAACGGTCACTATCTTCTTTACATTGAAAAAAGCTAAAGATCTATTAACTCAAAGGTCAAAAGCTGAGAATATTCGAAAGCCAAAGGTGTTCGGTCCACTTCGCTGTTTGTAGAGAGCGAAGCGGACTGAAAACCCTTGGAATGCGGAGATGAAGCTAAGAGATCAACCATTTCTTTCCTTTCTTCATCTGTGTATTAATACAGTTCTTTAACCCTCTTCGTTTTTTCACATAATTTTGGGGAAAATTCTCTGAATAATCTTGTTTTGACTCTCGTCCATTATATTGCTCTATTATAATCGACAATATCTTCTTACTTTGATCATGAATCTCGATAGTATCGTTGTTCTAGTGTCATAAGAATTTAGATATAATTTCAATATATCCTCAAAATACCTATAATTTTTGTAAATTTTCTTTTATAAAACTCTTATGATGATTTTCAGTAGCTTTTCTGATGACATCGATCGTCACCTTGATCGTCTGTGATAGTCTGAGATACTGTGTTAGCGATCATATCTTCATTAATGATCCAGTATTTTTTAGCTCACCTGAGGCAAATTATTTAAAAACACACATTTTCCGACATCTTTCTGTAATCTATTTCCATTTTTACATTTTGCCAATTTCAACTAAACTTGCCACAAAGTATTTTCGGGAAATAGGATAATTTTTGTTTAAATGAGGACTTCTTGTAATTGTCTTCTTACAAGGGAGCGGGGCTAAATAAAACAATCGAAAAAATAATTTTATTTTAAACTTCTTAGGAACCATCCAGCCAGAAATTATGAAATTGATGTGAAACTATGCTAAGGTAACTTGTTAATTCAATTCTCAAAAGCTCTTACCATTGACATCAACAATTTTGAAGTTAATTTTTATGCGTTAACGAAGAAAGTAAGAAATTAGACCTTTCTTAAAAATTTCTCCCATTAATTGTCTCGAATAACTCTTATCGGAATATCAGTGGATAGTGATAATTGCTTTTCTGAGTTCGCCCACAAAGCTATTACACCGCTAAAATTTCTTCCCATGTGAGATATCAATGCAGATTAATTCATATGAGTTACAAGGCATTTCCAGAAGAAGAAAAATGTAGTGAAAATAAAAAAAAACATGCAAGATTCTATCTGATTTAAACATAGACAAGAAATCATAAATACTACAAACATATGATAGACCTCTTTTTATCTCGGTCCCTCGTATCAAGTTTATTAAAAAAGACACAGTTCGATGAAAATTTGTCAATGGTAGAAACTGTTACACAAAGTTCATTGTCCTCTATCTAAAAAGGAGAGACGTTAATTTTAATCGCTGTACACAGAAATCTGATTACGTCAAACCCACACAAGTTGAAAGAATCTATAACTGTAATTAGATTGAGCTGATTTTTTGGGGGGGGAAAACAAACACATAGCTTGTCCTCTTATCGAGACTGTGAGGTCAAAAAATTACCAGTTCAGACCATTCAAAAAAATACCAAATATGATTTTCTAGCCATAAGCTATCATAAAGGAAAGGAAAATAGCACATGTTTCGACTGTATTATTCATTATCAATACTTTCAAATGTCCGCAAGTTTGGCTTTCAACTCTAACTCGTGAATATCATTCACCGCGAATCATTTTAAAAGCTTCCTAAGTTATACTAGTATAACTTGGATTGGGGCAATTGACGCTTTGTAAAACGCGAAGCCGTTTATAAAAAAAAAAAAAGCGCAATCAAATTTCTTCCATCCAAGATTATACCAGTTTAAGTTAGGTAGCTATTAGATTCATTTCTTATGATCTGTTTTTTCATCGTTACGTGTAGAAAAAACTCTCCTTTTAAATTGTGCATATGTATTTTAAATGTAAAAAAAAAATGAAGCGGATTGATACATTGTTAACGTAAGACATTGTTAAGTAGGCAACACAGGTTATTCGATATAAACTTTTTTTCCCTTTATCCAATCAACTGACGCGAGGAATAAGATTTGAAACGCAATTCCCCGGCAGGAAAACTTTTTCATCTCAATTAGGATTTATTCTTTTGATACTAACCATAATCCAATTTATTCTCAGGAGAAGCCCAGAAAAAAGAGGTTAGGCGACCTAATTACTACCGATACTGATGACACTTAACTGTCTTCATTCATCATTGAATACTATCGACTGTCGTGATAATCAGGCCATGTCAAGACTTGTGCTTTGATACTACTGATTGCCTGTTGGGAGTGATGTTTAAATTAACAGTTATTTCTATAATGCTCAGTAAATGTTACAGCTGGGGGTGGGAGTTAGGTCAAGTGAGTATAAGTAAACTAAGTACAAGGCGAAATGAGCGATATATGGTAAGTGTCTCAATTGGCCCCTTAAAATGAATGTCTTAATTTTACTTTATATGTAGCTTTAATTTGTACAGCTATATATTCAACCTTTATTGGTCATTTTCATTTTGATCTAAATAACGTTATTTTAGAAATATGACATCATAAAAATCACGTTTTCCCGCTATTTTAGCATATTTTGTATAAAACTGCTTATTTTCAAGCAGTTTTTCTTCCAGAAAATATAGAGCGCAGCCTAGAAAAAGCTCTATGTTTCCCATGAGAAAAACATCAAGAAAAAGGCATATTTTTGGCTTTTTTGTTAGATAGCAAAAATAGCATTATTTCTCATGTCATTTACAGCTAGTGAGTGCATATGAATGTGAAAAATATATTGGAAATATTTCTAATATAATCTCTTCTACAAAATAAATACAATAAAACATATCTGAATGTCATTCTAAATTGTTGATTTTTAGGGGGCCAAAATTGGCTCTTATCATATATACTCCTTTATAAAAATGACCATGGGCACCTGCAAGAAAACATGGACCCTTCGTAAAAAAAACTTGTATTTGAAGAAAATCGATTTGTCCTCTACCCCCTATCCCTCCTCAACGGATTAGGTTTTTCAGTTTTTGGAAAGTGTTTTCTTTGTCAAAAGAAACTGTTGAGATCACATAAAAAATCATATATCTTTGTCGTATTCTTTCAAAGTTGATTTATTGGAATTTTATTCTAATATATTGTAAAAGAGTGAGAAAACTGTGCAACAAGGTGACATAATTCAAAAGAAAAACTTCCCATCTATTTCTGATTTACACTGCTATTGATAGTATCTTAATTCGTATCTGTTTTCCGACATTTGTTGAAAGAAACGTTTGAAGATCGTAAGATATTGTATTCTGTATTCCCCAAAATTACATGTATATCAAGAAAACTGTGGCTACTTTCAAAAGAAACCAATCAAACGTCTTCTATTTAAACACATAAACTATTTAGAATAAAATGAATAATCACGAGCGATTAAATTATTTTTAGCTAACTGAAACATATGGAGATAACGAACAGTATTCAAGATCAAAAGTTCATAAAACAATACAATAAAGGAGCAGATCGAGCAAACATGGACCTCCAAAACATCAGAGGTGGGACCAGGTGCCATGGAGAAGTGAGCATTCCCTGCCGACAGGTCACACCCGCCGTGTTCTCCTTGTCATGATCGGGGAATAACGGTAAAATCCGTCCTCAATTCAGTGTATGAATAATGGACTAAAAATTAGTATGAAAAACGTCTATCAGCATTTGACTTAATGATAAATTGTATTTGCTGACAAGGTCATTGTATCGACTACAGAACTTACGAAAAAATACTTTAAACGAGACTGTTGATTTTCTTGGTTCATCAGCGTGTTTGTCAACAATTTACCTCGTTTTAGAAGTTGTTCATAAGTAGAGAATGCTCTTGCGTATCGAATCAACTGAGATATAAAACTCCGTATACAGGTGATGAAGGTATATTGCTGCATAAGTAAGGGAAATTCACAATTATAAAGTTTAAGGCATCACGTTTATCATAGAGCTTGCTTGTTAGATTACAATTCGTAAAATATCCAAATATGAAACAAATGTGTCACAGGAAATAATCTTAAGTTTTAAATACAGAATTAGTCCTTCTTTTCTTACGTACTTCTGTTTATATAAAAACGAATATTAAATAAAACATCCGGAATTTGACGTCAGCAAGGACTAAACAGTAGAAGTTTGTCGTGAAAATTTTGAATCAAGAGAACCAATAAGAAAACTCTTGTCTTAAATGTTCTAATAATTTTGTTCAGAAATACGTGAAAGAGGGGTTAAGCCCTCTTTTCCATTAATACTACGTGTCTGAAATGTGCTTGCTCAGAAATTGGCAGGGTATGAATTATTTCAGTCCAGATATTAGCGGTAAGTAAAACAAATTATATTAGTGATAATTGACAAACATTCGTCTCTAGGACAATGTGATAAACGCTCCCATTATATGTCAGTTAAGATGATGTCTGGCTTTCTGTGAGTTCAGACAATTACATGGGACACGTGACCATGCAAAGGATTTCTCGTTTAAAGAAAAAAAATTAACATGAAGAATTGTCATCTTTTGGACTCTTCCACAAATCCCTAATGCATTTTACATGTATATTCTTTACCTCGAAGAGGACGATTAGATGGTAATTATATGTTCGTCTGGAAAAAAGTTTGAAAGTCTCTAGTTTTATCAGTTATACTGCAGGCTAAAAATCTGAAGTTGATACATCTCAAGTCTTCAAATGCCGTGAAGTAATTTTCAAGGAATAACTTGTTAAGGAGGCTGGGAGGTCAACAAATTAACCACAAATTAACCACCAGATTAAACTTATTTTTAGATACGGTATCTTAAGCTGTCAAATATCATTTGGTAAAGAAATGATAAACACATTTTAGTTTTAAAAGTTGATATTTTTTGTATATCTTTATATGGAGCTCTTCTTTTAAAGGAGATGGAAATGGTCTGAAAATGGCTGCCCCCCCCCCAACCCCAGCCTCTTTAACATTTAAACTCCTCAGTCTACGTATACCATGGAACTCTTGATCAATATATATGGGCATCAAAAAATCTCTGAAAGCAAACTACAAAGTACGTTTCACTGGATAATGGACTAGGCTAATGATAGATAAAACACTGCAAATGGGGGATGTAACTGAATTGGTACATTTTGGTAAAAATAAGTTGAAGCCCACGATACAAGTGATTTAGTGTCTGTGCTTTTCTTTACCATCGTCGAGATACTTTCATCTTACACGTGAAAAGAAGAAAACATTTGCTGTAGCCTTCAACTCGACATCTAGACATATTAAAATGTATTGTCAATTAACAATGGTTATTACCATTCTTATGTTGATACGATACAATGTATATCCCGATGAGCTTGAAGTAAAAGATACCACAGATTCTGACATATCTGCCTCAAATCTAGATATTTTACTTGAAAAGGACGTTAACGGTAAAATTTTGATACACGTGATGGCATTAATTTTTCAATCATAAACTTCCCTTACTCATTCAGCAAAATTCTCTCAGTTGATTCAATACGCAAGAACATGCTCTTGGTATGTACAATTTCTAAAACGAGGTAAATTACTACATATTTAGTTACTGAAACAAGAATATCAGCAGTCTCGTTTAAAGTCATCTGTGCGTAATGGTTGATACAATGACCTTGTTAACAAATACGATTTATCATTGTCAATTATTGACTGATGTTTTTCATGCTAATTTTTAGGCAATTAAATATATTCTCAAGAAACGATGGATTTTCCCGTTTTCCTCGACAAGGGAACAAGGAGCACAGGGCGGGTGTTACCGGTCGGCAGGGGATGCTCACTCCTCCATGGCACCTGATACGGCCTCTGATGGTCTTTGTTTGCTCTGCTTCAATTTTGTACCGTTTAATGGACTTTTGAACTTTGATACTGTGCCTAATCATCTGATTTTAAGACAAACCTCTTAACCGAATTAATGTTCATCACCAGGGTCACATACATGTATAATATACAGGTGGTTAGCCATTAAAATTATTTCTTATAATTTAACATTACATCAAGAAGTGTAGAAAATAATAAACTTTCTTCTTCAATAAGATCTTCAAATTGTGCATATTGTAAATGTAACGTCGAGCGGATTGATAATTTTAGGCGTAAATCATTGTGACGTAGGCAACCCAGGTTATTTGATATAAACTTTTATATAATTTTTTATCCAATCAAATGACGATTTACAACCAAAACCAAAATTGAAGGGGAAGTGTGAATGTGTGTGTGAATGTGCTTAAAAGTCTTATTATGTAACTTGACATGTTACTTTTTGAAATTTAAAAAAAAAAAAAAAAATTGATTTTTTTTAAAATTACATCTGATAGGGTGTTCGTATTTGACACAATATGCCATAATTATAATGGTATCCCATCCATCCACAATTCTTGAATTTGCTTTTAATGCCCGCTTACCGAAGTTTATGGGGTATACAGTATTTTTCCCTGTCCGTCCGTTTGTCTATTTCTTTACCTGTTTGTCTGCAAGAAATTAAACATTGTCCATAACTTTTGATTGGAAGGGGCTATGACATTTATATTTCACTGGTGTATTCCTTGTGAAAATACCTTTCTTTTGCTATCAACGATTTTACCTCTTGACCTAGACCTTGGAGTTTTACCCACTTTTACAAAAAAACTACCACACCTTTAGCTTGCCCATTACTTTTTAACAGTTAGTGCTATAGGGCTTTCACATACTTCATATGTGTATTCATTGTGACAAGATCTTTCAATGGGTACAAATATTTTTCACCTTTTGACCCTGACCTTACAGTAAGGGCTGGGGGCCATAAAACTTAGACGAGCTCACTTTTGATCTCAGTCTAACTTTAACCAAAGGAATATGTAGTGAAAAAGTGAGACTGAGATCAAAAGTGAGCTCGTCTAGGTTTTATGGCCCCTGGCCTACTTTAAAAAAAAACTTTAACCTCGACCATTACTTTTGAATATTTAGCACTGTGGCTTTCATATTTCACAAGTGTATTCAATGTGACAAGACCTTCCTTTGGATACCAATAATTTTGACCTTTTGACCTTTGGAGTTTGACTTGCATCTGAGAAACTTCAACCCTCGCTATTACCTGAAGCTATCATGCAGGGGGAATCAATTTTTTCACAAACACATCTTCTTTCAAATAACGTTTACTTATAAAAGTAATAAAAAGTTAATTCTCTCTAGCCGTAATTCAGGATAGCTCAAGTTGTAAGTAGCGAAGTTTATAGTACTCATACGTACACGTACAACAGAGTGATACTTGTCCTTCGCCCAAACCTTGTTAATCATTAATAGGTAGCGTTGAACTAATATATATTAAGTTAAGTGGTAAATGTATCGTAATTATACAGTACAAGCCTCCAAGGTCATGTCATGATTCCATAGCTCTGGTCTATTGATTATACTCACAGAGTAGGAGCAGGTGGTTAAATTAAATTTTGTATAGTGTGTAAGTTGTTAAAATCATCAAAGAGCCAATATAGAGTAGAAGATTGCTCATCATATTAAACCATGGCCCTGTCTTAGTGATTACACCATCAAACAGAAATTTACGAAGTCTTCACAGAGTAGACATGGGGCTCAGTTTTTGCAGATCTTAAGCAATCGCGTGACGTGCATTTATGATTTACTTTTATAACCTTGACCTTTTACAGAAAATATTGTTTCTTTAACCATTTTATAAAGCAGAAATAATATCTTAAATAAAGTTGTTAAAGAATTGTCCATTTCGAAAAAGGAATTTCACTGCGATTAACACCTTGTCTTTTATAGTTATCAGCATATTCAATTTTCGGTAGGGATATTTTATTTTTCTTGGAAATAAAGAAAACAATTTTCGGTTATGCTTACTGACCAATGTTAAAAGTTTTTGTAAATGTAATGCGGCCAAACTTGATAACAGAAGTGTTAATATTCTGTTGTATTGTGCAAATGAATCCGCAGAGTAAACGAGTATTATAGCAAGCCCTTTCACTATTTATTCGTGAAATAATTTTTTTTCTTTCAATAAGAGATATATCTCTCTAGCATAAAGAGGAATCTCTTTAGATTATAGAGATATCTTTATGGCGAATAGTGATATCATTTTTAGATTAGAGAGATATCTCTTTAGCTTCTAAAGATATCTCTTTTTGTAAGAAAGATATTTCTTTTACTTAGAAATATCTTTATAAGCCAGAGAGATATCTCTTAAGCCAGAGAGATATCTCTTAAGTTAGAGAGATATCTCTTTAACAAGGTTAAAAGAGATATCTTTCTTTGTTAGAGAGATATCTTTTTAGATTTTCAAAAAGAGATATCTTTCTAAGCTAAAAAGATATCTCTTTTAATGAAAGAGATATCTCTTTTCCAGTGATCCTAAAAATAAAATTATAAATTCTCCACTTTAAAACGAAAGCGAAACTGGAAGTAAAGTCTATGGGATAGTTTCGCTGAAAAAAATACATGCAATACCCAGAATACTATGTAGACAAAAATGCTATAATAAATCCCTTGTTCGAAACAACAAATAATAATGGCAACTTCGTTGTTAAAATTCTTAAAGTTTAATACTCAGGAAAACGAAAGTGAACATATTTATATAATCACAAATGCAATGAAATAATCAACTATTAAAAATATGAAATGTAGACAACACTGAATAACGTGTCATGTTTAGTAAAGCTATAATGTAGTATATCAGGATTTCGAAATTTAAAAATACTTAAATGTACTACCGTGAATAAAAAGCTTACTTCCGGTAAGTGAGATGTCATTTCAAATGGAATTTAAATAAAAATAATGATGAGAGATATCTCTTTGCAATAAAGAAATATCTCTTTTTTGCTTGAGAGATATTTCTTTTTTTACACTTTTGAAAGAAATCTCTTTCACATTAAGAGATATCTCTTAAGATAAACTAAGAGAGATATCTCTTTTATACTTTAAGAGATATCTCGTTAACTTGGAAAGATATCTTCAAAAGTAAAAGAGATATCTCTCTAACGTTCAGAGATATCTATTTTCACAAAAGAGATATCTCTCAAGCTGAAAAAGATATCTGTTCAAGTGGAAGAGATATCTCAAAGTATAAGAGATATATCTTTAAGTATAAGAGATATCTCTCTAAGTTTAAGAGATATCTCTTTCTCAAAGAGATATCTCTTAAAAATGAGAGTTTTCTCTCTATGTTTGGAGATATCTCTATTTATAAGAGATAGATCTCTAAATTGGGAGATATCTCTGTAATTTTTAGTTTAATTTTATTTTCCGAATAAATACATGTAGCAAAAGGGCTTACAATAGAGGATACCTGCAATTCAAAGCATGTAGATGCTTCTTAGTACGATTTTATATTTTACAGTCAGTACTTCTTTATATTTAGAAAAAAAATTGTTAAACTGGCGAATGATTTCTATGTCATAAACATGTAATAATCGGTCAATATCCTGGTACTATACTAGAAAATGGCGTCAGGTTGACTACCGGGACGGGTATGGAATGGCGAAGGGTTCGTCAGCTTCAGTTTAATGACACTAAGCTTACGCTCAGATGCCCCGTTAGTCTATTGCAGGTAATACAATATTATTATTATTTTTCCAACGTTTACATTTTATACCACACCGATCATTGACGGAATATGTAAATGCATTAATCAAAATTGTATGTAGGTTTTGACCGTATACCTATTTAATTATATTTGTGCAACGCATAGAAGTTGATTTCCCCTAACAGTATATTTGTCTTAACCATAATATGCATGTTCTCTTCATGTATCTGCTTCAAAAATGTCTTTGCATAAAGCTTAATTTTTTTGTTCAAAGTGGAACTGTTACTCTTCCTGGGGCTTTGGCAAAAATATATAATGAGTGTTTAAAACATGCATTTGGTTATGTTCAACAAAATAGTTACTTGTACAAATCATTCTATTGAAGATTTACAATCAAGGTATTCAGTGCTTACATCGAATTAAACAGTAGAAAACGAAACTTTAATTCTATGAGATAACACTTGAAACTTCTATAAAAAACTTATGAGAAGGGGCTTTTTTGTTAATATAGGCATTTTCGTACAATTTTGATCTCATCATCATTAACGTAATCAAAAGTATTTTGTTTAAATTTAACATAATACTGCTGGGCTGACAATCAAATTAGAAGCTATTCTTTTCTTAGTGATTGAAAGGCGGTAAATAATTGATTTTGTATCAGATAGAATTCGGGGCGTTAACGAAAAATTGGGTGTTTAAATAAAATCATACAGAATTATTGACAAAATGATTATGTCTATATTTGCATGTGAGTAAAATTAAAAAAAGGTTCAAATTACACGTCACTTTAACGTTTAATTATATTGAATGGTTGATTCTAAATTTAAGAGATTATGAATAGTAAAATACGCAAAAAGTAAGTTTTTTTAATAATCCCAAAATCGACCTGTATCAAATTTTCTGGTCATATTCGTCAACATGTGAATTTTGACACTTATAACAAGAGTTGTTGAATACAACTGATGTTGTAGAAAAGATGATGCAAATTAAATTTTACAGCAGTAGAGATAACGCGTTCACAGTAGCCATCCCCCTGAACTCCGAGTGTGAGTAAACAGAATTATAGCATTACCCCCCGATGTTTGTGAGTTAATCCCCATAGCATACACTTTACATGAAAGACACATGCCTTTTGTATAAACTCTGTGATCTTCTTTCTGTAAAGTCTTAATCTTATGATAAACACGTCTGTTTTAGATTTTAGCGGTATATTAAAACACATACATATACATGTACTCGTATATTATTGTTTAAATCATAAAATCTATATCGCTGGTGAGATAAGGTTTGCTCCCATGGAATTTATCAATTTTAAAAAAATAAAATTCAACAATTATGTAAACATATTAAACTTACCAATATCAAAAATGTACTGAGTGAAACCCCGTTTTTCCTTGATTTTCCAGATTTTTATTCCAAGCAGGTAGCCTTCAACACTGATACACACTAATTTTTATCACGCACGTGGCAACAATAAGCAATTTATCCGATAAGAAAATGAATTCTAAACAATTGACTCAAGGAATTTCTTCTGAGGCTATACCGATATTTTCACAAAGATATGTTCTCAAAATTCCATCAAAATTGGTATATTTTAAGGTCGTACTCCATCAAACCTACAAGAGAAAAAAGATAATAAATTATTCATATCGATAATGGTTCCTAAACTTATGTTTGCTAAGGTTTGGCATTTTTCTATTGATAACGTGTGTGAGAAATAATTCAGCAATCAGAAATGAAATATTCAGGCAATTCTTGAAATTCCGAGCCCAAACGATCCCATCTTTACTAAAAGTCACACCTTTTCTTTCTTCCAATTTTAAGACTGGAAAGGACTTATTTCGGGGTAATCCTGGGTGATATAAATTTGTCGATAGATTCACTGAGAAGAAGCATGAAGGTGATGGCTCTTATGATCAAACTATCCTCGGACAGATCGAATGGCACAAAAGTGCTATCCTCTTTCAGCCGATAATATCACACTGGGAATTCCCACCGGGTGATTCCCAAAGCTCGATTGGCTAATAACGAGTCGTAAACGTGTTGCTAAGGTCAGGGAAGTTTTTGGTGATGAAATATCGACTATTTAGTAATAGGTAAAGAAAAGAATGATCAACTTTACCCCAATGAAATATTGATGGAAAAACTATGTTCTATTGTCGAGTGTAACGTGTGTTTCGTGGTCATAAAATCGACTAAAAACTCATATTGCTTTTGTTGGAATTGTACGGCATTTTCGGAGTAAATACATTGTAAATATACTCCCATTTTCATTTGGTTAATTGCAAAGACTATTTTTAGTTAGGCAAGCATGGTAATACTTCATAATGTATAGTATGCTATACTTGTCAAAATAATTATATGATACACGTATGTACAGTATATGGTGGACAAATTATTTAAACTGTACAAATTTTCGAAAAGCATGCAGCTTACACTCGGTTTTCAACACTGAAGGAGGCTTGGGGTCAACAATTAAGCTGTCAACTATCATTTGGCAAAGAAAAAAATCATACATTTTAGTTTTAAAATTTGATCATTTTTGTATATCTTTATATGGAGCTCTTCTTTTAAAGGAGATCGAAATAGTCTGAAAATGGCTGCCACCCCAGCCTCTTTAAGGTCATTAATACGTTATAAAAATTGATCAAAGCAGTTCTTATGCTTATTTCAATTCAAGTTTGTTTACAACCTTAGAACAAACATATATTTGCTTGTTTGTTAACCTACAAATTGTAGATTAGACATACATACAAGTATATCAACAGTCTTCCTTAAACTCGACACTTCGCAAATTCCACTTTCATTACAATGAATTTGTCAGCAAATACAATAAGTCAATTGCTGACTGACGTTTTCATTAAAACATGTTAACCCCTTTTGTACACACTGGACTGATTTTTCCGTTTGCCAGATCATAAAAAAAGCTAATAACAAGTTAAACCGGTCGCCAGGGACATTTACTCCTTCATGGCACCTGATCCCATGAATAATGTATTTAGGGGTCCGCGTTTGGTCCGCTCTGAATTTTGTTTTTTCAATGGACATTTGCGCTTAGTTTTTGCTTGTAATCTGCATATTTTATTGAATTATTACAGTACTAAAAATCCCAAGGATATCACGATACCTTTATAAAGTAATCTAATGTTGTTCCTAAAAACTAAAATTGAATATGTAGAAGTATGAAATATTAATTTTTTTTGTCCGATCATTACAAAAAACATACGGCGGCTGTGACGGGTCGACAGGCGTTGCTCTCTCTTCTCTAACGCCTTTCCCACATCTGACATTTTTTAGAGGTCCGTGTTTGCTCTACTCCTATTTGTATTAGTTCAATTAACATTTGAGCATGATAACTATACTTTCTTTATACATATACGTGTTATTTCGTTCACAGGGAGAATATATGATTCTTGTTATAAAAATTAACTTACATTGAAAGTAATATAAAACTCAGAAAAATCTTTCAGCTTTTGTGACAGAACGCTACGGAGGAGGTCACGTGACTGGCTATATAACGCGATTCGCGCATGAGCAGAACAGTGGCAGATGTGCATTAAAATCGGAGAGGACTAATTCAAAATATAATCAACACTGAACCCAAATATTGTTTCTTTTATGAAAGTTAATCAATTAGTTCGCGAAATTTTTGATCACCCCTCTTATACAAATCGGTAGTAATGTTTTTGGAAGAAGAGTGATATGGCATTTAACCATTAATATTTCAATTTAAAATGATAAATAAATGTACTTCATGTTAAGATGTAGTACAATTCATAATTTGAAGTTTATCAAAATTATTCATTAATCAAATTACACAAATTTACATGCATATAAGCTCATGTCTCAATCAGGTTACAAACAGAGTATGTATTATAAAAGAATACAATCGAAACTATCGGCTACAAGTACGTTTTTAAGCAACGAAGAAGGGTTGAGATTTTATAGCACCCATTTCTCAAATCACAAATTAGTGCTATATCATCGTGCTCTGTTTAATTTCCGTCTGCAGATCGTGAAAATGTACTCGTCTTTCATGATTATAAAATCGATTAAATGATTACTGACATTTTGATTGCTATTATAAACGTTTTACCTGAACGATGATAAAAGTAGGTTTAATATGAGGAGATATGTGATTCCTGTAAGGAGTACATCAAGGGGCAGTTTTATTTATGACAATGATTAATAAAGGACATGGAAGGTAAAAAGCAACCAATTATCATTAAAAAGATATATATTTAATGTATTTCTTTCCTTTGTTTAATTTGATACCGGCGAAAAAAAAAGCATGTTTATAAAGAAAAAAATCGTGTTACGCAAGTTAAAAAGCGAACATTTTAAGACAAGCTTTGAACAGTACATACAAAAATAAGAATTTTATTTCAAAACTCACGATAAGGTTTTTTTGTTTTGTTTAAAAAAATCCTTCCGAATTAAAGCAGATCACTATAGAGAAATTAAGGTACATTAAGTGAGAGAATTATACACCAGTCACGACAAGGAGTCTATGGTCTTAATCGCTTTCTGCGTTTTAAGAATTCGGTTACGATACTAAAATTTGTTCAGGGTTATTTTAAATAAAGATAGATCAGCTTTCTTCGGTGAAAAAAAAACTTTATGTCTTGAATCAGGTAAGTTTTAACTTAGGTTAAATCGAAACAAAGAAAATGTTGATCGCACACAAGTTTTTGCAATTCATACATCTTTAAAAAAAAAAGTTAAATCGTGTTCTTGTATCTGCAACACCTTCAATTTCGCTGAGTTGTGAAGAAAAATGAAGTATTAAATTGTGCTGGTGACATTGACTGGTGTAATGTGTTTATTGCAACTAAAATTAAATTACCTAAATTCATTTTAAAAAAACGCATTGTTTACGGATAAACTAGTGTATGTAATAACTTCATTTTTATAACAATTTAGCCATGCTTTGAACCAGAATTAGACGACCTTGCTCTTCTAAAAGATTAATGTTGTATCAAAGAATCACCAACTGTGAAGAACATCGTTTATTCTTTGATATCATCCTCAAAATCCCATCTCATCTTTGTTCAAATATTTATTCCGAGGAAAGCTGCAGAGATTAGCGACATGTATTGATACCATATTTATTCCCAGCTGATTAATGATGACCAAATGTGAAGGTCGTCTAAAAATAGGGAAAAGACCACTAGTTATTTTCCCATAGAACTCCATAAAAACCTTAGGCCCTCTCAGTACTTTACTATGACAATTTCAGAAAAATCCTTTCATTTCAAACTTCGTTCTAAGCCCTAACAAAAAATACTGAAAAAAATATATGGTCCCATGGCGTTTATAGGTCAAAATTGCAGTTATTTTCAACTTATAGAGATCCGCAGTAAATAATACGCTACATAAAAAATCAACCCCCACTACTAAAATCTTCCCTGGTAATTCTATAGTTTCTGTAATATTCCCTCATCCCATCAATTATTTTAAAGGTAATTAATTTTACTTTAGAATGAAAACAATTAAATACCTGATTTCAGCCAATGGCGTAACGCCTACCTATTCAGTATTCTGTTTAAAGCGCAGAAGGATAAAACGTACGCTGAACTAGGACCTAGCCATGTGTTCATCCGGGGATTTGGTGCTCTAATTCCAAAAACCACTGCCTACATTATCTACTTTGTTGGATACAAATTACAACCGGGTTTGTAATTCTATTATTTATTTTTTTTTAAATAAAAATTATCCATTTCTGTACTACATGGTCATCGCATATGATAAGAAACGTAGTCAATAAAATACTACAGTTATTTTTTGATAAAAGGAAGTTCACAAATAATTGTGTAGTTTTGTCCCAAGCAATGTGACGCTTGTTGTATTATCAGATGCTTTCATTTAAAAAACGGGTTTTCTTCCTATCATTTTGAATGCAATTTTTTATCTCAAAATTATAATAATGATTCCAACAACAATAAAACAGAACCGCGAGGATTATTCTCTACCAGAGACCCTGACTAACGAGGGTAAGCAAATTAGAACAAATGATCCTACAGGCATTTTATTTATTTACGCTCCGCGCAACAGATATTGGCAAAAATTGATAGTATTTTGATAAAGCGATTTCTGCAGGTAATAAAGCCTTCCGTTCATTCTTTACAAGGCTGATTCAGCCAAAGCTATTGTACAAGCAAAGACTAGGGCTTAAAGCACAGCGAACAAACCCAATAATTTAAGACATAAAACATATGAGGTCTAATTAAGAGATATTAAACAGCACGACTTTAAGATATTAATTGTAAGGGCTGTCATTCACCATCGATAGCCGATCTGTGATATTTCATTTTAAGTTACTAAATCCGACATTTTGTCCTGTCTTTCTTCCTTTTAATCGGTGTTTTCAATACAAGTTCAATTTCATAGGCCTCGAGAAAGAATTAGTCTATTTACTAATTTTTTTTTCAATATTTACTAGAATCACGGGTTTCTTTCGATTTTGGTTATTTAAGAACACATTTGCTAGGCTTTTGGTAAGTGATGGCGTTGAATCTCCTCCGTATCGATGGGAAATCATGTTTTAAGGGAAACACAAATTTGAACAAATCCTCTCTGCTTTAAAGGGAGAGTTTTGATTAGTCTTGCTTAAGACTCGTTCTTGGTAACCCGGTTCTGCTCTTTTGCAGGGTAAATCGACTTGGTTGGCTACAAATGACGTTATTATAATAGCAATTATTTAACAAACGTCATTTAATTTTACTTTTTCGCCAAACGCTTTTTTCTTCAGGTCTGTAAAAGAAGAGAACAGTGAAAAATTTTTATAACAGTTTTCAATTCTTCAATTTCCGAACATAATCCTCTTATTAACTTCCGACTCCTCTTCTTAAATGAATGCCATTTCATCCCTAAATCCTAAGGTGCTTTTGAAAATGAGGAGATTAATCTCTATACTCTAATAATCCTCAGAGAAAATGAAGTATGTTTATTGTGACTTAATTCGAATAAGAAATTTTTTTTTTACCAAATAACAATCTCTCACATGAAAAAAAAATCATAGATGTATTTCATTTTTGTGAGTCTAATTGGGTTTTATTGCATGACGACTATAAAAGAACAAAATATTGAAATCTCTGTACACTGTAGATATATATCATATGTAACTTAATTACATTGACTTCAGTGCACAGTGACAGTACATGCGTCGTTGGATACCCACGGATGATCTCGTCTTTTACTCATCAGACGTGGTTACCCATGGGGTTCCGACCATGGTATACATGCCAAGTTTCGGGAAAATCTATCGTTTAAGTATTCATAGGAATCCCCTTAAATACAGGAAAAACTACAGGGTTTTATTGGAAAGTGCTATCGGTAGTTTTTGGCACATCAAAGCAAATACTACAAATAGATATTTTGCTTAAATCATAATATATAATGAAATTCATTAAACAATACAAATCAGGAGCAGAGGAAACACGGACCTCTAAATCATCAGAGGTGGGTCAGGTACCATGGAGGAGTGAGCTTTGCTTGTCGACCGGTCACATCTGCCGTGTGCTCCTTGTAATGATCGGGAAATAACGGGAAGATTTCTTAGACAATGCTGTGTGTAAATAAATGATCAATCAATATGAAAAACGCCAATCATACAGCATTAAAATTAATGAAAGATTTATTTTACTGATCATGTTATTGTTTCAGCCATAGAACTTGCGAAATTATGACTTTCAAAGAGATTACTTATATTCTTGTTTCATAAATTTGTTAGTCAGTAAATTACCTCTCTTTCGATATATTTTTTTTTGTACATACTACATGCTCTGGATATTGAATAACGCCATATAAGGTGATAAGGGTACATGTATATTGTAACATGAGTAATTGAAGTTGACGATTGAAAATTTGGAGTCATCACGTTTATCAACAAATCTTGTTGTAAGATAACCATATGTCTTTTCTGGTAAAATAATTAGATATGAAACAGATGTGTCAAACTATACGGTATCTTTTATTTTTATTTATTATTAAGCTTCAGTGGGATATAGATCGTATAGATCTTTGAATGAAAGTAATAACTGATAAATCAAATACGTATAAATATATCAAATGTAGAGTTGAAGGCCACAGCAAGTGTTTTCTTCTAAGTTTAAAAAAAAAAAAAAAAAATTCAGCTTCTTACGAATACGAAAAATAACGTGTGCAATTGATACCCAAGGGAATTCCGGGTTGGTAGATCGATCTGTTATCCCAA
This sequence comes from Saccostrea glomerata, assembly GCA_003671525.1. Taxonomy (NCBI): domain Eukaryota; kingdom Metazoa; phylum Mollusca; class Bivalvia; order Ostreida; family Ostreidae; genus Saccostrea; species Saccostrea glomerata. The sequence goes on from PRKT01000049.1 coordinate 1,388,640, forward strand.
AACTACAAAAGTATTTTCAGTCAGAGAATAGATTTTTTTAAATCAACTTCAGAGTACTTGTATAAACAATCAGAGAGTTTTTAACAAAATAACTTTGCAAATGACCAATGAACCATCTCTGTTGAAAAAGAAGGTGTCAATGATTCAAGAGAATTTATGAATTTTTTTTTTCAAAATATTTTTGACCCCATTTTAAAGAACTTTAGTTTTCATAACGTCCTAAACACACAATTACAACATCCATCTACCCATCAGTTGCAAATTCGATAAAAAGCAGTTCTTTAAAAAATGATATTAGTTTTATTTGCCTTTTCGTTAAATTCAATAAATTGTGTGAAAATAGATGCTATAAAACAGTAAGTACGCTTGATTTTACTTTGATGCTCGAAGTATTGTACAATGAAAACAACATCGCTCTGAATTTTAAATTGTTCTTCCTAAGTAGAACTCTCGATGTTTACGAAACATACCATACCAATAGATTATCTGCGTAACTTGATGGAGGTATCGCTTGTTAAAAAAAGTCAGATATATGTTTTACATGTATTCCACATTCAATAATGAAAGTAATTTTTCGTAATTAATCAGTATACTAGTTTTATAATACTATTAATCTAAATTACGTCTAACAACATCAAATGAGGGATTTCGTTTCGGTAGAAAATTGCTTAAAAGCAACTTTATGATCGGAACTACACTAAAGAGGAATTAAATGTTAGGCTTTTTGCTCGTTTAGAAATATCATCTGATTTCGATATCAAATTGTAAGGATATTATTGATATTCGATTGAAATTTACATATGGTCACGCATAATTAACTTTTCCGTTTCTAACTTATAGATGGTAGCATTGCATAGTGTTTTCTCTTTTTAAATTTTGTTAAATTTTAAATTGAAAAGTCAACGCATCTGTTTGAATTTCTTTATAAATTAATTCAACATTGATGTTATCGGAATGCGTAATGAATAATGTAGTAATGTCGAAGCATTTTGTTATTCATCAAAAGAACAACTGCTATTAAAGAAGTGTAATAATCGGAAGTGCATTAATGCAGACATATCAACAACATTTATAGAACGTTACTGCACCTTGGAGAATAAATGGTTCTAGGCCTAAATGTCAAACGCTCTAGAAATGTATTTTGCATTTGAGTTCTGATTTATAACAATGAAAATGGAACAAACCATCGATAGAAATTCCGCTAAAATTGCGAGGGTATAAAAAAGGACTTAAAAAAGATACAGATAAAGCTAATGTTTATTTGCCCTCTTCCGACTGAGGAAAAAAAGGATGAGAGGATTTAAGTTAAGGACTTTTTCCACAGAATATCTTAACATCAATACTGAAGTTTGAAAAATTACTGAAAAAGGGATAGTTATGAAAATTAAGTAATTGTTATTAGGATCGGAAATTTAAAAAAATGGGTTTAAAAGACACTACTTCAGAGAACAGAAAAGCACAGAATTTATTTTTAAAATATATATCCGAACTGTCTTCATATTAAAAGTTTACTGTGATGATTTTTTGTTTTGTTTTAATCCTTTAGCCCCGATTTTAACATAATGAAATATTCAATATGTTTAATTGTTTGCTCTTTTAAAAACACTGTATACTTCTTTTCATATATATCTCATCCCCCACCCCCAAAGAAAATTGCACCAAATCCTTGGAAGTTATAAAGCTAAGTAGCTGGAGATTTTAAATGTTTACAAAGCATTGCATTTCAGAAGAAAAGCGGTCTTCGTTGTCTTTTAAACTGTAAAAACCCAAGGTCATAAAATGTAAATTGTTTACGCTATATATACCTAGTTCACCTCCCGGCGGAAGCAGGGATTCATAAAACTGTATCGAATTTCCTCCGAGTCTTCCGCCAGTATCAAGTCCACTGGGCATAATTACTTATACTTCTAAAAAACCAAAGATCGGTGATCAAGGTTGAACTATCCCGGTAGCTGTAGCTTCATTATCCCTGATTTACAATATTATTCCTGATTTATATTTTCTAAAACGGTTTATTAAGGGAAATGCTTCTCAGACGAAACTGATCTCCGTAACAGAGTAGGCAGCATATACAAAAGTATAGGAAATGATATACCATGTTTTAATTTAATTCTAATAAAACTTGGGGTTTATTACATTTATGTTGAATTTTTTTAAATTTATCTACTTTTTAAAATTGTGTGTGACTCCAATTTAAGTAGTTGCAGTGTTATTCATCTAATTAGGAGAAGCAAAAATTCCAAATAAAACAATCTGGAAAAAATATTATCACTTGTCATCATAAAAAAATCAGGCAAATCAGGAGCAGAGCGAACACAGACCTTAAAACATCAGAGATGGGATCAGTTGCCATGGAGGAGTAAGCATCCCCTTAATTTCGACTGGTCAAACCCACCATGTATTCTTTGTAATGATTACATAGACGGGGAAATCCCTGGAAAATTCAGTGTCTAAATGAGGTCTAACAACCAGTATAAAAAACATTTGTCAGTATTTATCTTAATGATAGATTGCTGACCAGGTCATTGCATTAAATATCATAGACCTTTCAAAATGATGTCTATGAATTCATATTCTTGTTTCATCGATTTATTTGTCAAAAACTTGTCTCATTTTAGAAATTGTTCGTACGTAGAGCATGCTATTTCGTTTCAAATCACCTAAGAGACATGAACCTAATATGTGATAAGGTTACTTTGCTACATAGGTAAGGGACGTTGACGTATGAATAGGTGAAGTCATCATGTTTATCAGATACCTTGTTTTGACCATTAACGTCTTTCTTTCTAGTAAAATTTTCAACTATTAAACAGATATGCCAGACTTTGTGGTACTTATATTTCAAGCTCACTTGGCCATGGATAGAGACGGTATATGAATGGAAGTAGCTTATGGAAATAACTATTGTTAAATGATAATATGTCCTCGACGTATCTAAATTTCGAGTTCAAAATCAAAGGAAGTAATTTTCTTCTCATGTAGAAAATTTTGAATAAATTCTGCTCCGAATGCAAAGATAAAAATATAGGTATGCTTATGACAGGACGCTAGTTGGACCCATGGGAATCCAACAGATTGTAAAAAGACAATCTCCAAAAACAATTCAGATATTGTCAATCAGAAATTCAATTTTTTTTGGTTCTTTTAAATGTAAACTTCAGAGTACCTGTGATACAATCGAAATGCTTTTTAAACAAAATTATTTTTCAAATGACCAATGATAGACACATTCAAGAACCATTTTTATTGAAAATGCAGTTGTCTATGAGGTAAAAAAAGCCTGGACTCTAATTTAAGTGAATGATTGTGTCGAATGTTGAAAAGTATATTTAATGATTTCGGTAAAATTTTGGGTTTTCACATTTTCCTGAAGTTTCTTGGAGTTTTTTTTAAGTATCTACATCTGATTTATGCCACTTCTTCAATATACTGTTGTACTATTCACTTTCAACACTTGTGAAGAGTAAATAATGGGGCTATATAGAACATTTACTGAATTTGTTTGTAATATTTTTTTAGGAGTTTTACTTTGGAGTTATGATCTTTTTTAGAATAAAAGCCGAATACAAGAGTACTCGATTGGAAAGACAGACAAGTAACATGCTACGAAAAAAGGTCGATAACAACAAATAAAATGGACAAAAAAACGTACATCTGAACTACTTAACCTTATGATATGTTTACTCTGAATCAGGTGGCAGTAAATAATTGAATCTGGACATCCAGTGTGTCTAGTTTACTAGATAAAGCAGGATCCAATATACTAACGTCTTGACCCGAGTTCTAAATCACACCAATAAAAAAAAAAAAATAAAGCAGTATACCTTCCATCCAAAAAAAATCCCAGACTAAAGGAGATTGCAAAGTTTTTGAACGGAAGGCAGATTGGGCGACGGGAAAATACATCATCCAGTTTAACAATATAAAAAAAATTGAAAAATATTGTTTTTATCTTATACAATTGATCCTAAAAGAGGACTTTTGCTACGCACGTAATGTGATAATGGTGATGCGATATATTTCATTAAGTGCATATTTCTTTTGTTTCAGTTGAAAAAAATGGGTTAAATACAAAGTTTCTGAGTAACAAGTTCTGCTTCAAAAAGACAAATTTATTCAAGTGATCCAATTGATATCGAGATATTAGAAATGGATCTAATACAATTATGTTCATTGTACAAAAATGGCAATGCCTTCATATCTTGGTCACACAGAGATCTACTGCTATTAATTTCTGTGTGATGCAGCAAGCCGAATACTCTTGAGGCAGTTGTCCAGAAGTATAATGGGCTTTATGTACAGTTTTATCTGTTATTGCAAACGTTTGGTCAGATTTCGGTACAGTTAGGAGGCACCAGGCAGTACTCTAAAGAGTAAATTAATCAGTATTAATTCTGCATGGAAGACCACGTCAGTAACGTTCAGTATCACAATTCTGTGCTCCATTGCAGTTTCATGAAGATCATCACTGCTCTGAAACAAACGCCCTCTTTAATGGATGTTAGTTCTGCGTAATATGAAACCAGTTTCAAAGCAATTTGCAAAACAGTCGTTTTAGAAGGAAAAACAAAACCTAATGAGAAAAGAACTGTAAGTAAATATTATTCTTACGTGGTTTGATACCCAATCAATGCTTTAACAACAGAAGTTAATTATACTAAAGGTCAAATCAGGCACATTTGTTTTACAGGAATACATCAACTCCCCCGTGGCCAACCAAATCAATTTCTTAAATAACTAGACGTTCTTAAAACAATTACGCTCGTATTCCCAGAGATCGTTACTGTAACATCCAATGTGAAAAAGCCGAGAGATTTAACCATTTATCAGAAAATTCGTCACATGTAATTTTTCTTTGGAACTGTTCAAACCAAAGTGAAGAACAGAGACAACAAATGGAAAAACATGTACAAAACAAACAAAGAGCTTAGTTATTCATGAAATATCCAACAGCGCCCTTGCCATTAAATTGCGTCCCTTCAGACCTATCGGGTATTTCGGAATGACTGCCTATTTTGTAAAAAGGTTTGAAAGACCTGAGTTTGACATAGTTGATAAGCGTAACTGTACAAGAAAATGTCAAACAAATGAATTGGAATAGTAGAAAAAACGTCATGGCTACATATAAACTATGACCTTCGGGTCAAGATAAAATTTATCTTAAAATACCGGTATACTGATTTCAATCTTCAAAAACGTTTCTCTTTTTCTCATCTTGCAGTTATACGGCATTTAGATTGTTTGCATGTTATTTTTTTGTACAAAATGTTTAAGGTGTGTTAAGTCATGTTGTTTCAAGTGGTTGTATATTTTGCAATAACTAAAGAATGTTTTAGACGGTGAACTACGTACATGTATCTGCATTTCTGAATTTTCTCATAAAGATTTGTCAGTTACTACTTACTGGTCTATTGCGTTCTTTTTCCGAAAAAAGAAAGTACATGATCATTGGAATTTTTTTCGGCCAAAATTAAAAAAAAAAGTAGAAAAAAGAGGCTCATATATTACCTCAGGCAAAAGAGGCTTGTCATTTACCTAAGTATGAAAATGTCTTAAAAAATACACAGAATGACAATACTTAAGTATTTATGATACAAACAAGGTAAACTAAGGATCAGAAAAGCTGTTAGTCTGTACACTTTCATTTGCTTGTACATCTTTTTTCTTTGCCCTTATACGCCATCTACATGAACGTCTATGTTGTCACTCTACCCGTGTTTTTACTAACTCAACTCTCAACTTTAAAAACATTCAAATTTCTATTAATATTTATAAGAATCCAGACCTAACACCAAAACTACAGACAAAGGGGCAATAAATTCCGCAATTTAAATAGAGAGACCCTTATTCATCATAACCAAACACTTTTTTGGCCAAATACAGGTGCCAAGGTGCAGCAAAGAAAAAAACTGATGCGTTTTTGCTATAATTAATCAATAAAACCCCGCTTTAGGACAAGAAACTGAAACAGGGGCCATGCATAATACAATGTAGCAGAGGCACCCAATAATACTGTAAAATCACATATTTTCGAGGGGTCAATTTTTCGTGGTTTCAGGAAGATACATTGGTTCACTGTGATTTGATTTGGAGTTGAAGAATTGTTCAGTAATAATATATGTGAAGAATGTATTTTGTGGTGGATATAAATTCTTAGGTCTTTTCATACCTTAAATCCAGTAAAATTAAACCCCCACGAAATTAAGTGATTTCACAGTATACATTCATATTACTCCTCCATGGCACCTGATCCCACCTCTGGTGTTTTTGGAGGTCCTTGTTTACTCTGGTCCTGTTTTGTACTGTTTTATGGATTTTTAATCTAGAATAATGTTTCTTTATCTCCATATGTTTCATTTTGTTTCAACTATCCATTTGGTTAGCTCCTAAAGTATTCATGGATGAGAGAAAAATAAAAAAAACATGAGAGAATACAGTTTCACTATATAATGAATAAACACCAGAATCCAGAGGTCATGAGCCACAGGTCATGATTTTCATAATTATGGTAAAGATCTTAATGCTCAAAAAATTATGCTATTTTTAATCTCATGATGTCAAGGAGTAAAGAAAAGATTTTTGAAGATTGGATTAACTTTATTTGTGTTAACCCATTTTACTCCATGGGGGCAGGGATCATGATTTTCCCAGTATCTCCTTTCCTCATAGACGCTACATGTTGAATTTATTTTGTCAACTGTTTTAAAGAAGAAATAATTTAGAAATTTATAACAGACATGCGACGCATGACGATGGACAAAAACAACATAACGTCACATTGGTGACTCAGGTTACCTAATAAAACTAAACATCTTATAAATCATACTATGTTTAATGAGCGGTCATGCATTAGACGGTATCAAGGTCATAAGAGTAGAAAGATGAATATTTAGTTTAGACCATAGATTTATGTTTAAAAAAAACACCAAAAGATTGAAAGATATGCTGATTTATGTGAAAGAAATCTTGCTAGAGTAATTTTGGCCTAATACTTTGCTGGCTGAGATACTAAGAGATATTGGTGATTTTTATATTTACCGATCACTTGATTGAAAGAAAGTGCGTCAAAAATATAATTTCGAAATACTGGAGTATATATTAACATAATCAGGAGTGTTCAGGGAACCCCATAGTCACCTACGGGTAATCGTTTGTCTATAAGTGTGACTTTTTCCACATTGGCAGACAGAGGAAATGCTAAAGGACTCTTTATGTTTTTGCTTTGTGACCGAATTATCACTAAAAGCAGACAAAAATTGTTTCTGATAAGTTCTAACTACTTGTTATAATACTTAAATTTTTAGACGCTTTCGAGAAAAATTACAAAATTTGTTTCTTAAATAGGATTAAAGAATAAATCACAGATTGATAAATTTGTGAATGTCTCGAATTTGAGTAGATGATGTCAATGACAATTAATCTATCTTTATCAGTATTGATATTGAAACAAGAATTCTTACTTTTATATCCATTCTCTTTCAACATTGAAATTGAAATTAATTACACAATATTTGTTTCCAGAAGGATAACAAAATTCGAGAACAATATATATGGAGATAAGAAACAGTATTGAGGCTCAGAAGTCCATTCAATCAATACAGAGGTGGGATCAGACGCCATGGAGGAGTGAAAATCTCCTGTCGACCGGTTAAACCCAGTGTGCTCCTTGTCATAATCAGGAAAAGCAGAAAATCTCTTAGACAATTCAATGTGTCATAATAGCCTAACAATTGTATGAATGAACGCCAGACAAAATTTTAATCTATGACAGATTTTTATTTGTTGACAGTCCTTGTATCGACGTTAGAACTTTATAAATGAGATTCATCAGCTTGATTGTGAAGAGTTTGCCGGATTTTAGAAATTGTTTGTACGTAGAACATAAACTATTAAAAAACATACACCCCATATGCAGGGAATATGTATATATTGCTACATAACGATGGGGAATTGACGATTGAAAAGTTAAGTCATCCTGTTTTCCATGAAGCTCCGTTGTTGTGTCACATCTTTTTTCTAGTCAAACATACAAATACTAATTTGAAAAAGATGTATCAGAATCTGAGGTGTCTCTAATGGCATATACATCGAGTCGACATATAAATGGAAATGAAATTTTAAATTGATAATACGTCGTTGATACACTCTAAAAGTCAAGTTGAAGACCAACGCAAGTGTTTCCTCTTTTCTTGTATAAAAGTTTGAATAAATTTTGCTTCATATGAATACAAATATAGGTCTCTTAAAAATGGGGTGTATTGATGCCAATTTCCAGATTGTTGAAATCTGGTCTTCAAAAACTACATTGATATTGTCAATAAAAAACCCATACATTTTTCAAATGCCAAGTTCAGAGTACTTGTGTGAGCAACCAGAGTGTGTTTTACAAAATGATTCAGCACATGATAATCGATAAAATCAGTAAATTTACTTATTCTATTGTTATTGAAAAAGCAGTTGTCAATGATGTTAAAAGCCTTCACTTCTTCAATCCATGGGAAATGTTTGTATTTAAAAAGTGTTGTACAGTTGCTTCCATTAATTTTGGTAAAATTTCGTGATTTCAAACTTTCTTAGTTCTATCAAATTGTTTAGCATTAACATATGATTTGCACTACTTCACTAAAAATATTTTTATACATTACTCATAAATTTTTTCCTTCATTGCTGTTTTAATAAGGAGAAAAGAAAAAGGTTTTGTAGAATATCCATACTGGAATCTTTATTTGTAAGGATTTTTATGAAGTTTGAGAATCTAGTATATAGTATTATATAGTATAGTATATATAATCTTTATAATAACCATTTTGTCATGGTTAAAGTTTGATTCCACGTAAATTTTCTAGAACCAACAAAAAGGCAATATGTCGAGTTAACTTGGACGACCCAGATATTGTTGTGATTTCTATTCATAGTCTAGCTAGTTAGTGCTACATGTTAGTAAAAGTATTGGATATACAGTGATTGACGACCAAAGACCATTGTACTGCGTGTCAAATAGTACAAAATAGTTAGCTGTTTATTGCAGATTTTGTCATGGTTGTCATTATCCTAGGCGTTGAAGAGTTCTGTTTACCGACCATTGGTCGATGATGCTTAGGTCCACAGCGAGGTGAGGAGAGTTATATTTAACTGTTATTGTGCATTTGTTTATATACTAGTATTTATTTAGCTGTTATAAAGCACATATTATCTTTAAAATAACTTGGTTCATCTTTTATCAATTAAGATTTATGCACCTGGGTCAAGAACTTGTAACAAATAGTCAAATATCTATATACACTGTATGTGCATGTCTTCAATATGTGTTTCTATAGCTACTGGGTATTAGTCTGACGACGGAATAGATATATAGTATACACTGCCTTATCTAGAACGCGATGGTAACGAGAAAAAAACTTCGAGATATCTTGGGTAAAAGAATTAATTATTGAAATCACTTCGACATATCTATATTTTGCAAGACATAAGTGTTTGATGTTTGTTATAGAAAAAAAATCTCGTGATCATTTTAAATAAATTGCAAAATTTAAGACTGATCAAATGCATAACAAACATTTTACTTACTTGTACCTTTAAAAATCGCTCCACGGTAACTGCAGAAAACGAGTAATGGAATCCAAACTTATTTTCAGATTTATTTTTCTATTGCAATTGTGAAAATGAGATAATATTGAATGATAGTAACATTTTATTGTTAAATTGTTTTATATGACGTCACTTGAGCGTTCGGGGAACTGTTTAAAAGAGGCTCAATAATAGTGTCAATATACGATTATTTACTCTCAAAACATTGCGTACATGATCTTTTTGCAATACCAAAATAACTGTAATACATTTATTTTTAGACTGAAAACCCCGAATTTGATTTACATCGTATCTTATAATTTTATCACATTTAATTATTCAAGAACATACGACACCATTTTATATAACATGTATCCCGATAACGTATTTTGTGCTTTAAAATCATTGATATTTCCTGAAAATAATATTGAGCTATTAATGAAAATGCCGCTTTAGTTTGAATGAATATATTGAGTCGTTATGTGTGGGGGAGATTGCAGAAAAGTTTACAGAATTAATGGTTATAGTTCAAAATAGCGGATTAATTAAAGCATTGAATTAGTTATACGGAATCTCATGCGTACCAACTGCGCATGATATTAGCAGACCCATTTCTGAACAGTATTCATTTGAAGTAGAATTTGATGAAAAAAAAATCAACATGAGGAACAGAAGTCTCTTGCCGTTGCCTTCATAACGGTTTATATAGATAAATCGACGACGTTTTACCAAATAAAAAGAGTTAATATTTCTATACGTCGACTGGATATATCCCAGTGAAATAAAAATAAAAGACACAACAGAGTCTGCCACATCTATTTCATATTTGGATATTTTCTAGAAAATATCTAAACAACAAAACTTTATGAAAACATGATGGCTTCAATTTTTCTATCGTCAACTTGCCTAAATTTTGTAGTCGTATACCCTTAACACATGCTTTAGGGGTTATAGTCTCCCAGTTGATTCAATACGAAAGAGCATGCGATTGTTCTACGTACAAACAATATTAAAAAAAAGGTATCATTTCCCTAGTTCTATACAATAACCTTGTCATTGCGTACAAAATATAATTTAGTCCAATGTCGACTAACGCGTTTATACCAATATGTTAGACCATTATTCACAGACCCAATTGTCTTAGGATTTTCTGTTTGTCCTGACAAATAACACACAGCGGGTACAGTGTGACTGGTCGACAGGGGGTATTTGCTTTTCCATGGAACCTGATCCAGTCTCAGGTCTTTTAAAAGACCGTGTTTGTCCGCTCCAAATTCATATTGTTTCGAAGTCCTTTTGAACTTGAATTATATTGCTCGTTATCTCCAAATTTCATTGTTATACTCATATGCTTAGTTCCTCGGTTTTCTCAATTTACTTTTTATAACAAATGTAAAAAGCTTGTTCTATCACTGAAAGATATCACAAATCACTAATGTTACTTGTATTTTTATATCATACTAATAAAATTATAATCTAAATTGGTTGATGGAAATTCGATTTCTTGCATGAGTTTCTGATTGACAATATCTATTTGTTTTTTGGGGGGACCAGGTCTTCCAACAATGTAGTGGAATTCCCATGGGTATCAATTGCACCCCGTAATAAGCAAACTTATTTTTGTATTCATATGAAGCAAAATTTGTCAAAAATATTCTACGTGAAAAGAAGAAATCACTTGCTGTTGCACTCAACTCGACATTTCAATATATCGACTACGTATTATCAATTAACTAATCAATTTTTGTGTCGATACGATATATCCCAGTGAGCTTAAAATAAAAGATACCAAAGAGTCTGAAACATGTTTCATATTTAGATATTCCACTTGAAAAAGACGTCAATAGTTATCTAACTTCCAAGCTTTATGATAAATGTAATAACTTTAACTTTTCTATCGTCAACTTACTTTTCAGCAATATAGTGACTACCTTCATCACCTGCATGCCTACAGGGTTTATAACTCTCAGTTGATTCGATATGCAAGAGCATGCTCTACGTGTGCACAATTTCTGAAAAGAGGCAATTTATTGACAAACAACTTGATGAATCAAGAATATCAGCGGTCTCGTTTAAAGTCACCATTTTGTAAGATTTATGGTCGATACCATGAACTTGTCATCAAATACAATTTATCATTAATTCAAATGCCTACTTACGTTTTTATTTTCATATTCATTATATACACACTGATTTGAATTGTCGGCGGACTTTCTCGTTATTTCCCGATCATGACAAGGAGCACACGGCGGGTGTGACCGGTCAACAGGGGACGCTCAGTCCTCAATGGCACCTGATCCCACCTCTTGATTTATTGGAGGTCCGTGTTATCTCTGCTCCAATTTTGTATTGTTTAATGGACTTTTGAGCTTGAATACTGTTCGTTCTCTCAATATATTTCATTATTTTAAATGACCTCTGAGCTTGAATACTGTTCGTTCTCTCATTATATTTCATTAAGAAATGGAAATGCATTGTTCTCTCATGAGTTTGAATTTCTAGGAATCCAAAGAACCTTGATTAATAATGACATGCGGTCAAGTTTTCGTCAGCCTGCACCTAAGCGTCAGGCCATGGATCAAAGTAGAACTCGTGGACATCAATCATTAATTACTTCGCTGAAGAGATTGAAACGGAAGCGCATGGATATTGTTGGCTTATGTGGACTTAGCCAGTTTCAAAGGTCACATCATTGTTATTATCATTCTACCGACTTGTCAGAAACTATTTTAGTTTTGAAAAATGTGTATGTAAATCTCAATAATCTGAAGATATAATAATATTAATGTTTAAAAGAAATTGCAATCAACCAATCCCTTAAAAAATTCAAGTACTACGGTATCATCCAAAGAACGGGTCTGCCCGTCCCGCAGTGTGAAAAAATCAGTGGAAGCGATGCAAAAAAGCATTATTTACCGGCTTAAAGTACACGTACAAATATTTCATTGTTGTATCATTCGAAAAACAAGTGTCAAATGAATGCACTTGAGATTGTATCCTTAAGACATGTTATGAAAAAATGGTACAGGAAAATAATGAATGGATTGTAAATATTAAAACAGAACTGGATAGATTAGGACTAAATTCCTTGATGAACACAAATTATGATGATAAATATATATAAAAACTTACTGAACAGAGAATGAAAGATATTTACATCCAAGAATTAAGAGCAGAAATCGACAATAAGCCAAAAGCTAATTTGTACAGATATCTTACAGATACACATTGTCTTCAATATTACCTTAACAAACCTTTAAGTGTTAAAAATCGAGAAATAATTTCAAAGTTTAGGATGTCTGATCACAACTTATATATTGAAAGGGTAGATACGCGAATACCAATAGAAATGACAAAAAATGTATATTATGTACTCTAAATGAAATAGAAGATGAATTTCATTTAATTTTACAATGTCCAACATATGAAAATTTAAGGAAGAAATATATTAAAAAGTATTATCAAAATAGTAGTGTATATAAATTAATACAATTATTAAGTGTTCAAAATGTACGGGAATTAAGAGGTCTAGGGAATTTTTTAAGCGAAGCGTGTCATTTACGAGAAAGTAAAATAAATTTATTATAATAATGAGTGATATTGATTCACTATTATGATACATGCAGTACATAAATATGTATGTATAGATATGTACATTTATCAATGCTTGTTTAAATACATTGTAACATATGTTTACATGGAGATTATGTATATTGTATGTAATAAATATGTTAATCTGATGTATCTGTTCTGTTGATACAAGGAATAAAAGAATTGAATTGATTTGTTCTCGAGATTTACACATCTTACTGTACATACATAATCAAAAGATTTCATACTTAAATGTTTTTTTATCATTGACCATTAATATATTAGAAAGCAAAATTATGAATTATGATTGATTGATTGTATATTGTTTAAAGAGTTATGAAAATGCTTCAATTGCATAAAAAAGATAGTGTAAAATTGATATTCCTTGTATAACATCGACTTCAAGAAAACTACTTAAGCTATTGATACAAAGAAAAATTTTCGAATGAAATTGAATTTAATTGTACATATATATAATCAAAAAAAAAATTTCAATCATGCATATTAAATTTTTCCCTGAAAATTGCAACATAGTTTTTTTGAAAACCTGAAATTAAAAAAATGGCAAAATGCGGAGTTTTTCTTCGATTCTCATGAAGAAGATAGATTCAGAAAGCGTTAAGTCTAATTACATGTATGAGAAACTACTGTTTCTTACCTCTGTGCTTTGCAATCAACAGGAAGATTTCCGTGCTTGGAATACGATTTCAGTCAATTCAGCTAATACGCAAGAGCAAATGACCAGATCAATCAGTAGTTTTAAAAAAAGCTGCAAGGATGTCACACACTTAAAAGGGATGCCATCGATTGATACAAATTGTTTAAACACCCCGTGGTATAGCGGATAGAAATACAATTCTGACTTTTATTTCTAATGAAGTACCGGTTTTGTGTGGACAGCAAAGTGTATCGTCCCTGTTACACACATAATTGACGTCTTCACCAAATAGATGATAAACTTGGAAGCAACCCTTTCGTAAAATGGAGAGAATGTGTTTCAAACACTCCTTAGCTGACTTTCGGTGTCCATGTTAAATTTGATGTCGTAAGTGGAAGTCTATTTTCATCACTCTGACTGTCCTATACAATTGTCTCTGACAATTAATTCAGAGTCAATAGTGTAGAAGATTTTATCACAGGAAAAACGACAGACTATGGTTAACGGAATGCCCTGAATTTCCTCTTCACCCTCCTTTCTGTTTCTATTGCACCTTACATCCTTTCTCAAATTTACAATTTTGTCATCTTGCTGTTATATTTTTAGCATTAATTCTGGGAAAAGATTAAATGGAGTCTATTTTTGCTACAGAACGATTCCTGTCATTTGACGGCTACATTTCGTTTCCATAATTCATCAGTGGAATCGATCTTTGATAATACTTTTTGCAAGATCGGCAAATATTGTACATGATTTCCGCGAAAGTTGCCTTTAAAAAAAATTATCTGTTCCGTAACCTTTGTTTACTTTATTGTAATTAATAGCATATTCATTTGAAAATTAATTTGGGAATCATATAACTTATTTCAACGGAAATTTTTTTCAGTAATGTTGTTTTGCCGTTTTAGTTTTAAGTTACTAACCAAACATTAAAACAATTTATTTTAAAACTTTACTGGCAGACCAAGGCAACATAGCAGCTCTGTTTGTTTCCAAAATTCATAACAGAAGACATGTTAAGTGTAAAATTCTTGTCATTTATTTAAATGACGAAAAATAAAATCCATTTATAAAAACAATTACCAAAGAATTTATTAAATTATTACCGGTACACTAGATAACTATAGTTCACTTTAATAGTAAAGTCAATGATAATTTTATCAAAACATAAAACTTTTCTCGAGAGTTTAATTTGAGAGTAAGAACCTAAAATTATAAACTTTTTGCATACAATATTTGTGATTTAATATACAAGTATGTCTCATTTATAAAAAAATGGAATTGCAACAAAATGGTTTAAGACACGGAGAAATCAAACATACCAATTTGAAATCAAAATAAAAATACTCCTATTACTGCAGTGAAAACTTTGGTGATTTTACATAGTAGTATATAATGAACTTCAAGTTAACTAAAGTATACTATTAACAAATAAAGTATATTTCAAAAGAAATGTTTTGAGGAGTTACAAAAAGAGAGATAAATTCACAAGAACTTTCAAATACGGTATAAGTATAACGAACAATATTTAAATTGAAATGTCCATTTAGCGATACAAACTAGCAGCAGAGCCAAATTACCGTAATATTTTCACAACGTGAAGATGTCACGGCGTTCCTAGGACGGCCGACGCGTTTCTACGGCGTTCTACTGTGTACCAACGGAGATCTCTTCGCGATTGACTGCGTTTCCGCGGAGTATTCACGGCGTGTTAGGAGTTTTCACCTCGCGTTCACGGCATTCTCACTGCTCTGGCTGCATTCACAATGAGTTCTTCACCCATGGATATATATATTCAGAAGTAGTGTAAAACATTTTTGTTTTAAGATTCAAGTTATATGATGAAAAGACTTCTGTTCATGTCAAGAAATATAATTCTGAATTAAAAATGATCTCTTTGAAAAATTTATTTTTAAATTATCAATAGTTTTATTATTAAAATCCTTCTTATTTCAATTTTTATCGACTCAGATGTGTTATTATATTTTCTTTGATTTCATTATGAATGTGAAAAAAAAAACAAACACACTGAAAAGTTGCTAAAAATTTGTTAGTTATTCCATGCACCGCAACTCCCTAAAACAACAGAACAAGATAAGTATACTGGTATTATTTTCTCTTCCAAATTTTACTTCAATGCTCCTAGTGCAACAAATACGTTAGAATTACTGGTCAAATATGAGGCCATTGCTTTTGTTTTGTGAACAGGCTGACAATGCTCTAACAACGCCGTGAAAGCGCATTGTGATCACCAACGAACGCTGTAGAAACGCCAATGGAGCGCAACGATCGCTGTGACAACTTAGTGTAATCGCAGTCCATGTTGTCGTTGTGTAATCGCGTAAAAAAAAATAACAAGAAGATTAATCTCATTACAACTACAAGCGCCGTAAAAGCGTGAAAGAAATGCAGTGACATCTCCAAAGACTCCGCGACGTCTCCGTAGAAGCGCAGGCTACCGGTATATTAGCACTGCATTCATGCTGCGATCACGTCTTCTCGGAGTGCATATACGGAACCCCCACTGCGTTGATGAAGATCTCACCGCGCTGCTATGGCGATCATACTACGTTAACGTTTCTACTGCGTTCTTATCAGACCGCGATCACACGGCGCGTACTTTTTGCATGCCCAAATTGATCGCCGTTGTAACGACGAAAAGTGACCCCCATAGAATATTGACCGGGGGTAATTTTTCTACGTAGAAATTTGACCCCCTGGTCAATATTCTACGTAGAAAAATGACCCACTTTTCTGTAGAAATAATGGCCTTGGGGTCGTTTTTCTCCGTGTGCATTGTAGAAAAATGACCCCGTAGAATAATGACCCCTTGTCACTCGTTTTTGTAGGAATATTCCTGTTAGGCGGATGAATACGGGTAATATTCAGCTGCCTTATGCTTTGAAGTGTTAATTTCCGAAAGCTTTTAAGCTTAAATAACGAAATCAAAGCTATACAATACCTAACATTAATAATACAAACCGTTTTATCCCCATTAAAGAAAAACAATATCTATTAAAATGTTCTAAGGCTATTAGAGCAAAGTTACGCACATTCATAGAATCGTTTATTACATTTTATACAGTAA